>PQWQ01000023.1:2500-602500 GCA_002943765.1 Psoroptes ovis | reverse complement strand
ACAATCGATTTAGTCGATCGATTGTTTTTGTTTTGGTGTTTTTCCAACGTGGAGTTGTTCGAATCAGCTGATTTAAATTTTTATAGATGTTCAAGAGCTCAAGTTACGATTATCCAAAGTTTTTAATTGAAAATTATGGGACCTGTTCGCAATTCTCATAAAAATGATGATAATAAATCATTAACAGTGAAATTGCGTGAAAATTTTCAATATTTTTTCCATAATTTCACATGGAAAAAATTATTAACATTTGAAATATTTCATAATGAACAATATTATGGTCTCATATCAAATTCATTGCTTATATTTGAATTATTGTTGAATGTAATCATAATACATAGAGTTAAATGTAAGTTATATGTGCAAATTTCAAATTTTCTGATTGATTTTTACCCTTTAAACTGACCTTTAGACACTGAAATTGATTGGTCAACATATATGCAACAAGTTGAATGTTTTCTCAATGGTACCACTGATTATTCATTGATTCGTGGTGATACTGGTCCAATAGTATATCCAGCTGGACATTTATATGTTTATACCGTATTATATTATCTAACCAATTATGGCCGTAATATTTATCGTGCACAATTTATATTTGCATCCATATATCTGCTTCAATTATTTTTGGTATTTCAATTATATCGTAATCATTCATTACGTATACCACCATATATTCTTATATTTATGTGTTTGACATCATATCGTATACATTCAATTTATTTACTACGACTATTTAATGATCCTATTGCCATATTATTCTTGTATTTATCCCTGTTAATGTTTAACAAACAAAAATGGACCATTGGTTCTTTACTGTTTTCGTATGTATTCAAATGATTTATCAGGATTTACCAGTGTTTATTCGTCAAATTTATTTTATTAAATTTCATTTCATTTCGTTTCAATTTGACATCCGTACAGATTAGCCGTGACAATCAAAATGAACATCCTGTTATTTGCACCAGGTCTATTCATATTGTACAATGAATTTCTCACAAAATGGAATGTTTTTAAAAATTTATTCATATGTGCCATTGTTCAGGTATGTCATTGATGTTGTTTGTTTGTTTGTTGTTTATCTGTTTATCTGATATGATTTCTCGTGAATTTGTCTGGTGATATTTCACAATCGAAATAATACGAAATAACATTTTTAATTAATTTTCTTTCAAATGAATTCGTTTTCATTCAAATTCAAATTCCAAATTCAATTCAATTCAATTTATTCCTTTACAACCAGATCATAATAGCGATACCATTCATAGCCACATATCCGATTTCATATCTACGATATTCATTTAATTTCGAAAGAATATTTGAACATAAATGGACAGTTAATTATCGTTTTTTATCTGAATCAATATTCGTACATAAAGGTTTTCATTTATTTTTAATCATATGTCATATTTCAATGTTAGTGATTGTATTTCGTCGAAGGTTATTGAAAATTATGAAGAATTTAATGAATTTTAATCATAATGAAAACGATAATGGACATGAAAATGTCATCGCCAATATGATGAATGACGGTGGTGGTGATGATGTGAATGATTTGAATTCAGTAAAACAAAAGAAATTGATTGGACAATGTAAGTTTAAATTTTGGATTTTGAAGAATTGATTTAAATCAAAACAATTTCGGTACCAAATCCATCCCCACATAGACATATTGATGACAATGTTTATTTCAAATTTTATCGGCATCTGTTTTGCCCGATCATTACATTATCAATTTTATATTTGGTATTATCATTCACTGCCATACATGTTGTACACTACGGCATCAAGCATTAAATATTCAATGATCAAGTAAGTTACCATTTATTTCTATGAATTCAAATGTTAAACCTTTGACCTGAATGCAACATTGCTGGCATATTCAGTAGCTTATATTGCGCTGCAGGATAGCTCGACTGCCAAAGGTTTTAGTCTTGTTGTTTTTGTGTGTCTAAATTTAATTTTAATTCCATTTTCATTTTCTCTCTCTTCTCTCCCACCCCTTCTCCATTCCAAAACAAAAGCATATTTTTACTTGGCCTAATTGAATTAGTATGGAACATATATCCAAGCACCCAATGGAGTAGTATCATATTACATTTAGTACATTTAATCATATTGTATCGTTGTTATAAATGGTCATTGGTTAATTTAAATTATTCAAATATTTCTAGTCGTTATTTACAGTGATTATTATTTATAAAACAGTGATAATAATAATAATAATGATAAACAATATACGGATATAATATGAATTACATTATATTAGGTTGTCCCATAAGTTCTTGCCGTTTTTTAAATTTTTTTTCATTCGAAAAACGGCAAGAACTTATGGGACAGCCTAATACAAAGAACAGAGACAGAGAGACAAACAAACAAAGGAAAATTTTATAAATAAATTTCACTAATTAATTTCATTAATTCAAATTAATCGGAAATGAATCTGATGAATGTATGTATGAATAAATAAATTTAATTATAATAATAATTACAATGAGAATTTTGAATAATAACACCAACTACAATGATAATAATAATAATAATAATGGTGATAATGATAATAATAATAAATTGAATTGAATTGAATTGAAATCGAAATCGAATCGAGATGAATAACAATTTATTTATTTATTTATTCATTCATTTTTACAAATTTGTTATTTATCAATTAATTAATTAATTAATTAATCGATTATTACGTAAATAAATACATCTCAGTGATAATATCAATGATATTATCGATTTGATGTAAAACACACATTTCTATTTGTTCTTGTTGTCGTTAATGATAATAATATTGATTTGTTTACAGGAATTTATTTATAACTACAAACCCAAACAAACAAAATGATAAACAATGTTCTTAAATGATTATTTCATTGGATTACATATTACAATTGCGGATATTTAATCGAATTATATCGTTATCAGTAATATCATTGAAATATTTATCCATTAAACAATGTGAAATCTTGATAATTTTGTAAAATGGGATAGAAAGGAATGATAATGATAATGATAATAATAATGTTGTCGTAATTAATGCAATGTAATCAATTAATTTCATTACATTACATTAATTTATTTGTACGCGAATTTATCTGAAAAACAATTCAATTTGATTTCGGGTATCACATGGGATTCATGAAAAATTTTCGGTATAATTCTGGCATATAATTCCGTAATATATTCAAAATCCTTAATTTGTGAATATCTTTAATCTTAATAAATAAAAGGAAAGGAAGCTGTAAAACAAGAATTGCTCTAATTTTCGTGAGATTTTAATATAATCTCTGAATCGTAATAATCTTTGTTTATTACGATTTGATAGTGGATTCAATTGGTAAACATTTTTCCTTGAGTCATAATTTAATTCTTTGAATTATCATGTTAAGTTGAACATATTGTTGTCGCTAGTTGTTTGAATGTTGTCAAAATCACATGTGTGTGTTGTGTGTGTGTGTGTATGCAAATGCATATTGTTCAGAGGCATACATTCATCGGTCACATTTATTGAATGATTTGAACTTCAATTGTTTTTTTTCTCATTTCATTGATTTTTGACGTAAATATAAACAACAGCAGCCATATATTCGTTGAAAATTGATTGAAAATACTTGAAATCGACGAAATTTTCGCCAATCATTGACGCCAATTAAATTGTGTGCGTGTGAAGGCCCCGCGAAAATTTATTGTTATTATTATTGTTGTTATCATAAGATGAAAAAATGTTGAAATATTCCAAAGAAAATTTTAAGAAAATTTTGAAATTTTCTTTAAATATTTCAGTCTTCTTCAATAAATTGAAAAATTAAATTCATAGATTTTCTACACAGAAAAATGTTGCTGCTGCTGCTGTTGGTTGGTTTCAAGTGGTAAGTGCATCATTTGCATCTTATGAAAAAATATCAAATTTTTTTGAATGTAAGTTTGATGATGATATTTTATTTTCACTTTGGGAATATGAGAATCCATATTTTATGAGACAGTATGTATGATCGTGAATTGTTCCAATTTTATGGTAAATTTGCTTTGCGCTAAATAAAAGATCAATTGTTTCGTTGTATGCGGTGGTGGTCAAAAGTGTTCGAGGATTCTCTTTGGACAATTTTTGGGGCTATTAAATTTCAGCTATTCTTTTCTTGATTTGAATTTTAGAATCAAGTCTTCATAAGAACATAATTCGTCCAAGAATCAATGTTGTTCCCATTGTTATGAATGAATTTATGAATAAATGAATTTCACAATTTTTGACATTTATCAATTATGCATCATTATTTTTTTTTCATAATCTTTGATCATAATTTTTGATGATGGTCAGTATCTAAGTTTACCCCATTATGAATGATTGAATAATGTATTCAAATATTCACATAATTTCATCTTAATTCTCTTTGACCATCATCATCATCACTGTACATTGAAATTAATATGCACAAAAGATTATGGTTGATATCATTTGATTCAAATAAGAATGAATGATGAGATTATTTATCTTCAATTATTCTTGAATATGAAAAAAATAAGGCTTAATTTATGTTTCAAAGCTACTAAAATGAATGAATATTTCTCTTGAAATGTTATTATTTGAAATATATTTGTGTGTTGTCTTAACATATATTTTCTGAATTTGATGCGGCGATTCTTGTTGTTTTTTTTAGTTGATAATTGATTCAAATAATGTAATAAATACCATCTTCTTCTTCAAGAGACAATGGACCAAAAATTAATTGATTTGAAGAAAAATTAATGATAATTTATGATTTTTCTTTTATTAAATTTTTTCGAAGATATTAGCCTATTGTATATTCATTGGAATCCTATGTTTATTTGCTTGCTGATGATACAATAAATATTTGAATTTTTGAATATTTTCTTCTTAGTATTTGCGTACAAACATGCGCATCTTTTTTTTGGTATTATTCTGGTATATTCTTTAAGATAATTCAAAAATTTTTGCATGTCCATCTCATTCTTCTTCTTAAATAGTAATTTAAGATTAGTTAATATTAATATTTTTTTTTCTAGCCATTAAATAAATAAATTCTATGGTCATAATTTCAATTTAATCATCTTCTTCTATTCATTCATATGTGGATTTTTATTACCATAATTGAGAATTTTTAAAAAATTTTCGAGAATTTTTTCTTCACTCTTCAGAAATGGCCAATTTCAAATTTTGCAATAATAATAATAATAATAATATTTGAATTTACATCTTTTCCAGTAAGTGTCCGTGACAAGACCAGTTTTCAATTACTATCAATACCTTCAAAAAAAAAAAAAAAAAAAAACTATGTCTTCAAGCCCAAAATTGACTCGGGCATCTTTACCATCATTCGAACATGAAATGCGTGACAGCTTTGATATGAATTTTTGGGCAATAAAGTGGTCAAAATTAAAACATAGTTGTGTGTGTGTGGTGTGTGAATTGTTGTAAAATATTATATCCTTCCCATTTTCCCATTGCACATACACAAATTTGATGTTGTTGTATACATCGTATACGATTCACATGCACACCATTTTTTGCACACACGAATTAAATGATAAAATTGTGCATGCATTTACGAATCATAATAATAACAATTTAATAAATATAATCATTGGTTTCTTTCTGTATATGTGATGTGTGTGTGTGTGTGTGTGTGTGTGTGTGTGTGTGTGTGTGTATATATCACATGCACATTATTTATATAAAAACGGATATAAAATTTGAAACTTTATGCATTTTTAAAGCTTCATTCATTTTGATCATACATACCATTTAATTCATTGAATTTTATTTGAAAATTCTTCAAAATCGTCCATTGATATTTTTGAACACCACACACATTAATATAATGATAAAATCCTAATATTCTGTAAGAGATAAAAATAATATTTTTTTTTAAATAAAAGTTTTTTGAAAAATAAAATATCATTTTTAATAATATTATTATCCTCATACCAACCAACCAGACAACCAACCATCATTTTCAAGTCTCAAATCTTTGAATATTTTGAATTTGGTTCATCATCATTTCGTATTTCCTTGCCGGAAATTTATTTTTTTGACTACGGAAAAATAATAATAATAATAATAATTCACTGATACTCTGATATTCTACAAGTTTTTCAAAGTTTTATCTCTGTCGTTTCACGGTTTTTTTTCATGAATATTTGTGTATTTGAAGTCATAGCGATATAATCAAAACCATAATAATAATAACGATTAATAAAAAAAAATGCCATTCAAGTAAGTAAACTTTTTTATTACCTAGAAAATAAAACAGGATTTTCCTCATAGAAAGCTGAAAATGAAATATGAAAAAAAATTAATTTTCAAAAAATTTTAATTAAAAGAAATCATATAAAATTTGAAATTTTCATTTCGTTTAAAAGTAAATAAAATACTTACCTTTTAGAATTTATTATTTTAATTGAAAATTTGTTGATGTTAAACAGAATCGATGATTTTTAATCAATGAAAAATTTTGAAGAAATAAAATGATTAAATTTGACAAAAATCCTTTTGATTACGATGTTTCCATGTTTTCTTCAAATGTATTTTTAGCCAATTTGTGTATTGAATCCATTGATATTTTTCAATTCGATTCGTCGTTTGACGGATTAAATTCATTTTACAAATGTAATAATAGTGTTAAAAGGCGAAAATTGTTTTTCTAATGAATAATTTTGAAACAAATTAATTAAAATGAATTGAAATTAATTAATTAATAATTAATTCTAACTTACCGTTATCATAAGTATTGAATTTATTAAAAAGAAAAGAATGATTTCATTGAATTTTTTTTCTAATATTAATTTTCAATGATAAGGTCAAATCATATGGCAATGATTGACTTGGCAAACTTGTTTCTATTAATTCAATTTCATTGAATTATTCTTGAGATTTTCTTTTCAATTTCAATTTCATTATATGAGATTATGATCAATAATAGTATTTATAAGTCTTCTTTCAATAATATTTTTCTTAATCGAATAATAAATAATATTCTTTGAATGTTTTCTTACTTTTGATTTTCATTCATTCATTAATTCATTGATTCCAGAGAAATGTACACCATTAAACATCAGCAACATCAACAATTATTATTATCACGATCAATTTGGTCAACAATGATGTTGATAACGATGATAATAATATCATTATTATCATTAATACAAACAGCATCGATTGATCATGATAATAATGGATCATCATCATCATCATCATCATCATCGACAGGATCAATGATGAATAATTTAAAATTTAATGATGCTGATGTATTGGAACAAATGGTTAAACAGTTGACATCATCATCATCATCAGCAAATCAATTACCATACGTTGGTGGTGGTGGTGGTGGTCCAACATCATCATTATCATATCCGTTATCATCGTCATCATCATCAAGATTAAATGTATGAATCATTTGATTATAACTTAATAATAATGATTTCATTTCGAAAGTAATTTTTTTTTGTTTGATACAATAATCCGATTTGTGATGCTAATAATAATAATAATAATCAAACATTATAATCAATAATTAGCATCATTATAATGATGATATATTATTGTGTATTCAAATTTGATTTAGTTTCATCATTACATTTCCGATGATCTTTGAAAATATTCCTTTGATTCAATATATTATCATTATTATTTAATTTGTTATAATTCCATTTTAATTGTTTTTTTTAAACTTTACTTTTCTTCTTTTCACTAATAATAATTTTGATCATTTTCATTTTGTAATTTTTACCATACACGATATGCACATAGGATCCAATGAACAATGAATTAGATATTGATGGCAGTAATAATGTAATATTGAACAAATTATTCAATATATTGGAAAGAAAAAAATTACAATCACCACCAAATTGGATGATACATCAAGCAGCATTATTGTCTGGTCAACATAAACGACAAATACGTTATCAACAATGTTATTTTAATCCTATATCCTGTTTTAAATGAAATGAAAATGAGATTTCATAATATAAAATGGAGTTAGTTTGATGAAGAATTATGAAGAATAAATGATGAATAAAATACATCTTAATTTCAATCAATAATAATAATAATAATAATAATAAATCAATAATATCATTATTAAGCAATGATGAAGGATGATGTGAAGCCAAACAAATGTTATGAACAACACAAATAATAATAATATTTATTAACCATTATTATTACAATCATCATCATCATTATTATTATTATTTCATTTGATGACAACATTTAATACATAACTATATAATAATATTTAGCAAACCAAACAAAATATCACACACACACACAAATTCACGAGAAAATGGAATGAAATGCAAACCTTATTTCACTTTTTTTCTCTGAAATTAAGAAAAAAAAAAAAAAAAAAAAATACATACTTTACATAAACAAATATAAATGAATACGAATGAATATGAATATGAATATGAATGAAACGCACTGGATAATAATGATTTCATAATATTTTTCATTGGGTAAAAAGAGAAAATAAAATAATCACAGAAAATATGTTTTTTTCTCTGTTTATTTTTGACGCCTAATAATTTTCGCTTTTCATTTTTCACATTTCACATTACACTATTCATTCATTCATAATGAAGAATTTCATTTCATTTCAATAAGAATAATAATAATAATAATGAATGAATGAAAAAAAAATGATTCATTAGAAAAAATCATTGAATACAAATAAAAAAAAATATTACCTGAATACAAAATATAATAATATTAACATTAAATCAAATCAAATCAAATCAAATTGAATTTAAATTAAATTATTATCATAAATTTTTTTTCACTTTTATTCATATTTTATTCTCACATATTTCATTCATTCATTGGAAAACATTTCTCTTTATCATATTCAAAAAGGTGAACTTTTTTGCAAAATAAATAAAAATCTATTTAAATAAATAATACGTAGGTTCGATCAATCACTACCGATGATGAATAATCGAAAAAAATTTCATGTTTATCATCGATAATATTTCAATTTTGATTAATTAATTTTGATTAATTAACTTAATTAATTAAATCGAATCGAAATTTTTCGAATTCTTTTCAACATATTCGAATTCGAATTTCGAATTCGAATTCCGTTCGCCATTGTTTTCGATTCCCGCCATAATTGGCGCTTTTTATTCGAAAAAAATACACGGCAATTTTGGCGTTTACACGTATTTCTATTTCCACATTGACCGTACGCTTTGGATTGAAATAGCAGAATTTTTTGGTAATTTTTTTTTCTTGTTTGATGATTGTTCGATCATCATTCACTTGTTTAGACACGTCACAATCATATGCGGTGTGCATTTGTCCATGTTTTTAAGCTTCATTTGTTTATTTTGATTTAAGACCTTCGTCAAAAACATTCCATGAGCTAAGCGAATTCATTGGTTTTATACTTGTCATTTTATCAGAAATTGAACAATAAACAAAATGGTAAGTTTGATTTGTTTTGGATTTGTTCAACAATTGTTTAATGTTTAAATCTATAATTTCCAAATGTAGCCATTAAAATTAGATGTTCGCCGAAAATTATTGGCACATTCTGACCGTGTAAAATGTGTTGATCTTCACCCGCTGGAACCATGGTTATTGTGTAGTTTGTACAGTGGTCAAGTACATATATGGAATTATGAAACAGCACAGCTGTTGAAAACATTTGAAATATGTGATGTCCCCGTACGTACGGCCAAATTTATACCATCAAAAAATTGGATCGTAACCGGTGCTGATGATATGCAAGTACGAATTTATAATTATAATACGCTGGAAAAAGTTTACATTTTCGATGCTCATTCCGATTATATACGATCGATTGTTGTACATCCAACACAACCATACATATTGACATCGAGTGATGATATGTTGATCAAACTATGGAATTGGGAAAAGAATTGGTCATGTACACAAGTGTTTGAAGGCCATACACATTATGTGATGCATATTGTTATTAATCCTAAAGATAATAATACATTTGCTAGTGCATCATTAGATCGTACGATTAAAGTATGGCAATTAGGATCAAATCAAGCAAATTTCACCCTTGATGGACATGAAAAAGGTGTCAATTGTGTTGATTATTGCCACAGTAGTGATAAACCATATTTGATTTCGGGTGCTGATGATCATTTGGTTAAAATATGGGATTATCAAACAAAAACATGTGTACAAACATTGGATGGACATGTTCAAAATGTTGTTGCCGTAGCATTTCATCCTGAGCTGCCAATATTTATGAGCGGTTCCGAAGATGGTACTGTACGTGTTTGGCATTTGAATACATATCGGCTGGAAAATACACTGAATTATGGCTTGGAACGTGCATGGACCATATCATGTCTGAAAGGATCAAATACCGTTGCGATTGGTTATGATATCGGTAGTTTAGTCATAAAATTAGGCCGTGAAGAACCGGCAATGTCAATGGATAATTCGGGTAAAATTGTATGGGCAAAACATTCGGAATTACAACAAGCAAATATTCGATCGATGAACACTGAAATGGATGAAATTAAAGATGGTAATATATTACCATTGCAAGTAAAAGATATGGGTAGTTGTGAAATTTATCCACAAACAATTTCACATAATACGAATGGCCGTTTTGTTGTTGTTTGTGGTGATGGTGAATACATTATTTATACGGCATTGACGTTACGTAATAAAAGTTTTGGACAAGCACAAGAATTCGTTTGGGCACAAGATTCATCTGAATATGCTGTTCGTGAAAATTCTTCGACAATTAAAATATTCAAAAATTTCAAGGAGAAACAATCATTCAAACCCGATTATAGTGCTGATGGTATATTTGGTGGCCATATGCTCGGCATTAAATCATCATATGGTCTATCATTTTATGATTGGGACACTATGGACCTAATACGTCGTATTGAAATTCAGCCGAAAAATATTTATTGGTCTGAAAATGGTGAATTGGTTGCCATTTGTTCGGATGATTCATTCTATATCCTTCGCTATAATGTGGATGCTGTACAGAAAGCTAAAGAAAATCGTAATGATCAAAGTATGGCGACCGAAGATGAAGATGGTATTGAAGATGCATTCGATGTTATTAGCGATATACAAGAACAAGTCAGAACTGGTCTTTGGATTGGTGATTGTTTTATTTATACGAACAATGTTAATCGTTTGAATTATTATGTTGGTGGTGAAATTGTTACCATTGCTCATTTGGATAGGTATGTACCTTCAATAACCCGAGATATTTCACTGTATTAATTCCATTTTTTTTCATATTTTCAATAGACCAATGTATTTACTTGGCTATATTTCACGTGAAAATCGTCTCTATCTTGGTGATAAAGAATTGAATATTATTTCCTATTATTTACTGCTACCAATATTAGAATATCAAACAGCTGTAATGCGTGATGATTTTGAAACAGCTGATAAAATTTTACCATCAATCCCAAAAGAACAACGTACACGTGTTGCACATTTTCTCGAAAAACAAGGCTATCGAACACAAGCATTAGCTGTATCAAATGATCCTGATCATCGTTTTGAACTAGCGATTCAATTAAAAGATACAAAAATTGCTTATGAATTAGCACAAGAAGCACAAAGTGATTCCAAATGGAAACAACTGGCAAAATTAGCAACACAGCTTTGTGAATTTGACCTTGCACAACAATGTTTTAGTAATGCACAAGATTATTCAGCGCTGTTGCTACTCGCTACATCATCTGGTAATCGTCAAATGGTTGAAAAACTAAATGAAATGTCACGGCAAAATGGTATTCATAATGTTGCATTTTTATGTTCATTCATTCTCGGTGATTTACATCAAGCCTTAAACATATTGATTGAAACTAATCGTTTGCCTGAAGCTACATTTTTCGCTCGTTCATATTTACCATCACAAGTATCACGTGTATTGAAATTATGGAAAGATAGTCCTAAATCCAGAAATGATCGTTCAGTACAAGCATTGGCCGACCCAATTGAATATGATAATTTATTTCCAAATTTTAAAAATGCTCTAAAAACTGAAAAATACATGCAAAAACAACGTAAACAACGAATACCGGCCAATCAATATCCGATCATATCGCAAATGAATCAAGATCGAAATTTGATTGAAGAAATGTTGAATTCAGGTTTTGTTGATGAAGATTCAGATCAAGATGATGGTAATATGGCAAAAATGAATGGCCAAATGGATGCATTGACCATTGAAGATGAGTAATTTTTGAAAAATTCAAATTTTTATTAAAAAGAGCAAAGAAAATTTTGTAAATAAACAAATCGAATGAATTAACCATTTAATTGTATGGATTGTAACGTAATTGTGAATGTAACATTGCATTGGTGGCATTGTCGAACAATATCGATGGTAATATTGATGATGATGCATTACTGTTGTTGGTAGTTGTAGCAATGATCATTGCATCATTCACCGCAGTTGTTGTTGTTGTCGCTGTAGATGTTGTTGCCGCAGTATCGATGGTATTGTTATTCATATCAGTTGTTGGCACCGATGTTGACGGTGCTGCCGTAGCGGATGATGATCGAACAGTGGTAGCGATTGCCGCAATGGCTGCCGCAGCTGCTGCTGCACGTTGTTCGCTAACGAACGTGGACACTAATTGTGTTGATGCGGCATTCGAAGTTGCGGTAGCTGTTTCGGTTACGTTTGCCGCCGATGTTGAACATGGATTAGCGAATGTGGCGCCGCCACCATACGATGCTGTATTGTATTGTAAACCATGTGGTAATGACCAATGGTAAGTTGCTGTTGCTGCATCGTTTGTCGCTGATGCAGCTATGGTTGTTGATGCATGATTAATGCTTGCTGAATGATGCATATGATGAGGATACGGCCCGTTGAAATAACCAGAATGTTTCGCTGCAGCGTTTGCCGATGATGGTGATGATGATTGTTGAAGCTGATCAATACTTAAATTACTAATCATTTGATTAGCCGTGAATGTCGGTGTGGTGGTCAGTGTTGTGACCATACCGGCAGCAGCAGCAGCAGCTGCTGCCGCTAGCGTAATCGATGTATTTGTCTGTTGTCCAAATGAATGAGTAATACGACGTCCACTATGCGCATGATGTTCGAATTGAGCAGCAGCAGCAGCATTTTGATGATGATTAAATGATGACGATGACGTTGAATTCAAATAACCATGATTCAAATGATTCGAATGTTGATGATGATGATGATAATTCGAATGATGATGATTATTGGCCGAAGATGTAAATGAATAAACAGATGGCGTTGCTGCTACAACAGTCGATACTGCTACAATTGTTGATGATTTATGATCATGATCATATGAATGATTAATTGGATGATGATTCAAATGATGATGAACATGAGTACCATGATGGCTATTGTTATGATGATTATGATGTTGATTATTTCGATTTTTTCTCATTTTTTTTCGTCGTTTAAAATTACCTTCTTCAAACATATTTTCAAATGATGGATTCAATGCCCAATAATTACCTTTACGTTCCGAAGTGTTCGTAATTTCACGTGGTATTTTAATGAAACAATCATTGAGGCTTAAATTATGGCGGATACTATTTTGCCAACCTTTATCATCACGTTTATAGAATGGATATTTTGTATAAATATATTCATAAATACTGGACAGTGGGAGACGTTTTTCCGGTACACTTTGTATGGCCATCGTAATCAGTGCAACATACGAATAAGGTGGTTTAGTTTTTTCATCATTCAATATGATCAAATTCGATGTATTGATCGTATTCGATTGCTGCTGTTGTTGCTGATGCTGTTGACGTTGATAGCTTTGCTGCTGTTGTTGATTATTGATGGCCGATTGTTGATGGTGATGCGGATGATCAACAATCAACGATGATCCCGAGGTTCGTATCAATGATTTCAACGATGTTCGATGCTGTTGCTTGAAATTCGATGCCGCATTCGGCATCAAGCTCGGCAGACCTTTCAGCTGAACCGAATCAGCATCATGGCCAGCCAACGATGTCGGTGATAATTCATGATCATCATTACCATTGTTATCATTATCATCATCAACATTCGCCGCTGTAATTGCAGCCGATATAATCGATGGTTGATAGATGACTGATGTTCGATTGTTGTGATTATTGTTCGATGTTGTCGTCGTCGCTGATGGTGTTGTTGTTGATGCAACCGATGTAGCTGATGATGATGATAATTGTACATTTAAATCTGCAATTTTAATCAGAGAAAAATCGTTTGTTTATTATTATTTTGATTATTATGATTATGATTAATTTGTAACGGTAAGAAAATAATCGAATCAAATCAAATTTGTTTGTTATTATTATTATTATTATATGGATGTTTAAATCAATGATTTGTTTGTTTATTTATTTATTTAGATTCATTGAAAACAAACAAATAAATGAATAAATAAATAAACAATTTAATGGTTGGTGAAATGATTTTTGGTGTTGAATATTTTTTTTTTCGGGTTGTTTATCATCAATTATTCAATTCAATTTCAATGATCAACAGGTGTGAATCGGGTTTGTTTTTGTTTTTGGATTTTTTAAATTTGTTTATTTATATTATTTAAACATAAATTTCATTTGTTTTTTCCAGATGAATCAAAACATGTTTCGAAAATAATTGAAAATTTCAGATAAACAAAAGCACCCCTGAAAACGTGGCATCATCATTTGGTGACTTACCTGCGCCATTTAAGCTTTGGAATAATTGTACATATTTCGGTTGCTCCAAGTCGTTCATATTTGAATTTGGATTTAAATTTGATTTAAAATTTGATTAATTTAAATTTCAATCTACAAGATCTCAAGCGAAGATTCAATTAGATTAAGCTTGATCTAATATGGCTTATGTTTTGCAATCAATCAATCAATCAAATCAAATCAAATCGATTGAAATCAATTGATAATAACCGAAAATGATTTAAACGATTGATTAAATTGAAATCGTTTCGAAATTGAAATAATTGTTATTGTTTATGATGATGCTATGATGGTACGTGCCGTATTGATCAAATCGAACGATGATGATGATTGTTGATGGTAAAATTGTTGAAAATATTTGTATAAATCGAAATAATAACAAATTTTCATTTATTTTGATTCCATTTAGTTGTTATCTGTTGTTGATGATAATGGTAATATGCATAACATTCAATGATGATCATCATCACCAATAATGATGATCAATGTTCATCTACATCGACGATCATCATCTTTGTTTGGATTTGCCCGAATTCAAACATTGATTCATAGCCCATCTCTCTGTCTCTCTCTGGTTGAATTATCATTGAAATTATCAGTTCTATATGAGTGTCTATGGTGAAATGAATAAATGGAAAATTTGTTTATTTGTTATGATAATCAACCGACAAAATCATATCGACAACAACAACAACAAGAAATGAAAAATGAAATAATCGAAATTCTAATTCAAAATATATGAATTAATCGAAATGGAAATATGTAAACAAATTATGATTCGAAGATACAAAGTTTAAAAATAATGATTGTTCTGGTTAATTATTATCATTGTTGTTGTTGATTATTATTATAATTAATCGTGAAGAATTGCCATCGATACTGATCGGCAATGGTACTGGTAATGGTAATGGTAATGTTGGTGATGACGACGACGACCATGGCAATCGCATCGAATCGTCCACCAACAGCATTCAAATCGATTTGACCAAATTTGTAGTCGTCGATTATTTCGTAATCACCGAATTATGATCGTTGTAATCGATTTTATACTGATTAACATCGAATCGATCAATGATTCAATCAAATCAAAGGTATCCAAGGCGAATTATTCAAATTTCGAGCCGATTTATTTGTGATTGAATCGAATTAAATTTCAAATCTATCCATTTTAATAGGCCGGATATCATTCGGAAAATGTTTGAATGATCACATATATTTCGATGGCGAATGTTTTTGTCAAAATTTGGAAAATTAAACAAATCTCAATGAATGTAAACAAGCATAGCTTCGAACAATGGTCATTATCAATGCTTATCAATCGTTAAATTGTTGTTGCAGCCATTTCGAATAGAATTGGTGATCAGTGAAAATCAATGATCAAAGGATGACGATGTGGATGGATGATCATGTACAAATGTACAGACAAAACAAATGTAAAATGAGGACAATGAATCGCTGAAATCATTGCCATAACCTTTGGCCGTGTTCTTAAAGGTGGTGACCTTTGAATTTTTAGCCTAAAACAATCAGCCACCACCACCTGCTACAAGGTACAAAGGTGTAAGCACTCAAAAGACCTCAAAGACCTCCAAAGGTTCGTAATTCAAAGATCTACAGGTTCAAAGGTTTGAATGAATGAATGAATGAATGATTAGTTTTGGTTATTAATCAGTATGATGAACATTTCAAATCAAAACAAATGAAATTGACGAAATGAATGAATGAATGAATGAACAATTCAGGCTTCAATCATTCAATTCAATGATTTATAGATTCGAAAATCGAAATTTTCGAAAGATTATAACCCGTTGAGTACGACAAAAATCTAAAAATCTGTCAAAATGCATTGAAATCTATGCAATTTACCAGCCAAAATTCAATTGAAAACGACCAAATTTTAATTTTTTTTTTACAAAAATTCATTCATTTTTATTCCATATTCCAATCATCAAATGATTAAACATAATTTCAGGCAAAGATATAAGAAAATTATGAAAATATTTAAAAATATTCAAAGAATCGTGGATCTTAAAAGAATGTCGAAAGAATCTTTAAGAATTTATGAATCGATTCAAGACTTAAGATTAAGATGTTCGGCCAAAATTGATTGATTGATTAGTCCGAGTCAAGTTATGTTTACATTCAATCAATCGATTCATTTTGATTCAATTTCAAAGTTCATCTTTGGCCGATTGCTCATCATCACCAGCACCAGCACCGCCACCACCATGTTTACCACCAGCATCAGCATACAGTTTGGTTATGATTGGTTGAACAGTTTCTTCCAACTGTTTTTTCTTCGCTTTAAATTCATCAACATCAGCATCACTGTTCGAATCTAACCATCGAATTGTTTCATCAATCGCCTTCTCGATTGTTTGTTTATCATCATCGGTGAGTTTTCCACCCAACTTTTCCTTGTCACTAAGTTGATTTTTCAATGAATATGAATATGATTCCAGCTCATTTTTAGCTTCAACACGTTCTTTAATCTTTTTATCTTCATCCGAGAATTTTTCCGCTTCTTTAATCATACGTTCAATGTCTTCAGGCGTTAGCCGATTATGATCATTTGTAATTGTAATTTTCTCTTTATTACCAGTACCTTTATCTTCGGCAGTCACTTTCAGTATACCATTTACATCGATTTCGAATGTTACTTCAATTTGTGGTACACCACGTGGTGCAGGTGGAATGCCAGTAAGATCAAATTTACCCAGCAAATGATTATCTTTGGTCATTGGCCGTTCACCTTCGTATACTTTAATGGTGACAGTATTTTGATTATCCGAAGCTGTGGAGAAAATTTGAGATTTTTTCGTCGGAATCACAGTGTTTCGTGGAATTAATTTGGTCATAACACCGCCAACAGTTTCAATGCCCATAGTCAAAGGGTTAACATCTAATAGCACTAATTCGCCAGTATTTTCTTCACCAGATAATACACCAGCTTGTACTGCAGCACCATAAGCAACAGCTTCATCAGGATTAATACCTCTGGTCGGTTCTTTTCCATTGAAAAATTCTTTGACTAATTGTTGAATCTTAGGGATTCGAGTTGAACCACCGACCAGCACAATTTCATCGATATCTTTCTTTTGAAGGTCAGCATCTTCCAATACTTTTTGTACTGGTTTCAACGTGGATCGGAACAAATCCATGTTCAATTCTTCAAATTTAGCACGAGTAAGTACTTCACTGAAATCTTCACCTTCGAACAATGATTCAATTTCAATGCGAGCTTGATGAGCACCACTAAGCGTTCGTTTAGCTTTTTCAACTTCACGTCTTAGCTTTTGAACAGCACGATTATCACTTCGAATATCTTTGCCAGTTTTTTTCTTGTACAATTTAATAAAATGTTCCATAACTCTTTGATCAAAATCTTCACCACCAAGATGAGTATCACCGTTTGTAGCCACAACTTCGAAAACACCATTATCAATCGTAAGTAATGATACATCAAAAGTACCACCACCTAAATCGAAAACAAGAATATTTTTTTCACCTTCTTTTTTATCCAAACCATAAGCAATGGCGGCCGCTGTCGGTTCGTTAATGATTCGCATCACATTCAAACCGGCAATTGTACCGGCATCTTTAGTTGCTTGACGTTGAGCATCATTGAAATAAGCCGGCACAGTGACTACGGCATGTGTAACTTTTTTACCAAGATATGCTTCAGCTGTTTCCTTCATTTTGGTCAAAACCATTGCACTAATTTCTTCAGGTGCAAACACCTTTGTTCCTGATCCAGTTTCAACTTTGATATGTGGTTTAGCATTCTTTTCAATCACTGTTCAAATGAGAAAATATTCAATTAAATCCAAATGACACGTCAGCATTCAACAATTACCTTTGAATGGGAAAAATTTAATATCCGATTGAACGGTAGGATCACTCCATTCACGACCAATCAATCGTTTTACATCGAAAACAGTATTTTCAGGATTACTTGTCAATTGATTCTTGGCCGCATCACCAATCAAACGTTCACCTTCGGCAGTGAATGCAACATATGACGGTGTAATACGATTACCTTGATCATTCGGAATGATTTCAACACGGCCATTTTTGAATACACCAACACATGAATATGTGGTACCTGTGATAAATCAAATCAATTCAATTAAATCAAATAAAATCAATTCGAATCATTTCAAATCGAATCAAATCCAAATCCACTCACCTAAATCGATACCAATAACTGTACCGACATCTTGTTTATCTTTGCCACTGTCTTTTGTATGATGACCAATGATTAGTAAACAACTGGTAAATATTATTAGGAATAGATTCTTCATATTTTTACACAGGTAAATGTCTTGAAATATCTTTGAAATGAATACAAAATCAATCAGAATCAATGTAAATGTGAATTTCAACAAAATTCAATGAATTTCAATGTATTTCTGTCAAACAAACAACAAATATACATGAATCAATGAATATACGAATGAATGAATGAATTTCTCAATGAATATTGCTGAATGAATTACAATGAAACAATCATGCGCTTTCGACCATTGAAATTATTGAAATTGTTGTTGTTGTTGTTCAATCATTGGCGAAATGCCGGGGGTATATTTGCTGCTGTTGATGCTGATGCTGTTGTCGTCGTTCAATTATAAACTAACCTGTAAACGTGATGGACACGTTTCAATTGTCGTTTGCTTAGTTATTTTGAGATTACAAACAATTAATACATGATTCTATCGGGTGATGACTTGCCACTGGTTGACCATGTGTATCTTGTTTCGTAGTCCATTTATTCAATGATAATTTTATGTCGATAATTAACCGGTTTTTTTTTTGATGAAATTTTTTTTCAGAATTTTAGTGTGATTTGCTACCGACAGATGTCAGTACTTTTTGTTGGATATTTTAACAGTTTATGGTTGCATTGAGGTATAAAAAGCCGCGATTTTTACATTTTCAATTTTTCTAATTTTTGATGATTTGGTTTTAGATTAATTTTGTTTTTTGATTTTGAAAATTTGTGAAAATCTCAAAAAATATTAAGATTATGGAACTGGAACAAGTAACAAATGTCGATCATTTATTTCGTAATTATTCGATAGCTGAAATCACGTTGGCAAAACAAAAACTACGAAATGATGTTGAAAAGAAACAAAATGAACTTAAACAATTGATCGGGTATGTTATTTCGATGATCTGAACCAGATTTAAATTAATTCTGTTTAATTTCAATCATATTAAGTGAACGATATAACGAGCTGTATCATGCGACCGATTCATTTAACAATATGAATTCAACCATAGCCGAACTAATCGGTTCAATTAATGAATTTTCAATGAAAATTGAAGATTTAAATCGCCGTAATAATGATGATGATAAGAATTTATTAAATAATCAATCATTCGATGATGATAATCGTAGAATTTATGAAAAATTTGCTATTGCAAATGTCCACAAATTCGTATTTGATTTACCATTGAAAATATGGAATTATTTGAACGAAAATAATTTTCTACTCGCTACATTTGCCATTTATTATGGTCAATATTTAGGCAATCAATTACAGCTTAATACTGGCAAACCACAATCGTTAAATTGTGATAAAATATTAACAATCCGTTTGAATTTATTGAAACATCTGAAAAATCAAATAATATACCAATGTTGGCAACAAATTTCAACAAAATCAATTGAAAACGACATTGATTTGGATGAATTTTGCCTAATATTTTCATATTTAATAATTTTAAAACAAAATTCATCGATCGTTCATGAATTTCTATCGAAACAAATGAAAAATATTGATAAATCAATTGAAAATGGTCAAAAAATTTCGACGTTATTGGGACAAATATTGAATATCATTAAAAATACAATGAAATGTATGCAAATATTCAAGAATACTGATGGAAATTTCAATTTAAAGTCCAGATTGAATGAAATTTGTACTGAAAATTATGTTCATCATGCTATCGATGGCACAATGGTTAAATACTGGCCAAAATCCATGCTTAATTATACGATCGGTGATCATTTCTCGCTTCAACCAATGTCTCAAGAATCAGCTGATTCAATGATCAAAGATTGGCTTCGAAAAATTAAGGAAAACTTTTCAGTGAAAATTGAATCGAAATTCCAATCGATTGGGACAATCAATGAATTATCGAGTGAAATCCAGCCGATTGAATGTTATTTCCATGAAAATGATTCGGATTTTCATCGACAAATCTGGTCCGAATGGTTGTTGAGCATTTATGAATCACGAATCTATGAAATAGTTGATTTGAAATTGCATCAAATACAATTGAAATTCATTGAATCAACACTATCACCATTGGTGATTGATCAATCAATAAATGATAAACCATTAAATATATTGGATTTCATATGGAACAATCATAGCAGCCATGAATCTCCGATAAAGACTTCGAACCAATTCAATAATTTGATCGATAAAACATGTCGTATGTTTGAGGAAAGTTTTTCACGATTATTCATCGAAGATATTGAAATAATAATAATGTCCAATGGGGATTTTCTGGCCCAAATCCATCGGAAAATTATCGAATTCTTCCATTCAATCTGTAAACTCATTGATAATAACACGGTTATCGTCGAAGACCATAACCATGATGACCACCACCACCTACAACAGCAACAGCAGCATCTAAACCGAAAACTATTATTATTTGGATCGATATTATTCAAACGAACGCCATTATTATGTAAATCATTGATGAAGATATTTGTTTCTAACACAAATCAATCGAAATGGAATGAAATTCTATCGATTTTTAATGATTTCAACGATAATTATCTGCTCAAATTATTCCAAATTACCATCGAAGAACGCTTCGAAGCATTGAATTCGAAGCATTTTGTTGAAATTGATGAATTTCTCCGTAATTTTTCACAATGGCAAACGATTGTCATTAAAAATAGCGTTGATCAGAGTCAAATAAAGTCCAATGAAGATGGTAAAAGCCTTGATGATGATGATCAACCAGCTGAAGCATCGACAACAACAACGACAACAATCGAAGTACCAATACAAATATCGTTGGAAATATACGAACTGCTCTATCAAATATCGATGGATATTAATCGATTCTGTTCATATTTTGTGACCAGCAAATTGTTGTTGAAAATTATCGAGATATTAGGTCGATATTTGATTGAATTTTATTCGAAAATTATCGATGATTTGTGCAATAATCATGAAATCAATGGTCAAGATGATATATTTCGATCAACCAAACAAATACAGTCGATTCAATTGTATTATGATTTAATCTTCCTTAAACAATTATTTTTACAGAAACAAAGCCACCAACAACCACAAACGACAACAATAATCGATAGTATTAATCAACTAATGATCCGACTAGAAACGGATAATATTGATCCATTCGATTTACATTTGATACAACCATATTTAAACTTCAATTCTCGTCGATTACAATCATCATATCGTATGACTTTTGGTTATTTATTGTTCGATTCGGCAATTTCGAATGATAATCAATCGTTAATCAATGATAAATCATTATTATTATTCAACGATAATCAACAATCATCATCATCGGTTGAAAATCAACATAATTTAATGTTATCTTATTGTTGTACATCATCATTGAATTTGAATTTAAATGAAAATTTTAAATAATATCAATCAATAATAAAATCAAGGAAACAAATTAAATGATGATGGAAGGTTATAGATATCATCATCAGCATTATATTCAAACATATATTACATGATCAGCATTTGATTTAATGGGGTTCAATGAATGATTTAATAACGAAAACCTTGCTGCTGTGGCTGCTGCTGTTGAGGATTAAACGCCTGATTCATTGCTTGACGTGCAGCTTGCTGTGCGGCGGTGGTTGCCATTTGTTGAACACGTTCATTGTTCATAACACGTGTAGTGAATTCTTGTTGGGCTTTCTGGATGCTCAAATCACTTTTATGATAAATACCATGTACCTATTATTAGAATCGAACGAATTAATCAAAGGTAATCAAGATTTGAAAATTTCACAAACCTTGACCAAAATGTAAATCGCTGCCAATGCAAAACACGATAATACGATTGTATCGATTAAGCATACGATACGAAACCAGCCAGATGTTGATGATGTTGAAAAATATCTTAATGTTTGTATGAGACCACTGGTCGGTGGTGGATTGATTTATGAAAAAACAATTAATGATAATCCAGCAATTATTTGAAGTAATAAGACTTACATTCCACCTGAACCAGGCAATCCAAGAGCCCATACTGATGATAATACCAATTGACAAAAGAATACAAAGAAAAATATCATAAAATTAAATGAACTATCATCACGAAATGCTTTGTAAAGCGGGCGAAACCAACAAATGAATGATAATGGTGTAAACAGAATCAATGTAACTAATGAAAAACTAAACATTCCAGCACCATCCGATATACCATCGATGAATGCAATGAAACATGAAATGAAATTGACCAATAATGTTATTAAATAAACTATATTGATACAAAGAAATGAAGAAAATGATCAAAATTAGCACCGAACATTGATTAATCGAACCAAATCAATCAACAACAACAATATACTCACACATCCATAGCTGATAAACTTGTCGAACAATTGTTTGAAAATTTATCTCAATTTCAATATTAATATCTTGATAGAAACATGGTTGACATGGGAAAAAGCTTGGTAGCGGTGGAAAATTATTGGGTCTGGCTGCAGCATTATTATTGCTCAAGCGTTGTGCACGATGTAATTCAGCTTCTCTAGCGGCCAGCTCGGCCGCTTTACGATCGAGCTCTTCTTGTTTTTGTCTTAGCTGTTCGGCTGTTATGTTATTTGTGGTTGTATTGGTGTAATTTGATGTCGCTGGTGGTGGATTACTATAAGATAGATTAACATTTTGTGATGCAATATTACTAGGACTTAATATGGCCGTGGTTGGTGATGTAACCGATGCTGATGTGGTGGTAATTGATGGTTGTTTATTATCGAATGTAGGCGAAAATGGATCCGTATTCGCTGCTGTTGTCGATTGATTCGTAGCGGCGAATGGATTAAAATCAAAATCATCAGCGCCCGGTATTGTTGATGGCTGACTACGATTGTTACGTTGTTGTTGACCAGTAGAATTGGCTGCAGCTGTTATTGCTGGGTCCTAGGAACGAAATTTGAAAATTGAAATGAATTAAAATTTTAAAAAAATTCAAAGAAGAAACGCCTCGTTACCGCGAATGGATCATTTTCAAATTGAAATGTTGACATTTTCGATGTGTTTCGCCGATTTAAATCAATTGAATTCGGTCTTGGAATATTCCTGATTAAATCTAAAATTAAATACAGGTAAAATAACATTAAACAAAAACTCATTTAAATCAAATCAATTGATTACCTAAGAACTGGCGAATATCAGCAATCAAATCACACAGCAGCACAGCTAAAAACTATGACGATTTGGATGATTTTCGTTAATCAAAAACCTGATGATGATGATTAATGCAGTAGCAGCAATGTATAAACACAGACATGCAATCAATCATTAATCATTCAATTCAATATGTGAGCAAATCAATCAAACAATCAAAACTCGAGCAACTATGAGTTGGTTGTCTGGCAATGATTATGGCGATGTTTTATCAATGTTTGATAATTTTTAAGCTTAGTGTTTATGGTCAATGATTGAAATTGAAATTCAGTGATTATTGGTTGAATATTGCTCGATTAATTGATCGAAATTCAATGGTTTTTGATTGAATTTTTGAATGAAATATGAATCAATTTAGTTGATTTGCTCGATGACTGTCGATTTCGATTGTTAACTCCTTGACATATGTTTTGATTTTTTGACTGGGGAAAAGAGCTTCAATTCATTGATTATTCAAGTTTTTAATCGATGATTTACATGAATTTAAATTGAATTTAATTCAAATTTTGATGAAATGACTGGACATTTCTCGTTAACAATCAATGATTCATGATATTTTGGCTTTTTGTGAATTAATTTAGTCGATTTTCAGTGGATTTTCTGCTGTTTGTCAATCAATTCACTGTTTTTTCGAATGACGACGACAACACAAAATGATCACAAGAATTTTGCCGAGTTGTTTTATTTTTATTTACTCTGGGCTTTTATCTATCTATGTATCGACGCATGTATTCAATAAATGTGTATTGGATGGCTTTCAATCATTTTCCATTTTTGGGTGCAGAAAATAAGCCGGGGCTCGTCGGAGAAAAAAAGTATCGATTGTTCATGAAAGTAAGTGGTATCGATTGCATCGATGATTCGAATTTTTTTTCAAAAAATTCGAAATTCGAATTTCTTTGTTTTTCGAATAAAAATGGAGACTTTTGGGCGAGTTTTCCCGCAAAATTTCGAGCCAAATATGGTCCATGAATTCATGGTATTATCATTACTTCTATTGGCTCCAATCATGGTTGATTGTAGAACGATTTATGATTTATCCGCCGGTACAAAATATCGATCAACATGGTCATTTAATGATGTAAAAATCAATATTACCAGTCGTGTAATTGATTGTGGTATTAGTCAACTAAATCAAACGATTGGTTTGTCATTTTTCAATGATTATTTGCTACAATTTGTTGTCAATCACAAACGTGTTGATTACAATAATAATAACTATAACATTCATGTTATCACATATTATAATATACGACAAAGAACAATCGATACAATGATTGCCAATTCAAATGAAACGTTGAAACATTTTAATCTTTTTAATGGTTTATATTATACATTGAATGAAATGGATTCGAAACTTGATCAACACCTTAAACGTTTTAATCAAAAATATATTGATAATATGATATTAGTCGAGAATTCAAATTCAAAATTGTTGGCTTATTTTTATCATATGGATAGCCAATTTGATTATGGTTATTATCATTATGAAAAAAGTGCTTATAATCTTATCAGTGGTGATCCGAAAAATTGTTTGTTGAATACATATTGTCCATCAACATTTCAACGTATTATTTTGCTAAATACCAATTCAGAAATTTATGTATTAACAATGAGAGTTGATTTGAATTCGACAAAATATTCATTACAAGATTATCAATTAGAACAAATGATTGGTTATTTATGTATAAATAATATGAAAATAGAATTATCAATTGGATCATGTAATTTTCTAGATCATAATGATGAAATTGATGACAATCGTGAACAAAATGATCAATTATTAAAATTTGATTATGGTTTCGTACATGATCAACATTTATATTTATTGTCTCGCAGTGATGATATCGTATGGGAAATTGATTCAAAGATTCTTGAATATTATGATCAATCATTCGTTATAATTATCAAAAAAATTGATGATTTATTCATCTGTTTAAACAATTATCATGATAGTATTGGATATGATTTTGCTTTACCACCTCCAAGCGGTGATAATAGCTCAAAAAATGAAAATCAAGCCGATTTTGATTCATTATTGATAGCATCATTTGTTTTGATCATAATACTTGTAATAATCATTGTTTCAGTATCATATTATTGGAAAAAAACACGAACCAAATGGCTGTTATCATCAATCATTGAGAAACAAAGAAAAAATAAAACAACTTTGAATGAAGAAAATAATGCAAGCAAAAATATTAATAATGATCGATTATTAGTGACATCGCCATCATCACCATCATCATTATCAAAACAACGGCTATTTCGTAAAATAAATAATTCATATTTATTCACACCAACAATACGATCAGCTTGTTCACAATGATAAATGAACGAAGAAATGAATTATAAAACCGCATCAACATTTGAAGAAATTTTCATTCTCAAAATTTATTTTCAAGTCAAAAAAAAAAAAAAATTCAATCAATATTCTCAAATAAAAATTATAAGTTAAATCACAGTGAATCAATTTTTAATTACAAAGAAACAAACAAACAAATTTATAACAAAATGGACAAAATAAGTGAAAAATACAAGTGTTTGAATGTTTGATTTCGATCATATCGAACAGAATGATTGAATCATTTAAAATTCATTAGAAGATTGTCAAGATAATGATGATGATGATGGCAATACTTGTGTCAGTGGTGAAAATGATTGTGGTGTAAAATTATGATTATAATTATAATTATTATAAGTGAAATGTCTTTGTGAACTATGAACATTATCAGTGTGAGCATTTTCAAGATCTGTGAATCTATTAATCGATAATTTTGGCATCAATATTAATCGACCATTATCCGAACAATCCATGTTGAATTGTCCGATTATGTAACGAATACGTTGGACAATAATAGTGTTTTGTATGCAACGTTTGTGTATACCGAAATATAAAAATAAAGTCAACAATATTATACAACTAATCGTAAATGATTTATGTTTGATCAATGATTGTATGAATGATATTTCCAATATATTATCATCGAATAGCCATTTTATTGATGTTATTATTGTCATTATAATCGATATTGTTAAAATTATACGATAATATTTGGTACGTTTATTATAATTATCAATTATTTCCATTAAACGATGTTCAAATGCATGAAGATCTATAAGATTGAAAATTGAATTAAATGAAAATTAATAATTTCGTTCAAATAAAACGTAAACGATTAGGTAATATACCATCACATATGAGTTGTTCGACTGTCATTTTGATGAATTTTTCTCGATCATCATCATTATTATCAAGAGTATTTGATCGATTATAATTACTATTATTGTAATGATTTTGTAATATTTCCATCGTTTTTTGGCCCTTTAAACTATTATTATCTTCATATTCTTCTTCATTATCAAATAATAATTCAACATTATCATCTTCTTCATCATCATTAAAATTCAATTCATTATTGTTCATCAATGTATGATTGATATTATTATTATTATTATTTGGAATGATATTATTCATTTTATTAAATGAATAATATTTGGTTGAACGTTGATGATTTTGAAAATTTTTACGATTACTTTTGTTAGTGTTCAAATTATTATCAATCAACAAATCATCATCATCACTACCATTGCACATGTCAATGCAGCCATTAACAACAACATCATCGTCATCATTATTTGTTTTATCATCATTGAATGAATCTGTTGATTTCTTGTACAAATCTTCAAATTGATTATTATTATTATTGTTCATTATTGATGTTTTTTGTTAAACTTGAGATATTTAAGCAGAGACATTATTCAAAAATCATTGACAATGGGTTATTTTTCAAAATTTATATCAATCACTAAACAATCGACAATCAGAAATCAATTTTTTTCAACAAATAATCAACAATTAAATATCAGATTTACATCAATCAATTTCAATTGTGATTGTGATTATTTGTCAACAACAACAACAACAACAGCAACGACGACAGTAGCGCCAACATTGAATAAAGGAGTCGAATTGAAATATATTCCGAAACATGCGGCCGATAGAAAAGGTGTTGTTGGAGGAGGGTGTGTTATAAACAATAAATTGACTGCAAATTACGCCATCTCTGTAAAATTATGGTCAAATAATCAATTTGATTATCAACACACAAAAACATCACGTTTATTTTCAACATTCAATCAAAATCAATTTCGATTTGTCAATCAATTTAATCGGCAAATACACACGACAACATTGGCGAAAATGTCTGATGAACAAGCTAAAGCTCAAACAGCTAAAGATGATGGACAAGAAACTATTTTTGGGAAAATGTTAAACGGTAAAATACCGGCAAAATTTATTTTCGAAGATGATTTGGCAAGTATTTTTGGATTCATTCTAATCATATGATTCTGATTCCTTTTTTCTTCGAATAAATAGTGTGTGGCGTTCGATGATATCAATCCTGTCGGTGAGTTGATTTTATTCAATTTTTATTCATTCCTTAATTTTTCACCTCTCATAAAAGCCCCGGTCCATTTCTTGGTCATACCCCGTCAATCAATATCATCATTATCGAAAACAACTGATGATGATGAAAAAATATTGGGACATATGATGTGTGTTGCTCGTAAGGTGGCCGAACAAAAAGGTTTAGCAACCAATGGTTATCGTTTGGTTATGAATAATGGACCGCATGGTTGTCAATCTGTTTATCATATTCACTTGCATGTAATCGGTGGTAGACAATTAGGATGGCCACCTTGTTAAATAGAAGAAGAAGCAAATTTTGATCAGATTTGCAATTTTCAAAATTTAAAATTACAATTTCTTCACATGAAAAAATGAAGAATTTATTAACAGAATATGAACAGAATTTTAAAGGTAAAATATATAAAATTTCAAAAAATACACCATCATTCATTTTGATTGATCATCAATTAAAAATGATTGATTAAAAATTGAAATTATAATAATAATTAGTAAAACAATTTGTACAAGTGTTCATTGTCGTATTGACAAAATCATTATTGCCATTATAACCATATTGATTATGGTGGTGACCATCGTCCAATGATGATGATTGATGATTTAATGATTTATTATTATCACCATTATTATTATTGGAATTAATTGAATGAAGATTAATCAAAGAATTTCTTGACTGTCGATGATATTCCAAATGTTCACGAAGATTAATACCATTACAATAATCATATTCGAATAAATTTTCCTATTTTAACAACATTGGAAATTTGAAGAAATAGGACATGAAAGGTTAGAATAGAAATTTTTTGAAATTGAGACATTTTTCTTAAACTTTTTTTCATTTAAATTTTCATTTAGGCCAATGCACTAACTTACATTCTGTTCCAATTGTTTACGAATCATTTTACACAAATCCATAAACATATTTTGTATGTTCAAATTGTGTTTACAGCTACATTCATAATATGGAACATTCAATTTAGCGGCCAATTGTCTGGCCAATTCACCATCAACAATACGATCATTTTGATCACGATCACATTTGTTTGCTGCCAATATTTTAATCACTTGTGGTGATGCATTCTACAATAAGAATAATGAATGATTCATTTAAGTTAATTCGAATCAAAATTTATTCGAAAAATACTACTCACTTCATCAATATTCTTAAACCAATATTGTACATGTTGAAATGATTCTAAATTGGCCACATCAAATACAACAATGATGGCCATAGCACCACGATAATAGGCGGTGGTAAGTGCCCGAAAACGTTCTTGTCCGGCTGTATCCCATAATTGTAATTTTATTAAATTATTTTGGTTATTATCATTTATTGAATTGTGACTATGGTTATTATCATCATCAGCACAATCATAATCACCGTTGTGCTCATCTTGATTTCGTTGATCATCGATGCTATGTAATTTTATCAATTTTTGTTTGAAATCAATGCCTTTACCAGTGTTATCAATTCAAAGGTAAAAGGTTTAAAGGTATTTGGTGTTGAATTTTCAATCAAAAATCAGTAGAAATCAATCCAAATTACTCACCAATGGTCGAAATATAACCATCAACATATGAATCATCACAAAATCGTTGAACAATACTTGTTTTACCGACATTTGAGTCACCAAGTAAGAGGATTTTGTATATATTTTGTGATAATGATCCTGTTGATGAAGAAGATGTTTCCATTGTTTTGTTTTGGCCATAAGAAACATTGAATTCACTGAATCACAGAATTACATTGAATGAATGAATGATTTCAAAATCAAAACATTCATCGAAAACGTGATGATGTGGCCCGAATGATGATTTGAGAAATGTATGAAGCCAATTAGCATCCACCAACAACTGAATTCATTGAATATATATGAATTGAAATTTGAACATTTTCAAAACAAAAATGATAACATTTCATCAACAAGGAAATCAAAAATATTCAAAATCGGAGATTTCAATTTCTAGGGCCCCAAAAAATAGCCATATATCGATCGATATATGTCGATACCTTGCGTTATATATGTATGGATGGATCCGTAGGTAAGTAAGTATATATGATTGAGAGATGTTTCATTAAATATAGATGAATATATTTAGTTGGTTGATGTTGATTGGTTGATGTTTCATCATCAAAAACTTGGAAAATGCGCAAAACAAATTAATAATTGTGAATGAACATGTTCCGATTCTATAGCCTTCATCATGTTGAATTTGAAATTGAATTCAAAATGAATGCGAATTTTCCATTGAATTTCAATTGAATTTTAATTTGAATTCATTTGATAATTCTTTGTTTGAATAGGTACTAGGCTTATTTATTTATTTATTTGTTGAATAATATGTCGTATAATTTTATTACCCTGCTAACATATTGACGACGATAATTTATTCGATGTACGATTCGATGATAACAAATCGAATAAAATTCAATAATTGGAAATGTAAACAAACAATGCGTGGATGTTTGTATGTATTTGAATATTTCTTCGGGTAAATAATATTGAAATATATTTGAATTTCGGAATTAATTCTGGTGTATCGGTTTTCAACCATAAATTGTTATCAATTTTTCCAATTGATAATTCCAATATTGCGACCTAATAGTATCGATTGATTCGGCTAATTGTTTGAGTAAATCTTTTGCCATTTCATACAGTTGATTTACTTGCTCAGTTGTTGCATTTTCATTGATTAATCGATCCATACGGATCAATAACATTTGATACATAAAATTGACTAAATAGGATGATAATTTAGGGCTATTTTTGGTTGATTCGTACAATTTTTCCGATTCATTCCATAAATAATCATAAATTTCCGAATATTTTTCATAATTATTTTGATTTATTCGAACAATTCCAAGCAAATAATTCCAACTTGATTCATTATGTGGTACCATGATGTTTTTTTCCATTGTATAATGGCATTCACGTTTAAACAAATCGAAATCAGTGAAACCGGTCGTATTTACGATGACAAAATATCGATGATTCCATGCAGAATTATTACGTAAATCATGATCAATCATTAGTTCAATGAAATCCAATTCATTTTCGAATGAATCATATTCTCTGATGAACCATTGTCTTTGTTGCCATGCATGATAATTTTTTGAATCATTACGTCTGAGGATTTCATTGATGAATTGTTTAAATTTATCAATGAATTCTTCACGACTCAATTGTGGTAAACGATTATCATCATTGTTATCATTTGCTGAAATTATTTCATAAATTTGTTTCAACAAATATTTTTGATGTTGCCATACTTGATAATTTTTTGGATTTTTCATTATAATTCGATTAATATAATTCAATTCTTGAATCAAATTTATATCGGGCAGCTTTTCCAACAACAATCGGCGATAATACCAAACAGTATAATTTGTTGGATTGAAGCGAATACAATCTTCGGTTAGCTTCAAACAACGTTCACTAATTTCTTCTTTTTGCAAAATGGCACGAAAATAGTTGAATGTATCCTCGTATTGTGGTATATAACTAATCGATACGACTGGATGATCACCATCATTTTGTTTTAATGGTCGTATATCAGACCATTCAATACGATCTTTGTACATTTGAAAATTTTGCAAATCATAATCATCACCATCATCATCGGATGATGATGAATAATCGGCATCAATTTGGCTTGGATTTAGAATGGTAAATGTGGCCATAGTCTTTATAATTCTTGATGATTAAACTGAATTAAATTTAATTTCAAAAAAATTGACAAATCAAAACATTGATTTTTTTTCGCATCCGTTCTTTATGAATAGCTCTCGAACATTTTTTTTTCAGTGTTTAAAATCCGCGTTCGATTCGGCACATCGTTGTGGTGGCGCTGTAATCCGTCAAAAAACTTGTCGTCGTGGTATGACCAATACAAAACACATTTGTTTTTGTTGTTATTCTTTCTTCTTCCCATTTGATTTGCATGTGTTTTTTGATTTCATTTTTTTCAACATTTTGCATGCTTTCAACCATATTTTATTGTTTTGGTTTACGAAAGGCTGCAAATTTTACAATCGATATAATCGTTTTTTTCAATTGGTATTTACCGTGATTTTTGTATAATTCAAACAATCAAAGACGAACAATGTCTGAATCTAAAGATTCCACTGCAGAAGCTCCAGCCGCAGCTACAGCAGCCGCAGCAGCATCGACAACACCGTCATCGACCGCTAATGATGTGGAAAAAAATTCAATCGCAACCGATATTGTTGTGACCAAATATAAAATGGCTGGTGAAATGGTTAATCGTATGTATTTGATGGTTATTTGTGTTCAAAGGTTTAGATATTTATGGTCTGTTTTTGTCTATTTCCCATTAGGTGTATTACAAAAAGTATTGGATAAATGTGTTGCCAATGCAAGCATTATTGATATTTGTGAATTTGGTGATAATGAACTGTTGAATGAAACCAATAATGTTTTTAAAAAAGAAAAAGAAATGAAAAAAGGTATTGCATTTCCAACATGTATTTCGGTGAACAATTGTGTTTGCCATTATTCACCATTGAAAAGTGATCCAATTGTTACGTTGAAAGATGGTGATATGGTCAAAGTGTATGTATATTTGGTTTTTCTTTGAAATTCTGACCAATTCTCATGATTCCTTCGATATCATTAGTGATCTTGGCGCTCATATTGATGGATTTATGGCATTAGCAGCTCATACAATCGTGATTGGTGCATCGAAAGATAATAAAATAACTGGCCGTAAAGCTGATGCATTGCTAGCCGCTTATTATGGTTCAGAAATTTCATCACGTTTAGTTAAGCCTGGAAATGAAAATACAGCCGTTACGGATGCTGTACAAAAAGTTTCGGAAACATTTAAATGTAAACCAATATCAGGAATGTTATCACATCAATTGAAACAATATCAAATGGATGGCGGTAAAACAATCATACAAAATCCAACCGATATTCAACGAAAAGAACATGAAAAATGTGAATTTAATTTGCATGAAGTTTATGCTATCGATGTACTTATTACGACTGGTGATGGAAAGGTAAGATTATACATTTTTATTTAAAATTGAAATATCTTTGAAAATATTCGAATGATATTCAATAATTATTTCTTTTTTTTATTTTTCAAAATTTCGAATCAAAATGATAATCATCGAATAATATAATGCACAAAGACAAGAGAAATGGATTCAAAAACAACAATTTATCGTAAAACGGATGAAAATTATCAACTGAAAATGAAAGCATCACGTGCACTATTTTCTGAAATTGATAAAAAATTTGCCAATATGCCATTCACATTACGTTCATTGGATAATGAACAAAAAGCACGTATGGGTGTTGTTGAATGTGTAAAACATAAGCTATTAGAACCATATAGTGTACTATATGATAAAGATACTGAAGTGATTGCACAATTTAAATTTACCGTATTATTAATGCCAAGTGGTTCCCATAAGATTACTGGTCTACCATTCGATCCATCGATTTGTGAATCTGAATATAAAATTGAAGATGAATCATTGTTGCAAACATTAGCCACAAGTTTAACAAATAAAACTGCGAATAAAAAGAAGAAAAAAGCTCAAAAATCATCAACAACAGCGGCAACAGATGCGGCAGCAGATTCAGCAGCAACAAATGAACAAAACAGCTCCTCCGGTGATGGAAATCAAAATGAAGCAAAAGTATGAAGTTGAATTTGAAAGGATATTCTATATTCTTGTATTATCCATTCAATGTATGTTTCTTATTTTTTCAATTCTTTGGTCATTTTTTTTTCTTGTTTGATATTTCTTCAAACAACAACCCGAAACAACCTTTACCATCAAATTTATATCTCATTTAAATGTTTTGTATTTTCCTATACTATTTTTTCGATATCAAACAAATCAAAAAATCAAAATCAACTCAAGAAGAATTAATATTTTGTTTCATTCAAAAATATTAATAAAATCAAATGAGCAAAGATGATTCGAAATTTGAATTTAAATCATTTTTTGATTGATTCAAATCAAAATATTTCACATTTCAGATCAAATCAGATCAACGATTCATCATACAAAAAAAAAATCGAAATCAAATGATCGGAAATTGATTTGAAATATTAAAAAACTAAATTGAACAAGGCTAAATTGGATTTTTTCGCCTGTTTTTCTTCGAAATTTTTCAAATTTTAAATATTTTAAATAATTATTTTCTTTCCGTAATTGACATACATATATTTATGGATGTATGAGAGTTTGTATTTATTCAAAATATTATCACATTGATTTGCCATAAAGATCAATGATCAATCATTAATATTTGATTTTTGATATGATGATAATTATCATTACTATTTATATGATGTTCATCGTTTGAAACTGAAAAAAAATGCAATCTTCGATATATGTTTGGTTGAATATTGATTTGTGAGAATCTATGATAATTGAATATTTGTGATTGATTTTTCTTATTCGTAATTTTCCTTAGTAAATTATCAATCAAACAATCAATTGATTGATAAATTATCATCACAACGATCGATCGATCGATCGACCCGAAACTACAATGACAAATGATATTCACGAAAAGCACGAATACATGTTTCTAAGTAAATAGAAATTCAATACACACTTGCAACTCGCATTCAATTTATCAATTCAATCGCATTTATGTACCACGTGAATATCAATTTTCATGAATATGTTTTATCAAATGTTGATTTTGATTTAATTTTTCTAAATTTATTGGGTGAAACCAATTCAATTGATATCATTTGATTTGATTTAATTCATACGAAAAATTAAATCAAATCGAAAATCGTCCGTCTGTTTGTTTGTTTTGCAATTTGTTCGATGTTCGACTATTTAGACTTTGTATGATGATAAGATCGTTTATCAATGAATAAATTGTTATTGATTTTTGATGAGGTACAAAACATCTTTAAAAGAAAATCTATGAATTTTTAATTATTTCAAATTTCAATTTGAATTTTCTTCAAATATTTCACAAATAAAGATACCTCCACCATCGTCGTCATCATCATCATCATCGTCGTCGTTCATCATTGATGATCACTGATCATTGTCGTTGTAAAATTCATGAAAATCACATGTTTTTTTTTCTTCATTTTTTAAATACATTCATATAAAATACGTATTTTCATTTATTAGTTTTGTTCTACATTCAATTTAGTTTTATATCGTTATTTTTGTATTTATTTAATTTTAAATATTTGTAAAGGTAAGATGTTTTTGATATTGTTTTTAATGATATTTTAATGTGTTTTTTTCTCATTTATTGATCAATAGATTTAGTCCATGAATCTGGAATTTTATTTCTAAACAAAAATGGAACTAAACGAATTACTTGAAAGACAAACACTGGCAATAAATATTGCTCGAAAAGCTGGTGAAATTATTAAAGATGCAACTGGAAAAATGAAAACTGTTGATGAAAAATGTAGTTTTGCCGATTTGGTTACTGAAAGTGATAAAGCTGTTGAAAAAATGGTATTCGATGCGATTGCTACCAAATATCCAAATGATAAATTCATAGGGGAAGAATCGGCAAACAATACTGATACATGGTCTGATGATCCTACATGGATTATTGATCCTATTGATGGTACAACAAATTTTGTTCATAATTTTCCATTTTGTTGTATATCGATTGGTTTCACTTATCGAAAAATACCATGCATAGGTGTTGTTTATCATCCTCATCTTGATAATTTATATACAGCCATACGTGGAAATGGTGCTCGATTAATTAAATCAAATGGTGAAACAATCGATATCCATGTACGAAAATGTGAATCATTAAGTCATGCATTAGTTGTTGCTGAATTAGGTAGTCAACGTGATGAACGTAAACGTGAATGTGTATTTCGAAATTTAGAATCAATCGGTTGGGCTAGTCATGGTATCCGATCGCTAGGATCAGCTGCGCTTAACATATGTTCAGTTGCATCCGGACAAATGGATGCATTTTTTGAATTTGGTCCATATATTTGGGATATTTGTGCTGGTGTTGTTATTGCTACCGAAGCTGGTGGTTATGTTTGTGATACTACCGGTGGTGAATTAGATATGCAAGGTAGACGTTTTATATTTGCATCTAGCAAGCAATTAGCTGAACAAATTGCTGAAAAATTAGTTGTACAGTTGGACCTTAAGAATGAATCATGAGCCTCATCAATGATGATTAGATTAAATGAATCTTTGATTTATTCATTCTTCAATCAAATGAAATCAATTCAATGATCATTAATCTCATTCATTTTAATTTTATTTTACATAGTTTCTTCGAAACCAAATTAAATAATTCCTGTATCTTCTATCTTTGAATGTAATTTTTCGTTTCGTTTTGTTAAATTTTCCTATTTTAAATTTTTAAATTTATAATTTTTTAATTAAAAAATTTTTTAAAAAGTTTGTCGCCTATTTCCACCGGTAATAGGCGTTTTGGGTGTAAATATTTTAATTAACAAAAAAATATGAATCAAAAAACATTCGATTCGAATTCAATTCGAAAACCATTCATTATTCGTGGTGCATTGACCAACCATCAGCACCGATGGCCATCGATAGATTGGACCCTCGACGATTGGTCCAAGATATTCGGTGACAAAATTAAGCTTAAATTTCGTGTTCATCATAAACAATTGAATAATTATTGGGAAAATGAAGCCACTGATATTGTTGCGGCAACAATGAAACAATTCGTTGATTTTATTCAATCAAAACAATCAAACGAACAGTCGATATCAGATCTAGAAAATCCCTTTCGAAAATATTCATCCGATGATTATTGTTTTTATAGTTCATATAATCATTTAAATGAAATGAATTTGGATTCAGATTGTGAAACAATTTTGAACGCATCAATTTGTTGGAATAATTTGGACATTTTCCAGTGTGATTCTAATAAGCAAAAACAAAGCTTCAATACAACACTATGGATTGGTACCGGTGGTTCATGTACACCATTACATCAAGATACATATGGTTATAATTTTATTGCACAATTACATGGACGGTAAGTTCTTCTATTTATTCAAGACCATAACCCTTTGTTTTCCACATTGTTTACATTGACAAAAACATTGCTGAACTAAGCAGATGTTTCAAGTATATTTTTCAATTTGAATGTCTTTGAGTGTATTTTTTTTCAAATATCAAAAAAACCAATATTCCATTGATAATACTTGTAAAAAATATCCTCGAAGATATTTTTTGATACATCCTACACTCAATAAATATATATAAATTACCACGAATAATAATGATGATGATGAGTAATGAAATGTATATTTATTCATTCATTCATCTGTTGTTGTTGCTGTTGAGAAATATGAATAACAATTGAATGAATGAAGACGAAGAAGAAAAAAGAAAAATATCGGTCAAGATCACCAAAAGAACACACATGGCAGATCTGCATGTATGCAGTACAACACGCATACTACCATCAATAATTCATCAAAAAAAAAAAAAAAATGATCATTTCATATATTTCAAATTGAAACCAATTCTCTCTTAAAAAAAAAAAAAAAAAATTCAACTAATACTAATTCAATGACAATCAAAAAACAAAGTCATAGAAAATATTATTGTTGTTGTTCAATGAATTCAATGAATGTTCATTGATCAAAGATTATTAAATGTATGTGTTTTGATATATTTTTTCTTAATATTTCAAGAAAATGGATTAGATATTTTAGATGATTCGAGGATATTATTTCATTATCAACGACTAATTTTCTACGAGATTTGATTTACAAGAAAATTAGAATAAAATTGAAAAAATGAAGTTTGTAGCACAAGATTCATTCAAAACACACATAAACTAAAACAAATTGAATTTTTTCATTTTTCAATGTTGGTCAATGGAACAATTTTTTTTCAAAAATTTCTCTTTTCCTTTCAAAACTTATTTATCCTCAATTATTTATCATTATTTAGTTTACCATGAATATTTGACACAATTTTTCATAAATTTTGATCTAATTTTTTCATTTTTTGATTTTGAAATATACATTAGAAAACAATGGACACTTTTTCAACCAAACGATGCCGAATATTTATATCCAAAACGTTTACCATATGAAGAATCATCAATATTTAGTCGGATAAATTTTAAACAATTAAACAGGAATGATATTATGAAATATAAATTATTACACCACTGTCAACCATATTGTTGTATTGTCAATGCAGGTGATTTACTATATGTACCATATCATTGGTGGCATTTTGTTGAAAATTTAGGTAATAGTGATAGTGATACGGATGTATCGATATCGGCAAATGTATGGATAGATCCGATATCATCGAAAATTGATGATCAAGATAATAATGGAAATGATTATCGTGATCAATTAAAAGAATCGATAACACAATTATTATTTAGCACTTTGTATAAAACTATTGTTAATGATCATGATGATAATGATGAGTTGAATATCAAGAAATGGTCAAATGAATCCGCAGAAAACTTAATGAACACCAATAGATTATTACAGGCAATCAAATATCTCAGCCAAAATCATAAACCATTATCAGATGAAGATTTCATATCGCTAAATTGTTACAAGAAATCAATGAATTTCAATGAAAATTCCGTTGAATTTTTGCAACCAATCCGAATGGATGAATATCTAAAGCAAAGATTTGAATCAGATAAAATGAATTTGAAACGAAAATTTGAAGAGAATGAAATCGATGATCATGAAACAAAAATAACAACGGAAGACATAATTAATTCAATATTGGACATGAATGTCATTGATTTAATTGTGGAAAAAATTCTTCGCAGACGTCGTTTATGAATTGACCCTCGAATTGTATTTTTTTTCTCAATGAGTTCGATATTCGAAGCATCAACAATCATCAGCAAACATATGCGATGCAATCATAATGATGAAAAAGCATTGAAATTATTTTTCAAAGTTTGAAATTCAAATTCATTTCAATTGAATTGACCCCCAATAAAATTCATTTCAATAACATTTCATTTTATTTCAAATATTTCTTTCCGTTTCATCAATGTACATTGATATTTAATTGTATATTAATCACTTTCATCAATGACTAATGAATCATTAAGGCAAGAATTGGCCATCGCTGTCCTTCGTGTTGGTTTGGTAGCTGCATTATCATATTTAACTGTTAAATGGATGATCAATGCTATTGATCCTACTAGAAAACAAAAATCAAAAGCTAAAGAAAAGGTATTTATGAGAAAATCAATGAATTCTAAGAATATTCATATTGATTTATGTTGTTTATTTTAAATTTTCAAATGTCAATCAATAATTAAGGCCGAGAAAACATTACAAAAAATTGGAATATCATCATATAAAAATGTATTGACTGAATATGAATTAACAATAGCATCACAATTGATTAATCCAGAAGAGATTGATATATCATGGGATGATATTGCTGGATTAGATGATGTTATTGAAGAATTAAAAACAACAGTAATTTTACCCCTTAAAGTACCCTATTTATCTTCATATTCAAAATTACATGAACCACCGAAAGGTGTACTGCTATATGGACCGCCTGGTGTTGGCAAAACTATGGTAGCGAAGGCAACAGCTAAAGAAGCTGGTGCAAGGTAAATTCCATTTTATTCTTGAAAAATGAATTTCTCATTCAATCTTATTCCTCATAAAGATTCATAAATTTAGATATATCAGCATTAACAGATAAATGGTATGGTGAATCACAAAAATTAGCTGCAGCTGTATTCACCTTGGCAATCAAAATACAACCTTGCATTATATTCATCGATGAGATTGATTCATTTCTACGTAAACGTGAAACCAATGATCATGAAGCAACATCAATGATGAAAGCACAATTTATGGTATTATGGGATGGATTGATATCGAATAAAAATTGTTCAGTCATAGTAATGGGTGCAACAAATAGACCGAATGATGTTGATAATGCAATACGGCGTCGTATGCCTGCAACATTTTATATTGGTTTACCGAATAAAGATCAGCGGAAACGTATTTTGCAATTAATTCTATCAAAAGAAACATTAGACAATGATGTTGATTTAGATTCGATTGCAACACAATGTGATACATTTAGTGGTTCAGATTTAAAAGAATTATGTCGCCTAGCAGCAATGATACGTATTAAAGAATTGTCATCAAATATAATACAAAAATCAAATCAAGATTCTACGTCATCATCTCCATCACCAACATCATCAACTACATCATTAAATTCGATCGATGATATTATGTTGAATTTACGTTCGATTAATTCATTGGATTTCAAATATGCAATGGATAAAATGAAACGTATAAAAAATAATCTAATTGTAAATGGTAGCGAATTTTTTGATAATATTAATTATGATTAGTTAAAAAAAAGATAAGAAAAAATTCTATTATTATTGTTTCGAATGTAAATCTAGTTTTATCGATCATTATTATTATAATTATCATATGATTAATCGTATTTTCATTTTCAAATTTAGAATTAACCATAATTCTCTGAACGTTTGTAACAAATACTGAACAGTGTATGTCATTCATTATTATTGCAAATCGCGCACACCTTTGTGCGTTTGTATGTTTGTTTATGCTTGTATTACAATCATAATAATCAAATATAAAATATATTTTTGTCATTTAAAAATTTTAAATGAATGAATGTGCGTATGTTTTGACATTGATAAAAAATAAATGTGAAAATTGAAAATGTGAAATAAATAAATAAAAAATACTTCTGATAAAATTTGATATCTTTACACACACACACATTCATATTCATTAATTGATAATTTTTATCAATGATTTTTTTTTCTACAATAATAATTATAGATAATTACATTGGCCATGACATTGACGATTCATTTATACAAAAAAAAAATGTATGTATTTTAATACCATTTATTAAACCTGTTGTTGTTGTTTATGGTTTGTATTTTTGTTGCAAGCAACAATAAATTGATTGCAAACGTGGAATTTTTTTTCATCCAAAATTCTTATTCGATTCCTGTTCATTGATGAATATACATTGTATTCCAATGTGTTTCACATTGTTTCTCACGAAATTCCACGAAGAAAATTACCATTATTATTTATTTATTTTTTTTTTGGTGTCCATTCATAATTCATTTGATTCATTAAAGGAAACTATAAGCAGCAAACATATATGAAAATACCAATGAAATCACACAAAACCAATGTCAATCGATATTTTGTCATTGACTAATAATGATGATGGACAGTAATAAGTAGAAAACAGAAAAAAAATAAAATAAAATTTTAACCATTAATAATTTGCCATAGTTTTTTTTTCGTTCTTGCTTCTTTGCCACCAAAGATTTATCAAACAAATAATAATAATTTTCTGTTGATGATAATGACAGCAACATACCATTGATTGTTTATAGATATTTATTTATTTTGAACTTGATCTTGGAGTGTTTAAATTATTTTTTTTGCTTTTGCAGTTTGTAATTGTTTTATTATTATCATTATTTATTCACCATTATTATCATCGATTTTCATTGTCATCGATTGTGGTGGATGTATGTGTGTGCACTTTAGTATTTGTGTGTTGTTGTTGAAGGACAGCAAAATACACACACACACACACACACATTCACATGTTTAATGTTTCAATATCGATATTTATTTTCTCCCAATACATTATTTCGAAAAGCTAAAACAAATTGAAAAAATTGAAATAAAAAAATAGAATTAATTTATGTGATATTTTTTCATTTTCTATCTAATTGTATTCAAATTTGAAGGTTATAACCTCATACAAATTGATCGTTTTTTTTTCAACAATTGTTTCAACAACAACAACAACAAATCGAATAATTACCTTTTAATCAAATCAAATTCATACCTTTGTTCTTCATCATCATTTGATTCGATCGCTGGACAACAACAACAACAACAACAACGAAGACCACGAAAAATTGGCTGCAAAAATAGACACAGTTAAATTTGAAATTTTGAAAAATTGAAAATTTAGAACAACATAAGTATACATACGTAATATTAATCTATTTTTTTTGTTTCGCTGTTCGTTCGTTCCATTCATTCATTCATTTATTATGTCATAGACCTCAATTTTTTCATTTTTCATTCATTCATTCAAAAAATATATTTCTTCATCATCATTTCATGTTGTGTTGTTGTTGTTACCGTTTTTCTTTTATGTGTATGTACAATAATAATAATAGCAGATAATAATAATGATTATTATGAAATAATTGAGTTATTAGGTTGTCCGAAAAGTTCTGGCGACATTTTCATTAGCAACTCTTTGTGATTAAGCGTAATGAACTTTTCGGACAACCTAATTTTTCACCTCTTCTTTTTCAGTCTTCTTCTTTCAGTATCCCAGATTATTCAATTGCGTAATTTACGAATTGAATGTAATTTCATAGTTCATCTAATAATGGATTATGTGATTCAAATTTTTAATAAATGAACTAAAATTATATGCGAAATATTAACCTTTGATCTTGATCGAGTTTTTTTCTTCATTCCTGAATGATTATAAATTCATTGATCTTCATCGATCTGGTTTATGTTTGATTGGTTTGCTTCGAATAGCATTCCTCATAGAAGCTTCGAATAAGCTTGTTTAGCGCCTGTCGAATTATTAATCAGGTTATTATTATTGATCAAGGGTTTTCCAATTATTTGATCTTAATCAAAAAATATTGATGATTGACATTGTTTCGATTCGACATCGAATTGAACCAGAATTTTGACCTTTGATTAATTAAAATTCACCCTAAAAGGACTTAACCCTAAAACATGTCAAAAAAGGGTCATCATTTGAAAAATACCAAAGGTGCGCATATCAATTTATACCGAATATTTTTCGGTGATAAAAATAAAATCTACAAAATCTATCAATCAATCAATCAACTGATCGATCGATCTATCGATAGATAGATAGATATAAATAAATATTAATCAATGTACATATCCTCAATCATGATAATCTATTTTCAAAAATACAAATTTATGACATGTCCTTACCTTTTTTTTTTATTCCATTTCTTCATTTATTTCCATTTGACTTTGATTAAAACTTGACTTACCTGGTGTGCATATATGCAGACATACACACATATATATTAGGCTGTCCTAAAAATTCATTCGGCTTAATCTCGATAGAGTTGTTGAATGCAAATCGGCCAAAACTTTTCGGACAACCTAAATATTTTCTATTATTTTTAAAACCAAAAAAAAACATCTGTGGTTGAGAAGTATTCGAAAACATTTCGGCACACACACACACGCATGACACCATTTAGTCATTTTTTCTGGTCAATTTCTTTGATTATGATTTTGAGATCATCATCATCATGATGATCAATTTGATGAATCTGAATGATTACAAACGTTTACACACACACACACACATCAATTGGGCGTCAGCTTGTGTCAGCTTCATTTCGTTTCTTCTTGTTCATTTTGCCATATAAATGAACCTGCGTTTGAATAGAAAAAATCCAAATCCAAAACGAAAGAGTGTCCTACTAAATAAATACTAAATAATAATAATGATAATAATAATAATTGTAAAGTAAAACAGCACACATTCGGGCGATCACACATTTAGAAATATATCAAAATGAAAAATTTCAAAATTTGATGATTTGATCTCATTTTTTTTCAATGGTTTAGTTTCATTCCATTCATTTTCAATTGATTTTTTGATTGATTTATTTTTTCTCAAATTTTCCCAATTTCATTATTACTAATCCAGTATGCGATATGCGAATACAGTATCCAATTGAATTCAATAATGATAATTTAAAGCTTTAAATTTTGAATTTAAAAAAAAAAATTCAGTTAAAAATGATGATAATAATCGTTGATTATTATGTAATATGACAATATATTTCGCTGCTGATTTAAAGGTCAATCAACCCTAATATGGACCATGCATTCAATGATTCCGCGAATCGATTGTTCTGTTTGTTTTTTCGTTTCTTGGCGCAAATCCGGAATCAAAAATGTGTTCCAATAGAATTTTTTTTTTCTTTCGTTCCAATGTCATTAGGAAATCGAGAATCGATCAATACAAACGATCTGCTTTGATCCAGATTAATCGTTTATCATCTTACCTGTTAACAGATTTTCATTCAATTTAACCCCAGTGGTAATTAAGAATTTTCAAATCTCTTCTTTTTATGCTCTAAATTTCTTCTAACAAGTTGATTTGTTGTTGTAAAAATAGTTTTTTTTCTTTTCCATGTCATGTAACCAATTGGTCTAAATAGTTTTCTTTTTTTTTCATTCAAAGTTAAAAATATAACAAAATTTTTCTTAAACAAATTTAGAACAATTCAATTTACCTGAATGATTTTGATGATGATGATAATAATAATAAAAAATGATGGGCGATTACACGCATTTTTCCCCGTAGTTTTTGGCAGATTTTTTTTTCTTCGGAGTTCTCGGTTCTTGAAATTGGTTCAAATTCTTTGGTCCAATTATTTATCGAATAAATAAATCGTTTCTCTTCTTCTTATATTTATCCAATAAATCCTTTTCATACCGGTAGGAATTTTGAAGATTTTTCAAAATTCTTTACAGGTATATTAATTGATTATTTGATAATTGAGAGAGACAGAAAAAAATGCGAAATATTAGGTTGTCCGAAAAGTTCATCCCGCTTAATCACAATAGTTGCTCATTGAAAATTGGTCAGAACTTTTCGGACAGCCTAAAATTTTTTCTGTGAAAATTGTTTGTTTTCTTTTTAATTTTCATTTGAAAAAATTCATAATGATAAAATACCACTTTACATCTTTATGGTTAATAATATATGTATTTGATATGTATATATTGCGGTTGTTGTCTCTCCATCTTTTGATTAATAGCATTTGATTAAAATTTATTAATAATTGCCCGTTGGAAAAAAAAGGTATTAATAAGTTGATTGGTCAGGTTTTTCACATATATTTCTTCGTAACTCTTCGCTTGTTGCTGTTGAACCACATTTCATACATATGAACTGATGAAGTAGAAAAGAAAAAAAAATCATTTATCACACTAATCATTAACACAATCAAACTAATAGAAAACTTACATACATTTAAAAAGATGAATACCCAGGTGATGAATATATCAAATAAAAACAAACTAAAATAATAATAAATGAATAGTAACAGTAAAAAAAAAGCTAAAAACTTACCTGAAATTGGTTCGAAACAAACATATATTCAATAATAATAATAATCATTATTATTATTATCAAACATGATGATGATGATATGTTGGTACTACCTGTCATCATTATTGACAAATGTTTTTCGATATATATTGAAATATATTAATGTTGGTATGTATGTATGTGTGTGTGTGTGTGTGTGTGTAATGTACAACATTTAACCATTCGAATACCATATATTCGGGTAATTTCGGTCGTTTGTAGTTGTTATTACTGTTGTTGTTGTTGTTATTTCGATTATTTTCTCTTCCTGGATAATAGAAATTATGATAATAATTGTTATTATATACAGGTATTCGTAGGTATAAAAAAACAGATGTTTGTCTTGAAAAATAGATGAATATTTCTTGGTTTTTCTGTTGATGTTGATGTTGTTGTTGTTCTTGATTCTTTTTCGATATTGAAAACACTTAACCCTTCCTAAATGTTTTTATTATCATTATTATTATTCTTGTTACGTAATCATTGAAAATAGTTTTCAAAATCTTGATTATTTGTTAGTCGTAGCTGTTTTATTTTTTATTTTATTTTTATTTTTGTCATTCACCATTCACCATTGATATCATTTGTTTCGTAGCAGCTTAGATTTATGCTTCCTGAATTTTATTTTATTTTTTGATTGAAAATTCGACAAAATGTTTCTTTTTTTTTTGATCAAAAGGTCGTCCATAAATAAACCCGGAATTGAAAGCAAAAAATCCTTTGCTAGGGTTTTTGATTAAGGAATATTTGTTGTATCCGGTACTGATGATGATGATGATCAATGATCAATGATTAATAAATTTCCATATGATAAATATATGTGTGCATAGAGAGGTGTGGCTGATGATGATTATATTTGATTTCCAAAGTGATTTTGATTTTTTTTGCAAAAATTAGTGAGAAAATTTGAAAAACCCAAAGGTCATTGAATTTATTCACAATATTGGTTGGTTTGCTTTTCTAGGTTTTAAACTCTATGAAAAACTTTGGATTGAATGAATGAATGAATTGAAATTAGAAATTAGATCAGGTCAAATATTTAAATCAAATTTAAATGAATAAATGGAAAAAAATTTACCTTTTCGTTATTTTCCAATGCCAAACACAACACAAAATAATAAATCATTTGTCAAAAAAAAAAAAAAAAAAAAAAAAAAATTTCTTCAATGATCCCAAATCCAATCCAAAAATCCATATGATTCAAACCAAATATTACTAAAATTTGAACCTTGAACCTTGATTTCGTATTGTGTGGTTCGATTGTTAATTCTAGGTCCCCGATCCATTCAAAAAAAAAGAACACCACGCAATGTCTAAATTTTTGAAATTAGAAAAAAAATAGTTTTAAATTCAGTGTCTCTTCGTTTATCACAAATACATACACACACATAGTTGCTTTTTCAATTATTATTGAGGTCGGGGTCAAAATTGAGGCTTATTGTTATGATTATTTATTTATTTATTTGTATTTCTATGTTTACTATACTAAAATATCATCAGTATAAACATACACACACACACACACGCTAATATATAACGGTGTTTTTCTAAATTTTCAAATATTTTTGAAAATGTTTTCATTATGTTTTTGAGATATTACAACAAAAAAACTATTTTGTAATATGTATGGAAACTTACTTATATATAGATAGATAGATATATACAGGGCAAGGACAATTGAATTTGAAATTCGTAAATGAAAAATGAAAAATATTCAATGAAAAAGATCAAATCACATATATTCGATCTGTTTTCATTCTGAAAATCGATTTTTTTTCAATTCATTATGAATTATTATTTCTTGAGCTAAAAACGAATATTCTATGGATGATTCGTATATTCTTGATTGACATTAAATAATTAAAGGATAATCCAATTGATGTTCCATGTATTTAAAAATGCTCAAATATGATTCAGCGAAATGATTTTTTTCTTCTTTGAATTTCAATGAATTCAATTTTAACCTAAAATCATAGATAAATCAAAAAAGAAAAAAATATCAAAAATAAAACTAAGCAAAAAAAAGGTATAAATAAATTTTTGACCTGAAATTCAATTGTGTTGTCGATTATCTTTTGTTGCTGTTATTTATATTATTGCTTGCTATTATTATTTTCATATATTGGTATTTCAGTACTGCTTTTTTTCTTCCATTCATTTATTCATTTTTACATTATAATGAATGTAACAAATAATAATGATGAATTTATATTTATATCCACCGAGAAAATTTGGTACAATTTTCCAAAACTAAAAACTAAAAAAAACAAAACGATTTTTTCTTATTTCACAGTAGAGACAATATATAAAGGTTGTCCGGAAAATTTTTACCGGGTTTATCGTTGGAAATTTTATTGAAAAATTGGCAAGAATTTTTCGGACAACCAAATATATAAAGGTTATACATACATGTTTTGATGATGATAAATTTATGCTTCTTATCACACACATCATTCATGTGTGTGTGTATTCGTTATTAATAATAATATCATTGTTTGTCATAGTTATGAAAAGTAAATTTTTTCAAAGATGGTGGCGAAAATCCTAATTTTTTCTTTAAAATTTCAATTCAAATCTTTTTTGATTTTTCTTCATTTCGAATTTTTCAAAATCTAAAAGATTTTAAATTTTATGCTATTCATTCATACACATTCAGATTTCAGTATCATTATTATTTTTGTATTATTTTTCATTTTCTTGAATTTTAAAATATAAATAAATTGACTTGTTTTTCGTTTCTTCTCATATTCATTGTATTCAAGTGTCATAATAATAATAATAATAATAATAATTTTCATTTGAAGATATTTCAAAATAGAACAAATACCAAATATAATAATTATTATTATAATGATGATATGATGAAATGATGATGAGTTAATTTCATTCTATTTTTTTCAACTTCTTCTTCTTTGGTTTTTTCATTAAATTGAAATGTATTTTAAGGCTAGAAAAAAGAAAACCTAAATAAAAATAGGATTTAATTGATTTTTTTTTTGTTTGTTGTTGTTTTAAAATTAGAACCCTAAATTGGAACAGAAAACATTTTTCATTTTTTTTCAAAGATTTAGTCCATTTGAAAAAATAAGATTCTTTGCTTCCAAATGATGATACAATACAATCAATACGATTCAATATTTGAAGAAAAAAAATGAACAATTATAAAATGCTGTTGATGTAATCATTTAAAATTACGTAAATTCTTTATGAATTTTTCAAATGTTGTAATTTTTCATTTATAATAAATTATAAATTAATTTCTTTTTACTTAATTTGTATTTATTCGCTCTTAATAATAATATTTTTTTTTTTTTTTTTGAAGAAAATTCATCATCATATTCCATATTTGACAATATCTAGTTCAGGGATTTTCTCTTTGTTATTATTATTATTATTATTAATGATATTATCATTATTTCATATCAAAAACTATGCATATTTGTTTGTTTGAACACATTATTATCACCATCATCACTATTATTATTATTATTTATTTATTGAGGTTGTTGATCATTTTTTCTTTATTTCATTTCATTTCATTCATATGCTGTCAAAATCGTTGTCATAGTCATGATTTGACCGAATTTTGTTTCATTTTTCAACGATTATTTCGTAAAACAATGATCCAAATTGTTTTAAATATGAATTTTGAATAGATTTTTGTTGCGAAATTATTGATTTTACCGGGAAAATCGCGGTTTTCGGAGCCAAATTCCAAGAATTGCCATTATTTATTCAAACAAAAGACAAAAGAATTCCAGAGAACAAAAGAATTCGAAAATTCGAATTTTCGAATTTTTTTTCCTCTTTCAAGTGATAACCGAAACTATCGATTTTTGCTAGTTTTTCGTTTCATCAATTTCTCTCTATTTTATTGACTGCTAGAAATTTTTCACAATTTTCAAGTGACAAAAACTAGTAGCAGCAACGATAGTGATATCGATTTTCTTCTTTTTTTCTCTTTTTCTCATTTTTTAATGCTTCTCTTTCATTTTTTTTTCTTTTTTATGCGGTAAACATTTTACATTCGATTCGAATCTTTTTTTCATCACAAATCATTTGATATCTTGACGTCGTTTGACGCGCATCGATTCTTTGATTTTTTTTGTCATGTGAAAAATTAAAATTTTTTGTTTTTTGTTATTTTGATTCATCATTCAGTCAATTCAATTGATTCATCATTGAAGAATTCAAGAATTCAGAACTAAAATTCAAGTATTTCATGAATTTTAAGGTGAGTCCATAGATTTTAAAATATTTTCGATTTTGTTCTGTTGTTTTTGTTATCAATTCTTAACTCCATCGTGTTTGCCAACAACACAAAATGTCGCCTAAACATCATTGAACAACAGCAGCAGCAATAACTACGACAAACATCAGCAACAATAAATCATCATTTGCATCGAAATTTTTTAAATGAAAAAATTAATGATTTCAAATTTAAACCTCGAATCAAGGTTATCGACAGGTGTTGTTGTTGTTGCATTTGTTGTGTTCATTTGTTCATATTGTAAATGAAATGATTTAAAAAAATTTAAATTTTGAACAAAATTATTTTTTCAAGAAAAAAAAAATTCAAAAATCTTCAAAGTTTTTCTTCCAAATTTACAAGGAAATTTCTCATCAAATTCGAAATTCGAACATTTTGTGAATTCGAAAAAAAAAAAATGTTCGAATTTCGAATTACAACATTTGTCCATTTTAATCTATATGTTTGTGTATGCGTTGTGTGTTTGTGTCTTGATCAATCGTCAACTGATTATTTGAAATTGAAAAAAAAAACAATAAAATTCATTGACATCGTCGTGTGTTTTAATATGAATTCAATTTGTTGTTGTTTAATATCATCCTTGTTTAAATTTTGTTTATTTGATATTTTGTATTTTTGATTTTTTGATTTTGTTTTAATCTAAAGTGTGATTGTTTTTTTTTATTATTTCAATTCAATTTCTCTGCCAAATCGATTATTTTATTTTATTTCATTTCAAATATTTTGTTTCATTTGTTGCTGTGTTTATATTATTTTATTTTATGTTTTTGTTTTGTTATTATTTTGCCATTCATTCATTCATTCAATCATTATTTTTTTCCCTGTTCAAAAAATTCATTTGTATCTTTTGAATCTGAAATAGACTTTTTTTTGTTTTGTTTTGTGATATTCAAATTGAAGGTTACGGAGAAAAAATCTCAAGGTTTTATATAATAATTCATTTTTTTTTTCATTTCATGTCGCTCTGTTTTTCTTGGTTTTTTTCGGTGTATATGTTTTTGTGTGTGTTTGTTCACATTGAAATGTTGATATCAATTCTATATTGCAGTAAATAATAATAATAAAACTATGAATTTGATCAATTTTTTGTTTTGTTTTTACAAATTTTGTGATTCGAATCCTTGTTTTTTTTCTGTATATTAATAAAAATTAACATGTTTCGCCTTATAAAAATCAATGGTTGATGTATCATTGATTAAATATTATTGTTGAAATCTTTATTAAATTTTTTTTTTGTGTTGCGTCCTGATTAATTGTATGTTGTATTGATTTTCTTAATTCCAATTTTTTGATTGATTAAGCTAATTTTAACCATTGTATTTAATACTTAGAATTAAGTTTTTATCACAGAGTTAAGAAATAGAATTAAGTCATTCGAAATAATTGTAGACGGTGGCAACCATTATCTAATGACAGCAGCAACAACATCAAACACCAACGATCGCAACAAGGTCGTATTGTATAAATAGTCAGAGATTATGTCTGCGCTGTTGTTGTTGGTTGTTATGATTTACCACCAGAGAAAAAAAAATGATGAAATTTCAATTTTTTTATATATTAGGTTGTCCGAAAAGTTCATCCCGCTTAATCACAATAGAGTTGCTCATGAAAATCGGTCAAAACTTTTCGAACAATCTAATATTTAAATTTATATTTCATTCAACGATTTCATTTATTATTATTTTAATGATTGTTATTTATGCAAGTGTTTTCATTTTCAGATAATTTTCGTTGACATTGATTACAATAGTTTTCATTCATTTTGTTTTGTTTGGTAGTTGAACTTCAAAAAATGAAAATATTTCAATTCAAAGAAAAACAAATCAAAATTAAACCCATTCCATACACTCAAATTGAATGCAGATTGTATTTTCAATGACGTATGATTTGATTTCAAATTTTTTTTTTTTTTTGAAATATTGAAAATAATCTGAACGCATTACTTTTAATATTAGGTTGTCCATAAAGTTCTGGCCAATTTTCATGAATAACTCTATTGATAAAGCTGAATGAACTTTTCGGACAACCTAATATTTCCAATAATAAAATTTTTATTATTATTCTTTCTCCAAAGGAAATAATAATAATAATAATCATTTGTAAATTTCACAAATAATTCACAATTATTTTATTTATTTTTTCCCTTTATTTTCAATGGAAATTTCATTTTGAAATTTTTTTGAAATTAAACGATAAATCCAAGGATTTTTTTCAAATATTTCAATATCATTTTGCTCGAAAATTTTCTTTTAAATTGTTCCATTGAAATGAAATATATTCTTGTATTTATTTATTAATCATTTTTCATTGATATTTGAGTGTACCAATTTTCCACTAATAATTTACTGTATGAGAAAACCAAATTATTATTTAGAACAATATTTTCAAATCAATTTTGTTGTAACTTATTTTATTTTATTTATTTGGTCGTCCTGAAAGTTCTGGCCGATTTTTATGAGCAACTCCATTGTTATTAAGCCGAATGAACTTTTCGGACAACCATTTTCGGATATGATTCTAGACTAAAATGGTTTTGATTATTTGTTTGATGATGGTGATGTTGATTAACAAATTGGGATCGCCGATCTGGATTTTTGTCAGTTGAGAGCTATGAAACATGTATACACAAAGCAAGCGAGAGAGAGAGAGATAGGCCATGCCATGTGTTCATTTGTTTTGTTTTGTTTTTTTTCTATTTATTTGTTGTGTGTTTATAAGTAGCTTATAACATAAACACTCGTACACACACACACACACACCATGTAAAACGACATGACCTCATTAGTCATAGTCATATTTTTATTTTTCCACCAATAGATATAAGTATCATATTGATGATGTTGGTGGATAAAATGGTGTGTGGTGATGATGGTGGTGATGGTGGTGGTGGTGGTGAATTATTGGGGACATGTTCTCTTTTTTTTCTAAAATTTCTAAGTGTTTTTGTGTTTTTCTATTTTGTTATTTTTCATTTTGATGATACATAAAAATTTTCATTCAATAATGTTGTTGCCATCGATGATTATAATGACTGATGGTGACTACACGTTTATGAATCACATTTGATTCAATGAAAAGTAAATTAAATCAAATCCAAACAAAATGTTAACCAATCATCATCAGTTGATTGAAAAATTTGAATGATTTTTTTTTTGCCTTAAATTTGATAGATTTTGATTTGAAATTTTCAGGTATTTTTTTTTTCTAAATTTTTAATTAATTTTTTCCAATTAATGCATATATTTTCTCATTGAGAAATATTGTATTAGGTTGTCCGAAAAGTTCATTCCGCTTAATCAATCGAGAGTTACTCATGAAAATCGCCCAGAACTTTTTGGACAACCTAATTGTAAAAATTACACTGGAAAAAATGGTACATTGATTGCACATATGTTTGTTTAAATTTTTTTTGCGCAAAAAAAAAATGTCCTGACCTCAACCTCAAATATAATACGTATGCGTATGATATGATAGAAAATAATGAATTTAATTTGTATCAATGATTTTATTTTCCATAAAACTTTTTGAAACGATACAAACACAGAAAAAAAAGAGAGAGGTGTGTCTGTGTCTGTTGTCTATTACAATTGTGTGTGTGTGTTAAGCCATCAAAATGAAATGAATCAAATAAAATTTTGAAATGAAAAAATATGTTGAAATATTCAAAACTGTGTGCGTTTGTGTGTGTACCTTGACCTTATCCTCCTCATAAATTTTGATTGTTCTCATTTATTTGATTCATTCATTTTTTTTCAAATGCAAATTTCCATTTTTTTTCTGGGCCTTTTGTGTGACTCAAAAAATATAAAATTTTGCTGAAACAACTATAGCCCCTACGATATTTTATTTTACCAAATCTTCTGAGAATTTTTTTTTTTTTTTTTTTTTTTTTTTGGTTTCCAAGAAAAAAAATATCAAAAAAAAATCTTCAAGATGTTTCATTCAACGTTTATCAACAATGTATAAGCATTAAAATCGATGAAAATTCAATTGAATTGAATCGATTTTCATGAGTAAATCTCTATTGGAGTGTATGAGTGTGTAAAAGTTCAGTAGAGTTCATTTCAATTCTTTGTTTTGTGCTTTATTTTATTTTTGATCATTTTTTTTATAATCAAAAATGAATACACACAAAAATATCAGGTTGTCCGTAAAGTTCATTCGGCTTAATCAATCGAAGTTGTTCATGAAAATCGGCCATAACTTTCCGGACATCCTAATATATAGCAATGATTTCTATTTTTTTATTATTTCAATAATGTATTTTACAGATCCATAGAAATTTATTTATTTATTTTTAGTATTTTTTTGGATGTTTTTTTCTGTTGTTTTTGTTAAAATAAAAATTTTTGTTGGATGATTGATTGAATCAATAGCAATAGCAGCAGTAATAAATAGCTGCCACAAACATGCACACACACAGATAGAGCAGTTATAAGAACATTCAACTTTAGTCATTTTTCCATTTGTGTTTTTTGTGTGTATAATTCACATTTACATGATTTAAAGCTTGCAAAAAGAGCTGTTTGGTTAGTTTTTTTTGGCTGTTATTTATTTTTTCATTTTTTTGGGTTCACGTTGTGATTGACCGCAACCATAGTTTAATGATGCTGGTGATAATAATAACAATAATAATTTAAGTTTTGCAATGAGAGGAGGAGGAGGAGTAGGAGAGGGATGCTAGTTGTTTGTTTATGTTTTTTTTTTGTCGTCTGCAAAAATAGAAAAATAACAGGCGAAAGTGTCATGCCCTTCATGAAAAGGTGAATCTTCTTTTTCGATTACAATTTTTCGATTATTTTTTTTGAATTATCCAGATTCCTTTATTTGTCTTTGATAATTTTTATGAATTCTCAAAGTTCACCCTTGTATGTTTTGCGCATCATTTTTGACTTTTTGATCCTTAATTTTTGGGTGGTTTTACCTGAATTTTTATTTGTAAGAATTTCAATTGTTATTCTTCACTAATCTTTGACTTTTTTTTTTTTTACTTATTCATCTTAATACATTAAGAAAATATTGAGCGAAAAAAAAATTGTCCTCGAAATCTGGTCGTATAGCTTCTTATTATTTTACCATTTGTTGTTTAATAATAATATGTTTACAATGGTGGACACAATTGAATATCAATAATAATGAATTCTGTTCTAAAATTAGTTTTAATGTGTGTGTGTTGTTTGTTGTTGAACATATTTGTGATAATGCGCGCTTCTTAATTTCATTCAAAAATGAAAAATTGAAGAAATCCTCACTCGTCGTTTGTATTGAACACGCATGTATTCAACAAACCAAACGATCTCTAAAACATTGTGTATCATGTTTGACCTCTTCTTTTTTTTGAAAGGCCAACCATCATCCTCATCGTTATGATCATTTATAGCAATATTTTTTATCATTACCACTTAACACAACGACGACGACGACGACGACACATCAAGTAAAGTTAATTCCAATATTTAGTTAATTCATTGCTGTTCAATAAAAAAATTCAATGGTGAAAATTGGTGTGGTTGTTTGCTTGCTTGCTTGAATTTGTTTATATTCAATTTTATTTGATTTTATTGTTTTGATGTTGTTATTCATCACAATCTAATAGTCTTGGTGTTTTCCCAAATTTGCAGTCAAAGCTATCATTTCTCCCTTTTAATTCATTCAAAAAGCCCGAGCTACACTCGGGTTTGGCAGGTTTTCAGCTAAAAAGCAGCGACGAAAAAATCTCGTCACTCACTGTGTAGTGGTTTGATCAAGAATTTTTTTTTTGTTTCATGTAAACAGAAGGCCAATTTTTTTTTTTATAAATGTAGTAGTGGCATGATTAACAGTAGCCAAAGAATGGTCGAGGTCGTGCAATTTTTTATTTCTGCAATCGTAAAAGTAGTAGTGGTATTTTTGCAGTGAAATGAAATAAATGATGAAAAATTGCATTCGATTATCGAATGTTTTGTGAAGAAGAATGAAAGAAAGAAAAGGAGAAAATTTCCAGAAGTTTTTCGTTGGTTTTTTTTTTTTTTTTTGAATGAAGAATAATTTCTTAACAAATGATTATTTATTTATTTATGTGAAAAAATACTCAACAAACATTTAAATACGAAATACGATCAAAAACAATTGAAAATTTGTATCAAATTGAACATAAATTAATCAAAAAAAATTGATTCAAGTCTTTGGTTTTTTGTGAAATTTTTCTCTCTTTCAGTCTTCAATGTTCAATGATCAATGAATTTTAACATTTTAATGTCATTTTCTCTCATTTTTTTTGAAAAATTTTTCAGTCATCAATTTGTGTGTGTGTGTTTGATTCATGTTTAATTCATCAATGATATGAGATGAATTGAAAACAAAACATTTTTCATCAATAAAACAAATCGAAACAACAGCAAACAATCATCGATCCATCATTTTCTAATTAATCAATTTGTTTTTTTTTTAACAATTAAATGTATTTATTTGTTTTTTTCTTTTGTTTGCTGTGCTGTGCAATTAATTAATCTTTTTCCTCCCCCTTCATTTAAATATTCCCAATTGTCCCTGATAATGAGAACACAATGATTTGTGTTTCATTTTATTTCTTTGACAGCCACCAGACATCATCAATTAAATTTATTTATTTACTGTGCCATATTTATTGATTAATTTTGTGATATTTTAGTTATTTTGATCTAAATTTTTATATTTTCAATCTCTTTTCTCTTTTTTTAAAAATATAGTTCAAATTTCGCCCATAATCATTGGCCTGAATTTAGATTTGATTTCGAATAGAAATTTTTCAAAAAAATAAAAATAATAAATTTGCAGCTATTTGAAAAGATTCAATATCAAACATTATAATTCTACGAATTTTTCAATATTCAATAATAACCGTGAATATATGCTACAAAATATTGATACAATAAACGTCAAGAATATTCACTTGAACTAAAATAAAATTTTTGAAGTATCAAAAGTCATTGATTAAATATTTAAAAACGGAAGCCTCATCAGGAAGCGGTGTTGGTGGCGGCGGAGGAGGTGGTGGTGGTGGAAGTAGCGGCGGAGGTGGAGCTGGATGCGGAATAAATAGTTCGATCGGTTCGAATAGTATGAGCTCCAGTAGTAGTAGTAATAATAATGCCTCAACGGCATCACGTGCACCATCACCACCACCAAATTCTGAAACAAATTCACCTGTAGCTGAAAGTTGGTGTTATACACAAGTGAAAGTGATCAAATTTTCATATATGTGGACAATCAATAATTTTAGTTTTTGTCGTGAAGAAATGGGTGAAGTATTAAAATCATCAACATTTTCAGCCGGTACCAATGATAAGCTGAAATGGTGTTTACGTGTCAATCCAAAAGGATTAGATGAAGAAAGTAAAGATTATCTTTCATTATATTTATTACTAGTCTCATGTAATAAAACTGAAGTACGTGCGAAATTTAAATTTTCAATACTTAATGCCAAACGTGAAGAAACCAAAGCAATGGGTCCGTATTTTATTTTATTTTTTCCAGTATTAGTACTGATTTTGATTTTTTTTTTTTTTTTTTTTGGAAAATTATAGAAAGTCAACGAGCATATCGTTTTGTACAAGGTAAAGATTGGGGATTCAAAAAATTTATTCGTCGAGATTTTCTTTTAGACGAAGCTAACGGGTTATTACCTGATGATAAGCTTACACTCTATTGTGAAGTATGATGTCGATAATCCCAATTTTAATTAATTAATAATCATTCATTTATTGCCCCAAATAGGTCAGTGTTGTAGCTGATTCAGTAAACATATCGGGACAAAGTAATTCAATACAATTTAAAGTACCTGAATGTAGTCTATCAGATGATCTATCACAATTGTTTGAAAGTCAAAAATTTAGTGATGTTATTTTATGTGTAAATAAAAAAGAATTTTATGCACATAAAGCTATATTAGCGGCAAGATCGCCAGTATTCGCTGCAATGTTTCAACATGATTTAGCTGAAAAGAAACAAAACAGGGTCGACATAACCGATATGGAACCAGAAGTACTGAGGGAAATGTTGAAATTTATTTATACAGGCAAAGCGCCTCCAGCCGATAAATTAGATGCCGATCTATTAGCAGCTGCTGATAAAGTATGTATTGATAATTGTTAATCTGTTAATTTAAGATATTTTAATCTCCGATTTATCATTTTTTCTAACAGTATGATCTCGAAAGATTGAAAGTAATGTGTGAAGAATCATTATGTTCAAGTTTATCAGTTGAAACGGCAGCCGAAGTACTTGTATTAGCTGATATGCATAGTGCTAGCCAATTAAAAGCTAATGCAATTGAATTTATCAACACGTAAGTTTTTTTTTTTGTTGAACAAAATATTTCTACTGTGAGGATGCAAAATATTTCTTTCCTTATGAATTTCGTGCATTTCGTTCAAAAATAATTTTGTTGAAATTATTGTTTTGTAACGAAATATATTTTGCTAATTTCTTTGATTTTTTGTTGCGTAATTATCCAAAAAAATAATTAATTAATCAAAAGTTTTGCTAATAATAATAATAGTCATGCGACAGACATTATGGAAACGACTGGCTGGAAAAATATGATACAACGGCAACCACATTTAATAGCTGAAACATTTAAAGCATTAGTTACACAACAAATGCCACCGATGGGTCCACCAAGAAAACGTGTTAAACAAACATAATCCATAATAAACAAATCCATAGCTAATATGATAATAGTAATATTATTAAAATTGTAATTGATATATATATTTGATTTAAAACGTCAAGAAAAAGAAAAGAAGAAAATCCAAGACATTTCGACAACTCATAAAGCAAAAAATGGAAAAGATAACAACATATATTATCATCTATTTATTTTGTATAATCTAACTTCAACTTTAAATGATAAATTTTTGAGAAAAATGTCCTTGACATTTTCTCAAAATTTTTTTTTTGTTCTTTCAACGATCAACAAAATCAACAAACAAACGATTATTATTATCTTTTGAAAATGGCTCGAAATTTTTCTAATAATAATATTTGGATAAATAATAATTATCAAATCACGAACCGTATGGACAGCAGTTGAACAACGAATAATAATCACAATATTATTATCATCAAAAAACAAACAAAACGAATCTTGAATTGTAACCATTATTATCCATGAGATAATAATTTTTTTAATTCCGTAATCTTTTAAAAAAAATCAATTTTTTGGGCGTCGTCGGTTCGTATGTTGTAAACATTGACATAGAAGAATTCAATCAAATGATATGAATGTACTGTATGTGTGTGTGTGTGTGTGTGTGTGTGTGTGTGGCCACAACAAACAACACCAGTATTATTATTCCTATTTCATTTCATTCTTCATTATTTTATTATCATCAAATTGATATAACTTGTTGTTGTTGTCGCCAAAAAGGAATTCAATGACCAGCTTAAACTCATTGAAATCAACCATCATCATCATTTGAAAAAATCAACAAAAATTCGAGCTTTTTCTTCTTTTATCACAACATCTTCAAACGAAAATAAAACATGATTCATGGTCACCGATCTTCATCCACCATTACCATCACCACCTCATATATTGATACAAAAACCAGCAAATACACGCATACACAAACAGTCTTTGACCTTTGTTCATTCACATTTTTCTTTGTTTATTTGGCCATTTTCAATAATTGATAACCTTCAACAACCAACAACAACAACGACAGCAGCAACCAGCCAGCGATAACAAAACCAGCCAGTTTTCTTCTTTATCAAAAACGATTTTCCTCTTCAATTCATCAATTTATCTTTCTTTATTTTGTGTCCAAAAACAAACAAATACAATTTGATAAATCATCATTATATCAAATGATGATTTATCAAATTGTTTACCGACCACTCTTCATAATTCTCTCTCCTCGAATATCCTCCATTTTCTTTAATTAATTTCTCTTATCTTCAAATTTTTAAATTAATTAATTCTTTAATTCTATTCTCTAATTATGTAAATATCACAACTCACATTTTTTTGCAAATTCTCTCCATTCATTCATATATTCTTTTGTGTATTTCACCATTCACAAACACTCACACACACACACACACACACACACACACACACAAACCAACAATCATTCACAACGAAAATTATTTAGTCTGAAAAATTATTTTGATTCATTTTTTTTTTTAATTATTTTGTTTTTGCTCGCTTTTTTTTCTTTCTTCTAGGAACCATTTTTTTAAATATTATAATATTAATTAATTAATTAATTACAATTAATGAATATAATTAAAATAATCTAACAAACACACGAACACAGACACACACAAAAACGAATAAACACACCCACAAAACAAATATTTAGGAACATATGAATCAATCAAATTCATTCATTCATTTTTTTTCAAATTTCATTTTGATAACTTTTCTTCTTCTTCATCATCTTATCTCTTCTTATTTCTTCAATTATTTTGATTTTAATCATTCAATTAATTAATTAATTAATTAATTTTTTTTTAATTTGTATAAATTTTTCTTTTTTTTTTCGTGTCTCGAAATATTGAACAAATCATCATTAAATAATTGATTAAATAAATGAATGAACAAAAACAAATTATTCAAAATTCCCGCGTTGAAAATTTTTTGAAAAACCAAAAATCGAATGTTTTCGACTCCAAAGCAATTCGTTCGAATCTTTTAGATTTCCGGGAACTTTTTTTTATTTATTTTGTTTGTTTTTTCCGGAAAATTTTCCCAAAGAATGAAAAATTTGAAATTTTCCAAATTTTCCAAAATCTAAATTTTCAAAGTAAATAATTGTCTCTGGAAGAAGAAGATAAATGAGTGAAAAATGAATAAATATGGAATATAATTATTCGATTAATTCCACGAGAATGCTCAGAGACGATGTGTCTGGTGTAAAAGAATACAACGAAGACAAAGAAGATGGTCGACAGGGAAGTAAAAAGGTCGAAACAAAAAAAAAAAAAAAAAATATCTTTGAAACGATTTGCAGCCATCAAACACCGTTAACCAGACTACGACGACGCAACCGCGTGGTATTTCATTTGATTCTGACTCAATGACTGAAATGTTTGCCATCGAAATCGGTGGCAAAATGAGTGATTGTTTGTTGTCCGATTTTCTTTGAGCTTTGAAAAAAATTTCCGACATTTCACGGAATCAAATCAACGATTGATTATAATAATAATGGTATAGGGTAAATCGATCGACAAAATTGCTGTTTCAAACGAGAGCATTCGAAAAGCATTTTATAAATTTAGATGAAAATCCGCGCGAAGGCGCTTGAATTTCATGTTATTATTTCATATAATCATCATCATCATCATCATCCATAAACAATATTCAACATCAAAAGAGTCTGTTTTTTGTGTTTATTTTAGATGATTTTGTTTATTTTCGGAAATAATCATCAAACATAAGCAAATCAAGCGATTATTCATTCAAGATTTTTGTATTAATTGGAAATTGTAATTAATTCAAATTAAATCAATTCAAATCAATTGAATCAAATCGATTGAATCGATTCTCTTTTGATTTTCATAAACTCAGAACATCAATATCAACAACAGCAACGGCAACAAACCTACACAATTCAATCTTAACATTACTTCAATATTATTTAATGTTCATATTCATCATTATTATTACCATCATTATTATCGTTGATTTCAATTTAAAGTCAATATTTTAAATCTTTTTCTCTGTTTGTGTGTTTATGTGCTCGTGTGTCAATATCTGTAAATTCCTGTATTTGGAATATAAACAACAAACAAACAAACAAATGCCAGCAAATACATGAGCAACACCAGTAAATGTAAGTAGTTTTGCTCAATTATTCCTATTATTATCATCATTATTGGATGAATTATTCCTTTAAATTAATGGTAGTATTCCTTAGAATTAGGTAAATGAATGAAATAAACAAATGAATGAAATAAATAAACATTCATGCTAGCCGAGCTTCGAAATTGCAAATGTATTGTGTATGTATGTATAATTGATTGCAATAATAATAATCAAATAATTATAAATGACAATTGTTTGTTTTTGTTTATTTATTTACTCATTCATTTTCATATATATTCTTGGTGTTTAAAGCATTATAGCATCAATTTTGTAGTTATTTATTTATTTGTTTATATATCTTTCAATGAAAATATATATATGTATGATTGACTCAAATGATCGACGAATGATAAATAAGTAAATAAATAAATAAATCCAGGTAAGTTGTGAATTGAATGATTTGAAAATTCCGAAATTTAATTCAATTCATTTGACACAGATTTTTGTATTTCGTCAAAATTATCAATCGAAATCCACAGAATTCTGCCACTAAAAATCAGCTGATAATATGTTTGTTGATTGATTGATTGATTGATTGATCTTCATTATTTATTCGATTATTTGTATAGCAATAATCTTCGAAATAACCTTAATAATAATATTGATAAAATGTCAAATATACAATTACAAGAAATGAATCGAAAAAATAATGATTCGAATGATGATGATGGTAATGGTGGTGGTGGCGATTGTGGTGATATTATCAATGATAATGATCAACAACAACAGCAACAACCATCAGAACCCACCAATCAAACCCTACCACCTATCAAATTGCAGAAAAAGAAACCACCACCATTAAGTGTAAGTATTGATTGATTGATTATCGATTATTAATTAATTTTTATTTTTATTTAATTGTCTTCAATAGATTATTGATAATAATAAAATATCTAAATCAAATAATAGTACCACTAATAATAATAATAATAATAATTCAAGTATGGATGATCCAAAAACACCGAATACACCGGGCCCATTATCGGCCGAATCACGGCTTCGAAAACAAATGGAAAAAGAACGTAAAATTGGACATCGTCGTGTTGATGATGAAGGTCAAGTTACGTATAAAAAATTTCCAACTACACAAATTATGGGTTCGATACAGTTGGGTATTGGTCATGCTGTCGGTTCGCTAGCATCAAAACCTGAACGTGATTTGTTGATGAAAGATTTTATGGAAATTGAATTAGTACAATTCAATAAAGAAGGATCACAAACAACACCAGCACATCATTATAGTGATTTTAAATTTAAAGTTTATGCACCGATTGCATTCCGTTATTTTCGTGATCTATTCGGTATTCAACCTGATGATTATTTACTATCGCTTTGTAATGAACCATTAAGAGAGCTGTCGAATCCAGGTGCATCGGGTAGTGTATTCTACCTTACACATGATGATAATTTTATTATTAAAACTGTACAACATAAAGAAGCTGAATTTTTACTTAAATTATTACCAGGTTATTATATGGTATGTGATTGATCATTGTTCTTCTTTATTCATCTTTCAAAATGAATTAATCTTGATTAATTTTCCAATTATTCATTCATAATTATAATTCATAGAATCTTAATCAAAATCCCCGTACACTATTACCGAAATTTTTTGGCCAATACTGTTACATTTGTGGCGGGAAAAATGTACGATTCGTCGTCATGAATAATTTATTACCTAGTTTTGTTAAAATGCATCAAAAATATGACCTTAAAGGATCCACATATAAACGTAAAGCAAATAAATATGAACGACAAAAACAATCACCAACATATAAAGATTTAGATTTTATGGAACATCATCCGGATGGTATTTATTTGGAAAATGATACATATCATGCATTAATCAAAACAATGCAACGTGATTGTCGTGTATTGGAAAGTTTTAAAATAATGGATTATTCATTGTTGGTCGGTGTACATAATTTAGATCAATCACAAAAAGAAAAAGAAGAAAAATATCGACAACAACAAGAACAAAATATCCTCAATGAATTAAATGGAGGTAATAATCCTGAAAATGATACAAGACAACAACAATCGAATAATGCGAATAATAATAAATACAATCAACAACAACAGCAACGTTTTGCTGCATTTTCAACGGCTTTAGAATCGATACAAGCTGAAATTGATCCGATCGATGCCGAAGATGATATTCCGTATGTGTAATCTTTTTGGACAATTATCAATAATTCCTAGAATGCTTTCAAGCTATATCTATAATCTTTGATTGATTTATTTTGTTTTTTCAATTTTTTTTTTCAAATTTTAGACCCGGCGGTATACCGGCACGTAATTCCAAAGGTGAACGTTTACTACTGTACGTTGGCATTATCGATATTTTACAAAGTTATCGATTACGTAAAAAATTAGAACATACATGGAAATCAGTATTACATGATGGTGATTCAATATCCGTACATCGTCCTGGATTTTATGCACAACGTTTTCATGATTTTATGTCGAAAAAAGTTTTTCGAAAAATTCCATCACGTAAGTGTTTCCATAATATTAACATTTATTATCATATTCATTGAATTTGATCGAAATTTCACCGATAAAAATGTTGGTTCCATCAACACTTACATACGTGCCATACATTTGTTCTTGAATTATCATTTCCATCTATCTCTCTTTTCTATTCTTTAATTTAATTTTATCATCTTTAACACTATTTCAATTCAATGTTGCAAACAACGACCTAACAAAAACAAATCGAATAAATGAATTTCAGTCGATTTGCCTGAAATTAAAGGTCCACATCGTAAATTTCGTAATCTGGTATCAAGTTATATTGGACTTGGTATGTGTTTTTGTTTTGTTTTGTTTGTGTTTTTACTTTGTTAATTATTCTTAATTAATTTATTAATTAATTAACTTATTTGTTTATTTTGATCCTTGTTGTTTTGTTAATTTGTTCTACTAATATTTCCAATACTAAATTCATTATCTTCGTTTCTTCCTTATTATCTAATCCATATGTTCCATTGAACTACTCACTTATTCATTTTATTATTTGTTGATTTCATTTATCATTGTGTTTCAATATTTTTCAATTATTGTGACAAATATTTGCATCTTGATCTATGACTATGATTCATCTAAAAACAAAAATATTTTCCACTCGAAAAATTCCTTAAATTCATTCTTACTAAAAAAGCATTAAATAAACAATCCCGTAAACGTTCATTAATATCATCATCTAATATTATTACAAATACTAATAATCATTTGAATGCTCCAACAACAACAACAATATCATCAACAGTATCATCATCAATACCACCAACAACATTAATATTAACTAATACGACCAATAATAAAAACAAAAATAATAATGATAATGATGAGATTATTGGTGAGATTCTTGATTGTTATTATTATTTTGATTTGATTTTATTTTGAATTTTTGAATGTGTTTTTTTGAGTTATTTTTTCGGTTTATTTTGGTTTTGTTTCATATCACAGTTTACAAGTTGCTTGTCATGTTTGAATTGATATTTTGTCATTTTCCAATCATTTACTAATTATTCATTTCAAATTTTCCCGCCAAAACAGGTCTTACACAGCCGAAACTGTCTTCAAATGTCCAGCAATCATCATCATCGACAGCAGCAGCGTCAACAGCACCACAATCCACTAATCCATCCAAACAGCCAATATCTGTCCAGAATCATTCATTCATACCGCCACATGGTACCACGACCACGGTTGGTTTTGCTACAAGTACGGCAACGCATCCACAATTTCCATCAATGGACTCGACAAAATGTTTGAAAACGGCTGTTGTCATCAAGCAAACCTACAATAAACATCAATCAATCATACAGAATGTAAATCAACAGAAACAAAAGTTATTAGAGCAGCAACAGCAACAAAATGATACGAAGTAGGTGTGTCTTTGATTGAATGATTAATGAATTTGATTTTTTAATTGTTTTAATTCGAATTCTATTTTGTTTTCGATTTATTTTAATTTAGTTCCACCAACAATGATCAACAACAGCAATGTAATGAATCAACAATTGGCAGTAGTGTCGGTACAATGTCATCATCGATCACTTCGTCATCATGTGGTTCTGGAAGCTCTAATTATAGTAATTTTAGTAATCGAAATAGTCCAAGTATTGGCGGCGGTGGCAGCAGCAGTAGTACTGCATCATCGATACGTAATGTTGCTACGATACAGTGGACACCACCGCATAGTGTTGGATCGATAACACCATCGCATACTGAAGGTACACCATCACTTACTGAATCGAGTGATAGTGAATGTAAGTTTGGTTTGTTTGATTCAATTGTTTCGGTGATAATTTCAATTTTTCAATTTTGACCAATCTCACAGATTATCCATCGACACCGTTACGAAAAATACGATCAAAAATGATCAATTCGAATGATGCCAAAAGCAATAATAATGATGATTTATCATTGAAAAAAATTGATTTAAAATTTAATAAAATGGCTATCAATGATATCAATGATGATGGTGATGATAATGATGATGAAGTGGTATGTACCATAATACAACAACAACCTTGAGCAACAGCCATGAAAATCATTTAAAATGACTTTTTGACTCATCAAATCGATGCTTTAACCAAAAAATCTCAAAGAAATCTCAAAAATCTTTTGCACGACAAACCACCAACCACCTTCAATATCTTGTACTTCTTGTTGTTCGAAAATCTCGAAAAATCTATATCCTTGTGTCTTTCAAAATATTTTTCATCCGAAAACAAACTAATTCTCAAATTCCGAATCCTATGAATCCATGTGTGAATCAATGAATATATGAATGAATCATTTCATCCATTTTATTGAATCAACTCTAACATGTGTTTGATTGTTTCATTTGTTCATTTTCCAAAAAAAATATATTTGTATGTTTGTATTTATAATATTTTAAGAAATTTTCCTTATAATCTCTCCTTTTTTTCATTAATTATGACTTTATCATATTTAATTACTTAACCTTCTAATTGTTTTTATTTTTTCTATTTTTATTTTTCTCTCAATGTCCCTTAAAATACATTTGTTATTTGTCCTTTATTATCCGTGTAGATTTCACAACAAAATCCAATGAATATTGTTGATTATATAACGACAACCGTATTACAATGTCCATCGACGCCTGTATTGTCGACAATTGATGAAGATTGAATTCTTAAAAAATTCAAGAAAACAAATAATAATAATTCTTCAAGAAATATTTGTTTCTTCTGCTTTTCGTTGTTTTTCAATGTGTTTTGTTTCGCCAATTATCTGTAATATGTACAAAGGAAAAATGTCTTAAAATTGTAAATCATTTCCCCACAACAAAACTTACAACAAATACAAAAATACACTGCGACAAATACATTTTTGAAATTCATAGTTTTTAGAATATTTTTTTCTGTTTTCTCTTCAGCTTTTTGTTTGTCTGTTTATTGATTGATTGATTGATTGATCAATCAATAAGCTCTTGATCAATTAATCATTCAACAACAATTCGATTAATTCATTTTTTGAATTAATGAGTTTTTATTTATATATGTTTCGATTATTTGTTTTGTCAGTTTTTTCAAAATTATCGTCTTAAAAATTGAACTTTGAAATGTTAAATGTTTGTTGTTGTTGTTTTTGAATAATAATTTTATCAATTTCGATTATTTTTCTCTTCAACACATTTGTGTTTGTTTGTTGTTTTTCACAAATGATAATAATGATAATTATTATTATTATTTTGAAAATTATTCAATTAATTCGATTATTCTTATTTTACCATTTTTTTTTTGATAAAAAATATAAAATAGCAGATTACACGATTATGATTAATAAACGACTGGTGACCCACACACACACATAGACACTCACACATTTTTATGATTCGGGTGATACTAATTTATATGATGATTATGATTTGAATTGGTGGTAAATTATCCAAATTTACCAGTGCGAACAATAAATTCATTTAGTGAAATGAAATGAAATGAAACCAAAAATGAATGTAAAATTTAGCAATAATTTTTTCCTTTTAATTAACTAATTGATTAATCAATTTTAAAGCCAAATTAACCAAATGAGTATTTGCATCAATTTTTCAATTTTTAAATTTTCAATTAATTTGTTTGATTGACATATGATCACATCTCTTAATATTTTAATGTATTTGAATGATATGTATTGTACTTACCTATCTACCTACATACACGCACTGCAAAACAATACAAAACAATTATTGTCTTTTACACATACACAAAACATTAATATTAGGTTGTCCGAAAAGTTCTGGCCGATTTTCATTGAGCAACTCTATTGTGATTATGCAGCAAGAACTTTTCGGACAACTTAACACTTACACGTTGCTTTTTAACACTGATAAAACACTGAAAAAATAGAAAAAATTGTCATTTGAATTTCTTCTATTTGATTAATATAATATTTGAATAAATATATGTATGTATAGAGAGACAGCCAAATATATCACAAATATTTGATACTTTTAAACATTTGAATTTTATGTTAATAATAATTGAACATGAATTTTAAATTTCAATTTTTAAAAATTCAAACCTTTTGTTTTTTGTTTTTTTTCAATAATTGTTTGTTTCGTGTTTGTCTATACATTGTTTAAGAGTCAAATTGAGTCGTTTGAAATTGTTGTTGAAAATGATAATAATACAATAATGGTACTTGTGTACTAACCGTGACAGATTTTTTTTTTATTCTTACTTACATAGAAAAATCGATAGATGGCGTGTAAAAAATAAAAATAATTATTATAATCATTATTATTAAATGATTATTACTATCACTTTCAACGCTGAATCATAATTCAAATGTGATTAGGAAGAAGAAATATAACCAACATAACAAAATCAAATCCAACATAACCTAATCTAACATAACAAAATCAAATCCAATATAACCTAATCTAACATAACAAAATCAAATCCAATATAACCTAATCTAACATAACAAAATCAAATCCAATATAACCTAATCTAACATAACAAAATCAAATCCAATATAACCTAATCTAACATAACAAAATCAAATCCAATATAACCTAATCTAACATAACAAAATCAAATCCAATATAACCTAATCTAACATAACAAAATCAAATCCAATATAACCCAATCCAACCTAACCTAACCCTAACCCTTACCATAACCTTAACCTTAACCCTAACCTAACCTGACCTGACCTGACCTAACCTAACCTTAACCTTAACCTTAACCCTAACCTAACCTAACATAACAAAAAACTTATCGAACAAAATTAAACTAAACTTTAAAAAATATTCATAAAAAATTCATTAAAAACTTTTATGAAACCCGTACAGCCATCTATCGGTTTGTTTACTTTGAGTTTTCTGTCACGGTTAGTACACAAGAACCGTAATTTCAAGCATTAATTTACTGCAAATAATTACTTCTTTGAAATAACTTCGTAGCCAAATGAATGAATCGTACCCCTCTCTCAGCCAGTAATAATATTTCTATGATAAAAAGTTGAATGACATTTTCAATTTTGTTGTTTTTTTTCAATTTTCTTCTTGTCTATATGGTTTCACATCATCACACACAATAAACACATACATGTATGCACACAAACACAAACACATCATGTTTTTTTTCATTCACACATCCATTCATTACATTCGTAATAATAATAATAATAATGAAATAATAAACCATAAATTAATGTTTGTGTATGTATGTATGCGATAGAATCTTTTTTTTTTTTTTTTGAAAAATTGAAACGCGCATCTAAAATTATTATTTGAATTATTATTTAGGTTGTTGTCCGAAAAGTTCATTCCGCTTAATCACAATAGAGTTGCCCAATGAAAATCGGTCAGAACTTTTCGGACAACCTATTAATATTATTATTATTTGAATTATCATTATTTGAACAAACAAACAAACAAAATGACGACCAGTTTGATGAACTGGATTTTTTCTTTGTTCGTTGTTCGTTCGTTCGTCGTTTTGTGTATTTAGGTTTTGAAAAAATTGAATTGAATCGAACAATTTTCGCTCGTTCGTTCATTCACATTTGGTGAAGCCATTTTCATTCTACTCCAGTCTAAGGGTGTCGAGAGCCAAAGATAGATGCATGTTGCGTCGTTTTTTCAATTCAATTTGATTTATTTGGCCAAACATCGATAATTAAAACGACGATTCTTCGGAATCTGGGTGATGATTATTTGAATAATTATCATAATTGATTTGAATTATTCGTGTATTATTATGGTGATCGAACTTGATTTATGATTTTAGATCAGTGTACTTTTTTTTGTTTGTTTTTGAATAAATAAATAATCACATATTTTATCATTGAAAATTAATTTACTTACATTTATCATTGAATTTTCAGTCCATAACGATTATATTGCTCATATCTATCTATGTATGAGCAGAATTTTGAAAAAGAGACACAGGGCCAATACCTTGATTAAAATTTATCCAATGTGTTTGTGTACTCTTGCAATTATATAATATGTGTTATATAATTTCTATTTTTTCCAATTTTTTTGAAGGTTAAACACGATAAACACTTTGAAAAATGAAAAAAAACAAAATAAAATAATTAATATTTTTAGATTGAAATTTATGATATTGAAAACATATTGATATTATATAATTATCATTCATTAATTCATTTCATTTCATTTCATTGATATATATAGCTCCCTGTATTTACATGTATTAAATAAATGATTAAAAAAAATTATCAAATCAAGGTTTATACATGAATAACAATAAACAATAATCAATGTCTTGTTATATCATTAACAATTTTTGTTCTTGTTTTTTGTCGTTGTTATTGCTTCGAGATTATATAAACCAATGATATAATCGAATGTAATTACTGAGAAAATAATAATAATTTTCATTTATATGACATTCTGAAAATTGAAATATTAAATAATCAGTATAATAAATGCTGAAAGTGAAAGGAAATTAAGCTAAAAAAAACAATTCATCAGATACCATAATCTGTGGATTATTTCAAAGGGGCAGATTTTCGAGAATCGGGTACACACATACATTTCCATAAATCTCTCATGCGGAATAATAGAAAGTGTTAATTTTAGAAAAATAAGGACCCTATTAAAAAATTCTCGAGATATTAGGTTGTCCGAAAAGTTCACTTGGCTTAAACAATAGAGTTGCCCAATGAAAATCGGCCAAAACTTTCCGGACAACCTAATAAATTATGAAACATTTCAAAAGTTGACATAATTATTAATTATTTTTGGTTTCATTGCTGCTGCTGCTGCTGCAATTGTTCAATTTTGTTGTAAAATGTGATTATTTTTCATTCATTCGATTCGATTCAAATATACTCCACCTTGTTTTGTCTCTGTTTTTTTTTGTGTTGAAACTCTGTCGTAAATTATTATCATCATTAAACACTTGTTGCATGTTGTGTGTGTTGTACACATTATAATCAATAAAATAATAATCCTTTGTTTACCAATGAGGAATATGAACAACAAAAACATTTGATAAACAAATAAATGAAAACAAAACAAATAAAAAAACTTTCATATATACCTTGTAATTATCAGCGTGATTGTACCAAGTAAATTATCTGTTTTTTTTTTTTAAATAAATATTTAAATCTTTCATCGATTTATAAACACATCTTCGAATAATACGATTATGATTATATTTCCATCCATTTTCGATCAATATGCGATTTCATATGATGATGATGATGATTCTCGATCATCTTAGAAATTTAGGTCAAGTCTAAATGTCCAGAAAACAACAGAAAACAACAAATCCATAAATTTCAGTCGATTAGAAAGAACGAAAATGTTGTACTTACATTATTCGAAGTGAGATATTTCATTGATTTATTATTCATGATTATGAATGCGTTTAATATTCTTATTGATACATTTGTTTGATTGATATGTTTTTGTATTAATTCGTTGAATCTTGATTGATTTGTCACTGATTTTTCACATTGATTCATTGATATTGGTGAATTTCGATCATGATTTATGTCCGTTTGCTGTTTATTTGTTAATCTATTCGGAATAGTCACAATAGCAAATCACTGCTGGATCGTAAAATTGGATAAATAACTTCCTGAACTTTTCTCGGACGAATTATAACCATTTTTTCGTTGTATATGTGTTTCGAAAATCGAAATTTTCTCATGATCAAAATGTGAGGATTCAATTTTCACTTGAAATTTCAGTTGTTTATTTATTTATTTATATTGCCAGGTGTAATAATACATTGAAATAATAATAATAATAATCATTTCAGATCATTATTTCATCATTTTTTCCATCCAAAAATCGATTATTCAATCAAAAAAATATAATAATAATAAAATTTATAGACTAATCGCGGTAAATTATTATTATCATTATTATTACTGATATTACAATGCTATATTGCATTACTTGAAGCAATTATGTTTTTTTCCAAGTACAACAATATATATAAAAATGTGTGTTTGACATGTAATTTGATATTGTAACGGCATTTATATAAAATCCTGCGCGCCTCTCCCAGAGCTACCCGAGGATACCATCACTGACGATGGGCGTCAAATGGATACCTGGGAATAATTCACCGAAAGGTGACTTAAAAACTGTAACATAAGTTTCGTATGAATGTAATTATTTAAAACCTAAAATTGTAAATAAAGCATGTTCGTTTTCTTGTGCAAATTGACCCTGTGTTACTATATAATTTTCCAGTGATTTTCATCATTATTATTTGATTATTTGACTAGAAATTATTAAATAATCAATCAGTTATCATCATTGATCGATTGATGATGATTGAAATTTTATTATTAGATATATTTTCATATATGAATTATTATGATTAATTTGACTCTTTTTTTCTCTTCTTTTTTTTGATATTCGTTATTATTATTACAATCATATGATATCATTTTCGATCATTCATCGTTATTATTATTATTAGTATTATTAATGATATTAATGATATCACTATCATTTATATATCTTTTTATTTTCCTAGAATGTTAATGAAATACTTTTTTTTTTGAATACACTGTGATCATATGATCATGGATGATTTTTTATTTTAGCGTCTTCATCATCATCATTAACAGCGGATTGAAAGAAAAGAAAAAAGTCACAGCAACTTAAAACTTGTGATAAGTCAATTTATTTTATTTAATTTCTCGCCAAGTTCGTACTTATTTGATTTTAATTATTGTTGTTATGGTTTAGGTTTTGGCGTTTTTTCGATGTGATGATATACAATACCCCGATCTCATATTAAATATTTAGCTAAAAAGTAAAGAAATCATGACTCTTTCATTTTTGTCGAGGTTAAACCATCATTTCTATTTGATTTTCATTACAGATTGATGATTTTTTTCTGGTTTAATTAAATTTTAATGCTGGTTTTTTATAATTACATCGTTTTTTTTTCTTCTCTCATTTGTAACCGCAATTATTTTTCGATTAATCATTGATTCCTTTATGATTCAATGTGTATGATTTTTTTCAATTTCTGTAAATTATTATTCATAAAACGTGGGTGTTTTGTTTTGTTTTTCGTGTATATCTTTAGCTTTTTTCCTGTTTATCAATATATTTAATATTGATAATGATAATTTAATTCAAATATTTATTCAATTCGAATTTCGAATGAATTTTTATAAAGAATTCGAATTTCGAATTTTAAAAAAATCGAATGCCAAATCATTTGTCGTAGTAGCATTTGTAGAAGTGGCATTGGTAGCAATTTTCATCTATTTTGAATGCCTCTACAATGACAATTTTTTCTCTCTCTCCATCTGCTAGCGGTATGCTAGAAGTTGAATTAATTTACAAGATTTAAGAATCTCAAAGAGAGAGAGGAAATTTTCTCCGTTTTACGTTGGTAGTAGCATTTGTAAAAGTTGGAAATTGTTGATGACGTAGGCAATTTTTTGCTACTAGCAGTCAGGAAAAATTATTGACGTTCGTTGATTTTTCTCTCTTTGTTCGTATATATTAATGCGTATATAATCTCATCATCTCTCCTCAGTCGTCATTTATCGTTGCAGTTGTTTTGTTGCCGTCACATTGTTGCTGCTGCTGTTGGAAAAAAAATTTTCTCCTCATTTTTTTTTCCTGATCACAAGTTTGCTTTGCCATCATTGAAATTGTTTCTGTTTTTTTTTCTGTATGAGTTGAATCATTTCTACGTTTAATTTTTTATTTCAGTGTTCGTCTTAATCATAATGATATTCATTCATTTTTATCATCAATAATCATTATGTTTTGAATAAACAACAAGAAAAAATTAAAATTTTCGTCGCCATTTGTTGTTTCGTGTGTGTCTGCTTGCTGCTTGCTATTGTTGTTGTTGTTGTTGTTGTTGTTGTTGCCGTGTGTGTGTGTGCATATCATCATCATTATTGGCGTATTATTTCATTCAGTGTGTATAGATTGATTTAATCATTCATTTATAAAGAAGAAAAAAAAATTTCAACTAATTTTTGATGTATTTTATTGTTGTTGTTGTTCGGTCCACGTCGTCATATACATTAAACACAAATGTTTTTTGTTGATCATACATAAATACGCTCATCAAATTAAGAAGACAAATATCAGAAAATAATTCTACGAGCTTTGTCGATTGTTTTTCGTCTTAATTTTTTTTCTTCTTGTGTCTGCATATTTCGATTTTTTTTCCAAGTATAAAAATCAAATTTAAAACTTTTTCAAATTTAGAATCATCATATTTTTTATTTGCAAACGATAATCACAATAATCAAAGACTTAACAAATTTTTATTCAAGTGAAATTTCTCATATCAAAATCTTGATAAATAATAAATAAATAACCACAAATTTGGTGTTATTTATGCTGAGTGTGTGTGTGTCCAAATTTTTAAGTGTATTTGCATTATTATTTGATTGTTTATTTCTCTTCAGTCAGTCAAAATTATAGTAATAATAATAAAGAAGACTCAACTACGTGTTGAAACATTATTTTGTAAATTTGCCCCAATTTTTTATTCATTCATTTGTGTGTGTGTGTGTGTTCTCTGTACATTAAGCATACGATTATTAAAACCAGTAATAACTAGAAAATTAGATAATTGAAAATACATGAAATCGAATCATTGAAATAAATTCTGAAAAATCAATAAACGTTCGATCGAATCATTTTGATTTGAATCAAAAAAAAAAAAAAAAATTCTTTGGGTTCGAATTCGATTTTGGATCAAGAAAAACACAAATTCTTGAGGTAAGATTTATTTTTATTAATTTATTTGAAAAATTCTTCATTCAATTTTCAAAAACAATTTGTCATTGCATCAGTTTTTTTTTCCAATGAACTTTGGATTTCATGTGATTTTTTTCCTATTTGTTTAATTCACTGCACTCATATGATGTGCTTTTTTGTTTGTTATGTGTGCGATATGAGCATACAAAACATCATAGGTGTTTTGTTTTTTTTGTATTCGCTGGTATATGTTGAAATGTGTGGTTTCAATCGTTGCGCAGCTTGACAATTTTTTTTTGTTGCATTTTTTGCTCAATAAAACAAAATGAATAGAAATTTAGAAAAAAAATTGATGACGTTTTTGTTATAAAATATTGAAGTGTAGGTTATATTCAAATTATAAAAAAAAATGAATACTCATATATTGATCATCATTATTATTATAATGATGTGTGATGATGATGGCTATGTTTTTCTTTTTCATTTCTTCATACAAAATGATTTGTGGGCTTTTTTATTATTACTATTATTTTGTTTATTCAATTCGAATATAAATAATATGCACACAAATTATAGGAATTAATGTATACTACGCAATTTATGTTGTTTTTTTTTGTCATAAAAAACCAACAAATAAACAATTTTTCAATTGTATGATATGATATCAAATCATGAATCATATTTTCTTTTGAAAATTACGCATAAAATAATTTCTAGGTATTCAAATGTTCAAATTTCATCCATATCTGTGTGAAAAAAAAAACAATATTGATCAGATATGAATCATACAATCTTCTAAATAGATCAAAAAAATACCCGAATTATTGCCATATGATTGCAGCAAATTATTTTACTTTGCAAAAATTTCAATGGAAAATCCCTCATTACTTGTTCTCTATTCGAAATTTTCGTCCTTTTAAACTTTAAAGTGCTTGAAGAGGACAAAAAAAGTGGCTGATAGAAGATAGTAAGGGTCAAAATTTAAATGTTGCCAATTCGCTGTGTTTGTGTGTGTGTATGTCTGTCCACTCATTGAAAGCCCCTTTATATTTATTTACACATCATTGAGTTGTTAATTTTCCAATTTGACAGCTTTTCTTTCGAATTTTTTTTTATAAATCTCAATTATTATTTTGTTTTTGTTTGTTTATAAATCATTTAAAAATTCAAATTATTAAACACCTCTGAGATTTTTTTTAAAATTTTATTTTGACTCATCATCACATGAGGAGATGGTGAAGACAAAGCCAAAAGAAAATACACCGCTCATTTGATGGTGGAGTCGTTTGTCGAAAAAAATTGCATGGCTCTACAACAGTCATCTCCTCTCTCCCTCATTGTTCTCGAATGCCTTTCATTCATCATTCATTCCGACACTTCTGCAATGCACAGCAACAGCAGCAATAAAAGTTGGGTTTTTTTTCTCTTATTTTTCATTCATCAATACAACGCCCGTTTCTGTGAAAAGCGCCATCTTTCTCTCTTGTTTACACTCATTGTTATGAATTAATCATTAGTTTTTGAATGATCTTCCTCATTCATCTCCTCCTACTCCACTTTTCAACTTCTTCCATTTAAATTACACACAAACAATTGTTCATGTATGTGAGAGAGTGCGCGTTGTAGTGGTTAGTTTTAAAGAAGGTTTCTTCCTCCTCCTCATAAATTTTTAATGTGAAGCTATTATTCACATCACATGAAGTAGGACTTGTTTTTTATTTCAATACTTGTAAGTACATACGTTGCAATATTTTTCTGTGGCCGTCGTCGTCGTCGTAATAGTTTTCTTTTCCTTCAAATCAAAATCGCTGGTTTTATTCGTTTTTGTGGGTACGTGCCTTGACGACGACGACGACGTCAGTCTACTTTTAATTGTTCATATTTTTTTTGTCAAGTTCTTTGTCTCCAAGTCATATATTTTTTTATTCACACAATCATTCATTCGTCATTTACCAAGCGCAAATTGTTTGTAACATTCTGTTCGTCATTTGTAATTGACTTTTTTTTTGCGAGTGTGTGTTTGTTCATTGTGTGTTTTTTCATTTTGGGTATTTGAGTTGCTTTGAAATTGCGTATTTACTCGCATTTTGTTTTTGTTTTTTTAAACGAAATTCGCAGTGTGTGTGTGTGTGACTCAAATTTTTCTGGTATTGAATTGCATCATTCACCTAATATTTTCATTTTAAATTAATTCAATCAAAATTTACAAGGTATGGTACCCATTAATTTAGTTTATTTATTTCCAACTGATTTATCATGGAATTTTACATTCAATAAGCTCAAAGTCTCTTGTAAAACGGTCAATATTTTACATTATGTTTATCACGTTTTTCCATGATTTTTCCACAGATACTAAGTGCAGATTTTTATCATCATTCAAATCAATGTGTTTTGCATCTTCCAATGCTTTAAATCTAATCATTCAAACTTAGATTTTTTCTGAATATCTTTCCATTTAGTTGATTTATTTTCATTTAATTTTTGTTCTCAAGAGGTTCCTATTCATTAATTGATTAATTCATCAATAATTAATGAAATTCGATTGATTTTTTTTTGTGAATATTTTTTAGATGATTATGTTTTTGAATACAATTGATTTACATTGAAATTTTCATTTCTCTTGAATTAGTCTTTTTACATTAATTTTGCATCACAACAAAATGAATTTTTGTTGTTGTTGTTTAATGGGTATTTGCAATGCCTTTTACACATTAGCTAATGTTGTATGTACGAGTATTTCGATGAGTGTGTTTCAATAACGGCCATCAAAAAATTTCAATTGCATTGATTCTGAGAAATGCATTAGATTTTGTGTGTTAATGAGCAGCAAGCATTTGGAAATGTATTTTTTTCGAAATTTTTAACATTCAAAATGATTAATTTTTTCATTTTCTCTCAATTCAAATAGCGTCAACAGCAGCAATTTTGAAAACATTGAAAATTTTTCGTGAAATATCCTATTTGAAATTTTGCAATTAATTTTGAAGTAAATCAATTGAAACAAATCAAAAAATGGAAAGCGATCCAAATCAAATGTCACAAAGTGCATCATTGTGTAGGTCTGGTTGTGGTTTCTATGGTAATCCATCCAACGATGGTCTCTGTTCGAAATGTTATAAAGATGCTTTGAAACGAAAACAGGCTACTACATCAACAACATCGACCACAAATACTGCCTCAACATCATCATCATCATCATCAAACAATGGTACATCTTCATCATCAACAACAGCAATCGATGCAAATAATGTTGTCACAGCAGATAATTTGAAAACATTAATCGCTTCAACAACTGCATTGAACAATAATATATCTGCGATAAATGCTCAAACACAAGAATCATCATCATCATCGAGCCAATCATTCGAGGTATTTTGATTATTTGTTAAACATATACTTATATTTTTAATTTTATTTCATTCCATTTTTCATTTTAGGCAAAACAACAAACAGATCAACCAAATTTGACAATTGTTGATGACATGAATAATATTGCTGCTCCTGTCAGCAATAATAATAATAACAATGCATCGAATGACAATAATAATCATATTGTTGATAATGATAATAACAACAATATCAATAATAATGATAATAATAATGAAATTGAAAAACAACAGCAACAACAAAAGAAAAAGAAATTACGATGTCCAATTTGTCGTGAAAAGCTTGCCATTATAAGTACGTTGATATGCCCTTGATATTTCTCTGATTGTTTTATTCACGATAATTATTTTTTTTTTCGTTTTGAATTGTTTAGAATTCGATTGCCGTTGTGGTCTATCGTTTTGTGGTACACATCGTTATGCAAAAATGCACAATTGTACATTTGATTATAAAGAATATGGTGCAGTTGAAATACGGAAAAATAATCCACAAGTTATTGGTGAAAAAGTACAAAAAATTTAATTTTTAATTTCGAAATTTGAGAAAATCATTCATCAATTTTCATATATAAATATATGGTACTATGGATATCTTTAATTATATTCATAAGCTAATTGTTAGAATTAATTAATGCTAAGTTTTGATCAATCATCGAAGATGAATCATCATAGCCGCCACCACCACCACCAACCACACCATTTACAAATATCGAATAATTCGAATTAAACTTTGTAAAATTATCTCAAGAAATATCCAGATTAATACTAATTAATATTTAATCAACTAATTAACTAATGAAACCGGATAAAAAATTGTAAAAAATGAAAAAATATATTAGAAAGTCAAATATATAATGAACATTTACACACACACACAATAACAATTCAAAGAGAGCTGAATGACAACACTCTAATTATCAATCATTCATACTTTTTATTTTAATTTTTTCATTTTTGTTAAATAAGTTAAATGAGAAAAAAAAATCATGAAAAACACAAAAAAAAATTACAAATATTCATGTATCAATTTACTAGTGAAAACATATACATAAATTAATCAGATTAATTCAATCAATACACACACACCCACTCAAACATTCATATGAGTTTAATCAATTTCCCATTATACACACGTGTTTGTTTACAATCGCTTATTTTCATCATTTTTTTTTTTCGCCAGCCAACAAACAAACAAACCAAACATAAATTTACATGTTGTAAATGTACATAGAAAATTTGAATATGAAAAAAAACTTGAAACACACAAAAAATTTCTAAAAATATTATTGTAAATATCCATACACAACGCTATCATTATCATCATATTCCACCATTCATTATTATCATCCATACAATTTGCATTGAAAATTGTCAACAAAACATTTTTGAATTTGTGCTTTGTTCTTTGTATTTCTTCTCATCATAAACATATGATGATGATGATGAGTAAACATCTAACACACTTTACACATGTGAATTTAAAACTATTTTCTTTTCTTTCTTTTCATCAAAATTTAGGAAAATTTTCACCTTTTAATCTTTATATTTTTTTCTGCTATTTGTGCAACCACCACCAACAACAACCATAACAACTGATACACACATTTATAAACACCCCTTTATTTTTTTCATTTCATTTCATTTTTCAAATTTCATTTTTGTTTGAATTAATTTGAATCTATTATCAATAAAGTAATCACACATATATTAATAAATATTAATAATAATAACGAATGAATAATGATGAATAAATTCACTTTTCTATTTTAGAAAAAATTTATTATAATTTTGAATATTATTTATTTATTAACACGATGATGGTTTTGAAAATAAACAAATTTTTTGTGTTGTGGAAATTTGTGTTTGTTTACCCTTTTCGATGTTTGGTGGTTTGCGTATTGCCATTGAATTGATGCATCTGATGATGAATGGTTTGTGCTGATTGTGTGTGGCATTCCAAAAGGGTAAGTTTTTGAATAATTCATGTGTTTGTTTGTGCGTGTGTTTTCAATTTATTTGATTTTGATTCGAATTCAATTGATGACATATTTCAATATTGTTTATACGTAACATTGTCAACGGGTCACGTTCGAATAGATATCGTTTATAACCATGTCGCCGCGGTATATGTTTCATATTCATTTGTGTTTGTGTCATTGTTTTTTCAACAATTGTTGCTTCAATTTGTACTAGATCACGATCTAATATTGGTCGACCAATTAGGGTGAAATTTTCATTACCAATCAATAAACATTTTTCCAGCTTTATCCGCTCACCACAATCAGCTGATAGCGATGTTTTTACCGCTATTATATCATTTAAATGTATTAAATATTGTCGACCATATAAATGTATGATCGCAAAGGTTTGTCCAAAATTTTTTTCCTTTATAATCCTGTTTATATTCTTGAATACTAATTCATGTTTACCATTGTTCATTTCTTCTTCATTTTCATTGTTTTCTTCGATGTTTGTTCCAATATTGTTCATAATATTCATAATTTTACGATTTTGTTGATTTATTTGTAGGTTATAATCATTGTTACCAGTGATTTGGCTACTTCTGGTCACATTTCGACATATCAATGATGCAAAAGACGGTTGATTCGCCATCAACAATGATTTGAATAAGGCTAATGAAAACATTTTTAAGGTGAGAATTTAAAAAAATTGATCCGAGAATTCCAAAAAATTCAAATTTCGAATGTTTTCAAAATCATGTGTTTTTTAGGAGTCGTACATAGAGGACGATTTCAAATTTTTTGTTTTTATTTTGAAAATTTTTCAGATTTTTTTTTTTTTTTGAAAAATCTTGAAAATTTGAAAATACACAAGCTTTGCTTACTCTTATTTTGTTAATTATTACCAGTTTAAAGCCAGATTGGCAAAAAGTAAGAATTTGAAATGAAATTCTACGAAAAAAAACAAAGTCTCCGATGCCGGGAATCGAACCCGGACCGCCTGGGAGCTCCATGACCTCTTCAATTTGCAATTTGAGAGCCAGAAATCCTAACCATTAGACCACATCGGAATACTGTTAATCTGAAATAGCTGACAACTTAGGTTTAAATTTTGGACAGATTTTGCTTCGATTCTGGTTATAAATCCATGATTATCTGATTTTTTGAATCAACTTTGAATGAGTGAGTGAAGAATATACATTGATTCATTGAAAATTCATTACGAAAACATCTGTGAAAATTTTAATTTTAGAAAGAATTAAAAATAAACATTTGAGAAATTAGTGACGATTCTATACAACAGATGGCGCTTCAGTTGTATAAAAAAAAATACAGTGAAAGAACGCTTATATGAAATTTCTTCCTCGATCGGCCGCGGGCGTAAATATACGTTTTTACCGATTTGAGTTTTCAATAATTTTGACGTATTACTACGTTCTGAGCCAATGACTTTCGAATGAAGCGGCGCTCATTGCGATGAATCGAAATCTGACAGCCGGCATTTTTGATGGTCGAGTGATTCATATTGAATCTGAATTGATGATAAATTATTTATTTCACGAAAAAAAAAACAAATCAAATCAAATTAATCATGTGTCAAACTATCGTATGAATTTGAGACTCCACAGAAAATGAATGAAACCAAATTTTGAGCTGAAATAAGATTCCTCAAAAAAGATTTTTATGAAAATAAAAATTGACATAAACGGCAGTTTCACTGTACATTTTTTCTGCTTTTCACCCCACACACACACACATTATTCATCTATTTATTTATTATGTAAAACAATAAACAAAAAAAATAGATATTTTTGACTCAATTTTCAATTACATTATTTTCTGGGTAAATGTAAATATACATCCCTTTATCTCTATTAATGCAAATGTCCATGAATTATCCATGAATTTTCAATCACGAAAATCACTTTAAATCCATTTCAAATCCATTCAAATCAATTTAAACGAGCTTTCAAATCAATTTGAATGATCAATTTCGAATTAAATCTAATGATAATCATTTACGAATCAATTTCAATGAATTAAAGATAAAAAAATGAGAATGAATCAAAGCAATAATACCACCAGTAATAGTAATAATAATATTGTAAATAATATTAAAAAAATTCAAGAATTATTGGAAAATGTTTATAATAAAGCATCCCTAAGCACCAATAATGGTGGTAATCAACAACCATCAAATCAATCATCACAACTATTGAAAGATGATATCCGCATTCTATTGGATGTGCTGGAATGTCCAGTATTTGAATCGATTGTAAATGTACAGGTAAGACCAAGACTATGACCTGTTTTAAATTCGATGATTTGATTCTAATTCTGATTCAATTATCTTCCATTCCATCCACGTAGTATTCATTACAACAATTGAATGATAAATGTAAACATAATCCATCGTTGTTACCGGTCGATTTTGATATTGATCCACAAACATTGGAGTTGAAATTGTCAAATTTGACAAGTGATGATCATAACCATGTTAATTCGACCAGTAATAACATCAGTGCTAATCATCAAATTTCGAGTCAAAATCAATCGAATACTAAGCAACCGAAATATTCGAATAAATCATCGAATAATGATGCATTCAACAGCAATAATGATGGCCAGCTGTTTGATTATGATAATCGTACGATGCCATCGAAATTTTCGTTGCAAAAATACATGTATGATTATGATAATAATCCACAGCAGCAGCCCCAGCAGCAAGACCAGCTGTCCAACGATAATGGAAACATCATATATCCAAATGAACCTGATTATGTTAACATTTCATTGCAGGTTTGATTGATTTGATATTTCGGGGATTTTGATTTGATTTGATTTAATTTGAAATTTCATTTGTTTTCAATCCAAAATCAAGGATGAAACATTTCGGAAAGGTATCAGCGAACTGGCAAATGGCCGTATGATACAAACAGTTGAACTGTATAAACCTGAAGGTAAAAGTCTTGGTTTCAAGGTTGTAGGTTTGGATCATCATCGACCACAAGATACGAAGAATGATAATGGAACGAGTACGGCCAACAATAACAGTGGTAATTACAGTGATGATAATAACAAAAAATTAGGAATTTACATTCAAGAAATACATGAAAATGGTATCGCTGCAAGGTAAGGTGACCTTTGAATCGGCTGACCTTTGAATTATCTTCTTGACTCTTCTTGACTTTAATTTGACTGAAAACGCATTGAAATGCACTGAAGCTTCGAAGCTTCAGAGGTTCAAACCTTTGAATACACATTTCTCAGAATTTAGATGGTAATGTCCACACTTCGATGTCTCCAGATTCGAAATGATCATTAATTTGTAATTTTGGGCCAATCCGAAATTGGCCCAAAAAATTCCAATTTCCGAATTGCCGAATCTCTGAAACATTTCGGAATCTTAGTTCCGTCCATTTACGAATTTCCATTATCTTTGAGTTTTCCAGCCGAAGAAAATTTGCCGACTAATGAATTAAATGGCCAACTAACTGACTAACTAAATTCAATTGTTAATTCAATCGAATCGAATATTAGGTTGTCCGAAAAGTTGATTCCGTTTAATCAATCGAGAGTTGCTCATTGAAAATTGGCCAAAACTTTTTGGACAACCTAATATTTTTCATTAAATTGTTCGACATCGCCAAAATAATTGTTATTCGGCATCGCGAAAATTCGAATTGGAATTGAATTAATTTTCATTTGATTTCATTTTCATTTTTTCCAATTATTTGATTCTGATTTGATTTCGGGAAAAATTCGGAAGAAAAAATTCAATCAACCGAATAGATTAGTTCCATTACACAATAAGTTTCTTCGGCCATCTTCGATCATGAAAAATTAAACATCCACAAATCAAATAAATATTAATTATGTGAATAGTTTGATGGTGGTGGTGGTCGTGGTGATGTTCATGGTGGTGGCCCTGTCACTCACTCGGGCGCCGATGGCGCCCCGGCATCGGCGTTCAAATCATCGTAGAAATGCGTGTTTTCGGCGCTTCGAATCGAAGAATCTTCTTCGTGTTCGAATCTCGAAGAAAGGTGGATTCTTCTATTCTTCCATCACTTCAAATGATATCGATATTAAATCAGCCGAATAATTCTTTCCTCTTTTGGAAAAGGTGTACACCTTCAAAAACTGTAGTCTAGTTGTGTTTTATAGCCTTCGAATATTTTGAAAAATTTCGAGTCAGTGCAGTTGTGCAGCCAAAACACATATCTATAGAACATTGTTAAATATGACAATCATCGGTAAATCATTAAAACGATACTCATTGATAAATGTATAGGTGTATACTACCTTGTGTTGTTGTTGTCGTATACCTTGTTAGACGATCATAAGAGAGAGAGAGCTGAGTATTGATCGTAAATTATTTAAAATAATGATAATTATAATAATGACAATAAGCCTTATAATTTTGATACGATTCTGAATGATTCGTATATTCGTTGTTGATGATAATGATTCTGTTCATTTCAATTGTGATATATTGAATTCTATGAGTGTTTATGGTGTTTGAGTTGCGTATATTTACACCATGTACGTTACGTTGAGAATACCGTTGTTCATACATAATATGTAATATGTTTGTGCCTTGATTCATATAATTCATTGGTTATATCCTCTTCCATATGATTCCATGATTCGAATGTGAATATTCATAAGTATTCCGATACTTATTATACGGATACTTGATTCAATTTTCGAAATTTTGAATTTTTTCCAAATATTTAAATCTACATATGTTTTAACATGTATGCATCATTGAACATTGAATACATTGAATAATGAATGATAATTCATTAATGCATCATCATTCATTATTCGTTTTTTGATTGATCCATCCATCCATCATCATCATCGTTTGTATCATCGTATAAACCATAGTAAAAAAAACTATAGTCCATTTATTGATTCATTATTATCAATTCAACGTAATGTTATTTGATTTCGAATGAATTGCCATGAATCGGATAGATAGGTGTATGAAAATAATGAAATCAATGATTTGAATGAATGAATCAATGAATTCATAGGTTGGCTGGTTGTATCGTATGGTTATGTAATGAATGTGTTGAATTGAATTGAATTGAAGGAATGTGATGATATTCGTATATATATAACCCGAACATGTCTTCAGTTTATTTAATTCTTTATTTGAATTCTATTCAATTCTAATGATTCTATTCGAATCTGTTTTTGTTCATTTGTTTTGTCATAAATAACATTTATTTTGCGTGTGTTTGCGTGTTAATGTTAATGTTTATTTATATATAAATATCTCTCCATATGTGTGTGTCTATTTCTGTCGACAATATTTTTTAAATGATGACAAAACAATCAGTGATTTAATGATTTAGTTCATTTTGTTTAAAGTTTGTTCAGCAAATTGTTTCGTTTCGTTTCGTGTGTGATTTATTGGGTTATTTTCATTAATTCTTGCTGATGAATTGTTTGTTTATGCTTTGATTTTAATGTGTTTTAATGTGTTTTCTATGTGATTTACCAGTGTTTTTCCAAGTGTTTACTAGTGTTTTTCAAGTGTTTTCAAGGGTTTTCCAAGTGTATTTAATGGCTTAATCAGTGTGTGTTTTATTCATTGTGTTTTTAATGGCACTGATTTGTTGATATTTGAATGTTGAATCAGTTTTTTTCTTTGGTTGATTAATTGCTTTGTTTGTTTTGCCGGCAATTAATTTTGATCTGATTTTTGTGTGTATTTAAATGACTGATGAAATTTGTTTAATTAATTGACTGATGATTTGTCAGATATAATTTTTGTGTGTTTCGTTAATGATTTGTGCTCATTTTGTTTTGAATTTGATTAGTGTTTTCAATTCAGTGTCATTGTGTGTGTGTGTGTGTGGGTGTATTTTCACATTAATTTCGGTGCATTTCTCCAATGTAAATAAATCAAATCGAATGTATAAATTGCTCAAATCTTTGTGCTCAAATTATTCAAATTCATTCATTGTTTACATTTTTCATTTTCACATTCAGTGAAATTTCATTTCGTAAAATTCAAATTAATCTTGTTCTATTAATCCTCTCTCATTGTTAAATATGTGATTTACATTTAAACAAATGTAGAAATGGACTTTTGAAACCATTCGATCAAATCCTTGCAATTGATCGCCATCTATTTACCGATAATCTATCGAATGAAGATGCAATCAACATTTTACAAAATGCTAAAGGTGTTATACGGTTGATTGTTGCACGTGATCATCATCATCAACATTCGAAACGTGATTTATTCAATAATAATGATGATAATTCAAATAATGATTCAAAGATAATTACATCAACAACAACTGCAGCAGCGCCACCTACAGCAACAACAACATCTTCGTCAATCAATATCAATTCATTCAACAATGATGATACCGTAAAACGTGCATCATCCGATGCATCGGATCTATCATCTTCGAATAATTCATCTTCGAATCAACCGAACAATCAACAACAATCGAACAACAACGATACGATGGTCTTGAATACTGAATGGATACAAATTGATTGTATTGAATTGGAACAAGATTCATCGAATCAACAAGATCAACCGAATAGCGCTGGTGGTAGCAGTGGTGGTGGTCTAGGTTTCGGTATTGTTGGCGGTCGATCATCGGGTATTATTGTTAAAACAATTGTACCTGGTGGTGCAGCTGCAAAGGTAGGTTTCGAATCTTTTTTTTTCGTTTTTTTTCTGAGTTTTATTGAGGTTATTCATAAGGTCATAACCTCAGTGACTTGTCACCAAGAGAAATGTGACTGTTGAATTATGCTTAAAAACATACATATTTAACACAAATATACACAAAATATACAAATTCAAAACCCTATAACCTTACGAAAACAAACCCTTTCGAAAAACCCTTTGAATTTTATTCATTTTTTAAAATTAAACCCATCAATCAATCCAGGATAATCGGCTAAGAATCGGTGATCATATCCTTCAAATTAATGGTGTAAATATGCGTGGAATGTCATCGGATCAAGTTGCACAAATCCTACGGCAATCAATAAATGGACAACGTATAAAGCTGGTTATTGCACGTTGTATTGACCCGGCTGATTTGATTAATAACAATAATTGTTTTAATAATTCAAGTACTGAACCATCTCAAGCCCAACTATCACCATTGACAGCTCATCAACAGCAGCAGCAGTCACAAATGACAATAATCCCAACGAAATTCATCAATGACCCTATTGAATTGGATAAACAAATTCAGTTGTTATCGTTGCAGCAACAGCAACAGCAGCAGCAGCAGCAACAACAACAACAGCTTGCTCAGCAGCAGCAGCAGCACCAGCTGAATGAATTGAGTGGATTCACTAATAATAACCTTAACAACAATGGTAATAATCAATCAATGATATCGAATGTAACCGAAATTCTTAGTTCGACCATAAATGATCCAAAATTTCAATCATCCGAAATGGAAACATTCGATGTTGAATTGGTTAAAGATTCACAAGGCCTGGGCATTACCATTGCTGGTTATGTTTGTGAAAAAGGTATGAGGTACCTTTGTATATGAGGTACTTGGTTTAATAAGGGTTTAATCTGATCAATTTTTTCCATGATTAGTTGCTGAAGAAATATCCGGTATATTCATTAAAAGTATTGCACCCGGTAGTGTTGCTGAACGTTCGAAAATGATACAAATTAATGATCAAATTATTGAAGTTGATGGTCATTCATTGTTTGGTTATAATAACCTTCAAGCCGTTGATCTTCTCCGTAATACTGGCCGTATAGTTCGGCTGAAACTTGCCCGTTATGCTAAAGGTTCGAAATATCATGATCAAATACGTCATGGGATTATGAATACGGCTGAACCAAAGACCATCACCGCTGCAACCACCTCAACAACAAGCGCAACAACAATCCGCACAAACAATGGTCCAACAGTGATACAGATAACCAATTCGGCGCCACCACCTAATTCAACTCTGTCGAATCGATCAACCAATGAGCTACGTGAAAAATGGTCATCGATTGTTGGGCCTGATTATGATATAATTGTATGTATCGATTCATTGATTCATTTATTGAATCGAATTTCGAATTCCCCTAAATTCAATCGAATTAATTCAATGTCTAACGATTATGATGATTTTCAAATGTCCATAGATTGCAAGCGTAACCAAATTTTGCCATGATGGTGGCCTAGGCATAAGCCTTGAAGGTGTAATCGATATTGAAAATAATGGTACCGAACAACGGCCACATCATTACATTAATTCCATTCTACCGAATGGTCCTGTAGGTCGTAATGGATTGCTTCAGAAAAATGATGAATTGCTCGAGGTAAATCGAATGTTTTTTCTTGTACTTAATTCGAATGTTCTAAATTACCCTTTGGTCGTCAACAGGTAAACGGTATACGGCTACATGGCCTCAAACATTCCGATGTACTTCCATTGCTCAAAGATTTACCGATCGAAGTACAGCTCGTATGTGCTAGACCTAAATCAACAAGTGCCAACAATATTAATAGCAGCAATAAACAACAATCATTGAATGGTAATAATAAAAATCCATTCATTGTTCAAATGCCTGTCGCAGGAGCTCAACCCCACCAACAACAACAACAACAACCAGAAACGCAACATTTAGTGGAATCATTGGTGACCACTTCACCCACCTCGCCACCGCCTCCACCTCCACCCCCGCCATCATCACTTCCACCACCACCACCACCAACAACAGCATCAACATTTATTGATCGTTTAGTTAAAGCAAAATCTGATGGTTCATTATCGATGATACCATCATCGTCATCATCATTCAATGTTGGTGGTGGTCCAGGTACCGGTGGTGGTATCGGAACTGGATTCACTGGTTGTCTGGATGATAATCTATTGACCACAACTAATGAATTGTCGAAAATACGTTCCCGCTCGCTGGAACCATTGTCCGGACTGGCAATGTGGAATGATGAACCCGTAGTAATACGATTAATCAAAGGTGATCGTGGATTAGGTTTTAGCATCTTGGATTATCAGGTAAATCGAATGTTTTTGATTCTTCGAATTTCGAATCTTTAATTCTTTTAATTTTCATTTAAAAGGACCCGATGAACCCGAATGATACGGTCATAGTGATTCGTAGTCTTGTACCTGGTGGTGTTGCCCAACAAGATGGCCGCTTATTACCTGGTGATCGTTTACTGTTTGTAAATGATCAAAACCTCGAAAATGCAACATTAGATCAAGCCGTACAAGCGTTGAAAGGTGCACCGAAAGGTATTGTTGTTGTTGGTGTTGCCAAACCATTACCATTGCCTGAAAGTGCATTACATTTAGTTGCAGCAGCAGCAGCAGCAGCTGCTAATACATCGGCAACCACCAACACAACCTTAGATAATCAGGTGAGCGAGTAAAAACACGTGCTACAATGAGCACGTGTTTCAAATATGATTAAAATCATTGATGAAAAAAATGCCTGATAATAAGCCAAACATAAATATTCCAAATGAATTTTATATTTTTCCCATTTTTGACCTTTCGAAACCAAAAATGAAATGAATACATTCCAAACACTTGAACAAACACGTACAACAAATCAAATATTCCAAAAATAAATAAATGAATAAATTGATGTTTTAAATTTGATTAATTAAACACGTGTTTTATGTGTGTGTGTTGAACGCCGGTTATTTATGTGTGTTTTTCATTTTATTTTATGCTGAGTGAATGCTTAAAGGGTGAGCAAAAGATGCTTGTTAAGCGCTTTTTAAAATTGAATAATTAATGCAAATTAATTGTTTAATTAATTAAAAATCATGATGATAAATGAATGCTAAATTGATTATTTGAACGAAAAAATGCCGCCTGATGCGCAGACGCAGTGCTATTGAAGACGTACTGCTACGTCAGCGGCATTTCACAATTTTATTTCAAATGACGTATTAATACGTCATTTGGAAAGAATAGCGCGTGCGCTGCAAATTATTTTGAAATTCCCTTAAATATATTTTTGAATTGAAGAGAAGGGTAAAAGGATGAAAAACCATTACTATGGATCGTTTCCTTTTTATTTAATTGAATTTTGGCTTCAAATTTAAAAATTTTAAAAAATTTCAAATTTCAAATTTTCAAATTTCCCGCATTTTTCCCCAAACAACGTTTATGAATAGTACATCGAATTAACAAAGAAATGAGCTTGTTTCCCTCCCTTTTTCATTTGTTTACAAATAAATAAAACATTTAAATTAATTTTAAATTAATTCTGGATTAATTTAATCCTGGTTTAATCCCGTTTGTGAACAGGAAAATCGATCAAACAATGATGAAACGAACGTCAGCCGTCAAAATCATCAAAGTCATAAGCAAAAACATCAAAATTTGAAAATATTTGAGCCAAACGATCGAAAATGTCCATCATCGATCAACAATCATCAAAATGATCAGACTGATCACGTTATCAATGACGACAATGTCAACGATATCCGATGTAATAATAATCGAAATAATCAAATTAATTTTAATGATGAAAAACCCGAGACCAACACCGTTGATCAATATAAATACGATGACTATCATGGTTCGAATTTCGAATTAATTGAAAATTTCAAAGATGATACTTACGATATCGAAATGAATGATGCTCAAATAACAATATCCCTTGATACTAGCGATGATAATCAATTGTTTAATGAAGAAAATGATACTAATGATGTATTAACGAAGCCGAATATGTTCAATAATCAAAATAATGAAGATGCTAACAGCATGATTGATAATGATATGGCGGCTGCCATCGATGTACGTATGAGCTCAATTAATAATGATGATGAATCGAATAGATTGTCAACATTAGAAGCATTTGAAATAATGAACGATTCATCGCCATCGTTGTTATTGATCGATGAAAATCAGCAGCAGCAGCAGCCGCATCAACAGAAGCATCATCAACAGCAGCAAAACTTGGTTATTCTAAATAGTAAAGCAGATGCTTCTGTTAAATCAATGATTTCGAATAATATTAATGAGAATGATGAAGATTTCGGTACAAATTTATTAAAATTTACCAAACAACAACAACAACAGCCAGCAATATGTTTGAATAATAATGAATCGATCAATGTTGATCAAAATAATAATGATTCAGGTTTGTTTTGTTTTTTAATGAAAAATTTTCAATGAAAATTTTGACAATTACAAGGTTTCAAGGGGTTTTAATTCGTAGTTTTTTAAAATTGATTTTCATAGTTTTCAAATTGAATTTCGTAATTTCATCGGTTTAAAATTACATTCAAAACTATGAAAATCAATTTGAAAATTATGAAAATTCAATTTTAAAACTATGAATTAAACCTTTGAAACCCTGTAATGAATGGATTAATTATTCATTTATTTTAATTAATTATACAGGAATTAAATCATCATCATCGTCAACATTACCTTTGAATCCGTCATCATCATCATCATCATCAACATCAGCATCGGCGATTAATAATAGTATAATGTAAGTATCCATAAGTCTCATTAATACTTGAATCGAAAAAATGTTTTTGAAATTCAAATATATTAGGTTGTCCGTAAAGTTCTGGCCGATATTTATATAGAAATCTGTTCGCAATTCGGAATTAAGCGGAATGAACTTTTCGGACAACCTTATATTAGAATTGAACCTAATCATAGATTAGATGCAATTTGTTGTTTTCCACAAATGATTATCATTACAAGTTCAAGTGTCCTAAACAAGCGAGCAATCAAGCAGAAAAACAATGACAAAATTGTTGTTGATATCTCATGTGTGTACTTGAATTGTATTGAATCGAATGATGATGATGATGATCAGGAAACTATATTCGATTGAATTCGAATTTAATTTGATTCGAATTCGAATTTCGAAGTTTTCTGAGATTTTTTTTGAAGATTTTTTCAAAGTATAATCTTTTGAAAACAATTATTTAGAATTGAATTGAATTGAATTGAAACGAAACAAATTGAATCTAATTTGTTTCTTTTTGTTGTGTGTTTTATGGGTCTTTAATTTTTTTTTTTTTTTCAAAAATTTTCAATAGTTGTAGTGTCACAAGTTCCGATTCAATTGTTAATAGATTTTCATTCAATATTTATTCGTAGTTTTCATTTTTACAGGGTTTCAAGTTTTAATTCGTAGTTTTAAAATTAATTTTCATAGTTATCAAGTTAATTTTCGTAGTTTTGAATGTAATTTTAAACCGGTGAAATTACGAAATTTAATTTGAAAACTACGAAAATCAATTTCAAAACTCCGAATTAAAACTTGAAACACCCTGTATTTCATTCTGAAAAATTTTTTCTTGAAAATTTTATTTCTTATTATTCTTAGAATTTCCGTCAAATTTCTTATTAAAAGTTTTATTTTTTCATTTATTTTGAACCATAAACCATTGAAAAAAAAATTCCCTGCAATTCATGGAATCGTATGAATGGTGGCGGATGAACATCGAATCAATTTTGATATTGGTTGTATCAATAATCAACGATCAATGATCAATACGCGCATATTCATATGTTTATAGAATTAAATATTTACCAAAATATGAATTGGTCAATCATTGTATCACAACGGCGAAAGTATCATCATCATCCACATGTATTAGTAATGTTAAGCAATCAATCAATAAAGATATAATTGATCAAAATGATCATGATGATAATCATGGATCAAAACATCGAATGAAAGCTTCAAAACGATTAATCGATGATTACAAGTACAAGGTTAGTGTTTTTGTGTTATTTTTGAAGGTTATTTTTGAAGATTATTTAATCATGTTTCAATTTTTAATTCCATTTAATAGAATAATCAACAAGAATTGATGAATAAAATGAATTCAATGAACAACAATGATCATAACAATGACAGCGATGATAAATCAACAACAACAACAACACGAATCAATCATGATGATCAAAATAATGATCAATTAAAGTATTGTTCATTAATTAATAATAATAATAATAATAACAATGATAATGGTATTAATACGAATGATAATGATAAACGAATAATGATTGAACATAAATCATTTGATAATTATGATTGTAATAATGATGGAATATTATCAAATAAATCAATGAACAATAATATGAATACTATGAATACAAACACTACGAATAATACAAATGATGATTCAATGAATGTTGTCGATGAATACATCGATTTGAATCGATGCCAACAACAACTACATCAGCTGCAACAGTTACAGCCATCAAATAATCAACAACAGCTACAGCTACAGCCATTTGTAAATGTCAAACATCATCATTTCAAACATTCATCATCATCATCACCAACATCAACGACAGCAGCACCATCAATGTTATTCAACAATAATCAATTTGTTCGATCAACAAATTGTTTATTAACAAATGATGATCAGAATTCTTCAATATTTGAATGTGATAATCACAATGAACAGCTGCAGCAGCAGCAGCAGCAGCAACAGCCACAACAACAACAAAATCAACAACAGCCAACGTACACATCTAAAATGTTGCAGAATTCAATCGCACCGAATGATAATGATGATCGTAATGAATCACCAGTGGGTCCAACGACAACAACAACAAATATGAATTCGTCATCCGAACACGACTCGAATACGGATCAATGTAAGTTGAATTATTTTTGAATTTTCATTCAATTTCGCCTCAGTTTTTGATTCTTCATTATTCTTGAAAATTCTTATCATTATTCTTCATTATTCTTATTCTTCAAAAATTCTTCATTATTTTTGATTTTGAACAATTGAACCTTTGATCTTTTATTTATTGATGCTTCAATTCATATGCTGTTGCTGCATCGAATCGATTATTTAACATTGAAATTCGAATGATTTAATGATGATTTGATGATTACGAAATTTTTAATTGAAAATTTCAGTTTTTCTTAGGAATTTTTTCGAAAGAATTTTTGTTTATTCTTAAGAATTTTGCAAGGAAAATTTCGAAATTTCAAAATGTCAGAGATTTTTATTTTGTTTATTTATTATTTTAAATAATTGAATTGTCCCATAAGTTCTTGCCGTTTTTTCCTCATAATTTCCTACGATAAAATCGGCAAAAACTTTTCGGACAACCCTAATAATTGATTTTTTTTCTTAAAAACTTTTTTCCAATTACGTGTGCATGCATGTATGAATGTTTGCCTGTGTATTCGTTATTTGTACGCGTAAGTAAGAGGAAGAACGAAACTACTAATAGGGATTTGTTGAAATTATTCATCGAAATTTGAAATTCGAAATTCGAATTCGATCGAAAAAATAATTGTTGTCAACAACAATAATAATAATGATAATAACAATGATGATAATTGATTGACAATTTGTCAATGCATCTATTATTAGTGTTTAATGTTTGTTTATTCATTTATTTGTTTATTTATGTTTGACATTTAATTCTTTTTAATTTCAAAATTTTTTCTTACAAAAAAAATTCAATTTTTCAAATTCCAATTGAATTTTCTTCAGTTATCCCATAGTTTTCTATGGAAAAAAAAAATTTCTGAATTTTCTTCCCTAAAAATCATATGATTTTGATGAAAAAAAAATGTGTGTAGAAATATTTTCATATATTAGGTTGTCCGAAAAGTTCTGGCCAATTTTCATGAGCAACTCTATTTGATTAAGCGGAATGAACTTTTCGGACAACCTAAAATATGAAAATAAATATTTCCTACATGAAAATATATGAAGATTTGATTTGAAATTTAATTCGAAATTCAATCCATTTTCCGAAAATTGATTAAATTTTTTTTTCAAATGTCACAAATCTTTAATCTTTGATTTTTTTTTTATTTTTTAATCATCATTTTTAGATTGATTTTCTCTAGAATCGTTTCAATTAAAAATGAATAGAATAGAATAAATAAATAAACGAAATACCCGGAATTATACGGAATAATAATTTTCGAATAATTCCGGGTATTTCGTTTATTTATTTACTGATTATTTGATTTTCAGAATTCAAATATTTTCATACACACACAGAGATATTACGTAATAAAAAAAAAAAAAAAAAATTAATCATTTCCATATGATTTTCAATGAATGATTATACATTGAAATTGTATGTGTGTTTGTGTGTGTGTGATATATTGGCTTATGTTTATGTAATTTGAGTGCATTCTGATGATGTGAGTGGGTGGTGTACATGTGTGTGTGTGCTTGCTTTTATAAATATGTTTACATCCACAAATAATACAGGGTTTCAAATTTTAATTCAGAGTTTTAAACTTTATTTTCGTAGTTTTGAAATTGAATTTCGTAATTATTCAATTTAAAATTACATTCAAAACTGTGAAAATTAACTTCAAAACTACGAAAATTAATTTTAAAATTCCGAATTGAAACTTGAAACCCTGTTATGATAATAATGTTGTGTCCTACTAACATATATATTGTGTGAATGTATATTTTTATTTAATATATTTCAATATATTTATCCATTCATTCATACATTCATCCATCCATTTATATGTACGCATATGATTATAATATATTATAAATGACATTGAACTTTTATATTTTAGTATTATGAAATATGATGATGATATATGCGTGTGGTTATTATGTGTTTGAATTCAATTTGAAATGATTTTTAAATGTTTCTGTGTCAATATCTTCGGTCTTATCAAATGCATTATTTATTATTGAAATATACATTTCTTCATGTATTTCAATATATCATCAATGCACACACATTGAATACGGCCATAGATTCTATGGTATGGCTTGGAATCTATATTAAATAAATGAATGAATTATCAATTTATAATAATAATGATGATCATCATTATCATTGAACATTATTATTATTATTATTATTGTTATTATCATTACCAAAGAAAAAACCTTTATCCAAAACAAAAAAACACTAAGAAAATTTCCATTTGAATACATTTCGAAATCATTATTATTATTACGATTACGGTTATTATGAATTACAAAACGAAGATAATTTGAATTATGTGAATAGAACCGTGTCCGAAAAGTTCATTCTGCTTGCATCAATCCGAATCGCTCATGAAAATCCGCCAGAACTTTTCGGACAACCTAATATAATAGCCATTCGCTGCTGATAATGATAATGATGATGATGATGGCTACGACCACGACGGTTACGGTTTTCATCATTTATTTTTATTATTCAAAGCTTTATCAATGTCGTATCAATGAATTCTGTGTGTGTGTGTGTGTTGGTGTGTGTATGGAATATGTGATAGCCACAGAATAATATTAGGTTGTCCGATAAGTTTTTGCCGTTTTTGAATAATAAAAAATTTAAAAAAAACGGCAAGAACTTATGGGACAACCTAATAATAATCATCATTTGAAAATGAAAGCTTTTGATTTTGAATTCACATTGAATTTCGACCTAAATTTACATTTTTACCCGACCCTAAAATGTCTTTTCGGGTATCAAATAATTTGTCCTTAATTTTTTGAAATGATTATGACTGATTATGAATGATAATGACTGATGAATGAATGAATGAATGAATCAATGATATACGGATTCCAATGAAACAATTCCAAAGCGATTCTCTCTCTGTGTGTGTGTATTTAAATGTGTCCGTGTATTGTTTGTGTTTCGTGTATCGTCAAATGTGTGTTTATATGTTGATAATAAATGTTTGTGTGTATTGTCAATGTGTGTGTTGTATATCGTTAATGTGTTGTATTAGGTTGTCCGAAAAGTTTATGCCGATTTTCAAACGTTTTTCAATTAGTAAATCGGCCACAATTTTCACGACGACCCAATATTTTCTATGTGTATTTTCTTATCATTTTTAAAGATCTTTAGAATCTGTGTGTGCAACATGAATTTGATTCATTTATTTATTTATTTATTCATTTCCATATTCTGCTTTATTTAATTCAAAAAATTGAAATATCTATATTCTTTGAATGAATCTTTGAATCTAAAATTTTGAAAATCAGAAAAATCAAAATTTTGACATTATTCCAATGATGTTATTATTTCCAATGATATTCTGTTTTGTTTATTTATTTATTTTGTTTTGTTTTTGAGTCTTATAAATCTGTCTTTGGTGTTTCTATCTTGGTCTCTCTCAGTGTGCCTATTACACACACACACACACCCGTGTTTGAGAATTTATATAGAAATTCAATGAAAAGAATTCTTTCATTGAATTTCTATAGACTTGAATTTGTTTTTGTTTATTTTCATCTTATGATTGTGTTGTTGTTGTTAGTAGTCAAGATACTGATAATAGAAGAATAATAGGCCCCTTGAAAAGCCTTGAAATTTTCATAAAGAAATGAAATTGTTTTGAAATTATTATTTGAACTTTGATCTTTTCAAATATAAGAAATTTAGGGGTATGAACCTTGAAAATTCAATATGAATGAATGAATGAATAAATAAACAAACAAACAAGTAGACAGATGAACAAATGATTCATAGAAAACATTTGTCACATGGTTAGTTAGCTTCGAGAAAGCCATGGAACCCAGTAAGAATGTACCTATTTGTGTGTGTATGTGTATTGCGCTTGATCCTTGATTTATCTTTGTTTGTGTCTGTTTGATTAATTAATCGAGTATTATTTTCAAAAACTGCCATCATTTGATCCATTTTAAACAATGTGATAAGACCCTATAGTCTTTGAGTTTTGAATTTTTTTTTTTTTTTTTGAATTTTTCAAATTTCAGTAAATGTTAATGGTTACATTTAGACTTGAATGTGAATGCCATTGGTGATGAGATAAGCGCTGGAATTTTTCGAATCTTTGAATCAAATTTCAACGAATTTCCTAATAATTCCAGATTTTCAATTTTCCCCATTGGTGATCAATTAACCCTTTTATACAAATGCATTATTTACATTTGAAACGAAGGGGCTTAAAAGCGTCCAGTTCTTAAAGTGTTAATCACAATCGCCCACTTGATATTTTGACATTTTGATTGTTTACTCACAAATGTTTATGAATTGAATTGAATGAATGAATTCAGTGTACATATGTTTCTACATAATCAAATATTTTAATATTTGTGGATTTAATCTGAAGAAATTGATTGATTGATTGATTCTTCAATCAAATCCATTAATATGATTGAATTTTTTGACTTGAGAATTATGATTTGATTTGATGGCTTGAGCTCAAAATCAAATCAACAAATTATCGAAACAAATATTTCAAATTATCGTTTCGAATTATTTCGAATAGTTTCTATTAGGTTGTCCGTAAAGTTTTGGCCGATTTTCATCGAGCAACTCTATCGTGATTAAGCGGAATGAACTTTTCGGACAATCTAATATCAACAATTCAATTATGTTTATTGATTTCTTTCAATTTTCTTAAGATCGTAGTGTGGGCAGGTCTTCAAGGATTTTCTTCAATTCAAAGATTTTCTTCAAAGATTCTTTTCGTTTATTTTCCCCTATATCATTCTTAAAGATTATTACTACGAATTGCAATCTGAAAAATGATTGATTAATGATTTTCGTAGTGATTTTGGTACTTGTGAATTTTGAAAAACAATGAAATTCAAAATATTTGAAATATTCCGATTTGGATTATAATCAAATGAATCATTGATATTTGCTTTGACATTTGATTTTGTCAAACAAATAAGAAAAAAAATGAATGAAATGACCAAGGGTGTGGACGACAAATTTTGAATGAATAAAACACAGTGTTCATTGGACATTATTTTGTACGTATTTTGAGCAAAATTTCAATCATATCGATTCGAAAATATCATTTTTGTATCGTTTAATAATATTAGGTTGTCCGATAAGTTCTTGCCGATTTTTCAATGATTTTCTTACGATGTAACCGGCAAGAACTTATGGGACAACCCAAAAAATATCAATGATCATATCGCACCCATTTGTCCATAATAATTGATAATAAATTGAATATACAATCAAACACATTTTCATTTCGAAATATTGTGTTTGATCTGATAAGAATATTTATTAGGTGGTTGTCCGATAAGTTTTTTGCCAATTTTCACATGTTTTTTCAATCAGTGAATTGGCAAAAACTTTTAGGACAACCTGATATTTTTGAAAATTTTGAAATATTGAATTCAATATTTCAAAATTTAATAAGAAAATTCAATTGAATTTTAATTCATTTATTTTTGGGTGCACATTCATTTCTATATTTTTGCAGGCAAATTTTGAATCATGTATCTCCCATATGAATATTCATGTCTATGTATTTTGAAGCTGAAAAAAAAATTCATTAATTTTCATTGCTCTGATTCTCGCCCATTGAATTTTTCCTCGAAAAAATTTTCCCCGAAAAATTTTCCGGCAAAATTTTCGAGAATTCTAACATTTTGCAAATATGTGTTAACACATTTGCAAACTAGCTATGTGTAAATAGTGAATAATTGAATTGAATTGAATTGAATTAAATGAATATGTATGTGTAAACATTAATTTATGTGAATGAATGTTTGGTAAATGTGTGTCAATATGTGTCAATACACACGTTTCATTTTTTTCAATTTCATGTTTCAAATGTTTGTTTTTATTATTTTTGTCAAAATCAAATTAAAAATAAACAAAGAATTCTTCGTTTTTCAAAGCCAAAACATTCATTTTTCAAGGTGGAATATGTGTGATTTCCACCTTATTGTGCACACCGTTAAATTATTTAAATCACTGCGATCGCTTGGTACACACATTGATATTCTGTTTCCGAATGATTGTAGACCTTGGGTGTGATAAGGGTGCGGTCATTTTGCCAGATTTTTTTTTTTTTTTATTTTGCCGAGAATTTCAAGAAATATTCTTGTGATTTATGAGTAATTTTCAAAGACAAAAGAACAAGAAACATTGTTTGTGGACCAAAAAAAAAAAAAAAAAAAATTTTTGATTATTTTGAGCTGTTTAATTGAAGTGTAAGAGATAAGAATTTACCGGGAAATTTTACCCTGGGAAATTTCCCCAGTTTTTTTTTGTTCCGCCCTCGCTTCCTCCTTCTCCTCCTCCTCCTCTCTTGATAATTAATTGATTATAATTAATTAATTAATTCGACTGTGAAAAAGAAAAAAATTTCTTCATTATCACCACATATTTCGAAGCATTAAATGTGTGTGTGTAATTTACTTTCAATGTGTTTGTGTAATTTGCTTGTATGCATGCAAACAAACATATTTTCAGGTTGTCCGAAAAATTCGTTCGGCTCATTCAATTGGGTTGCCCATGAAAATCGGTCAGAACTTTTCGGACAACCTAATTTCAATTCAATTCAATTTTACTATGTAATTATCTTCGATTCGATTCAATTCGATTCGATTCTCACAAATACATATTAACATATTAATATAAGATTCATCATTATTTATCATATTGATTCGATTCGTATGTTTTTTTATGGGGTTTTTCAACCGCAGGGTTTTTTCGTAAGGCTTTAGCCCTTGTTTTCGGCTCTGTGTAATTTCGGTGATAATTCAGTGATAATAACAATGAACAACTACAAGGCGACTGATAGACGATTAACTACAATAAACCAAGGCGACTGTTCGGCACCAATCGGGAATCACTTGAATTGATCGTGTGTGGATCAGTAGTTGCAGCTGTAGCTGCAGTAGAATAGGGCCAGTAGGGCCTCGTAGACATTTTCGGTGGTAGACATATTTTCAATTGATCGATTTGATATTCCGATTCATTCATACATACTTACATACAACGAATATTGCACAAACTCTGTACCAATTCGAATGAATCAATGATATATATGATTCGATGGCTTCTACTGCTGCTTCCATCGGGGATCACCATGGTGGATATATGTATGGTACCATGGTACATACGACCAACGAATGATATATGATCGCAAATATGCTGCTGCTGGTGGTGGCCGGTGGTAGTTGGTGGTGGTCCTACTAGCTGGTATTGTGTATTCAATTATTCAAATACGTCAAAGACATTCTATATGCTTTTTTCTGTCATTTGATATAATTTCTATTATTTCGATAGCTTCGAAGCTATGAATAATTTTTAGCCATACAACAACGCGACATATCAACGATTGAAACTTATGGTTTTATCATGATGAATGAATTGAATTGAATTCAATTCAATTCAATGAATTTCGAGTGAATCAGTTGAATCGAATGAACCGAATTATGAATGAATGAATATATTCACAGTGCGAATATTTGATATGATTTGATCGTATTTGAAAACTTCATTGGAAAATTCTGAAAAATTTCGAAATTTCTATGAATTAACTGAATCCGAATGAAATGAATTTTGTCCCCATAAATTATTATTATTGTCAAATATATTTGTGTTTCTTCATTCATTATTATCATTGTTTACTTCGGAATTATTCACCGATTTTGTGCCCATGATTCATCAAATTCACTGAAATTCATTTGATTTACTTTATTTCATTTGGATTCACTGAATATCTCGAATCGAATGTCTTAGTTATATTCATAGATTCAGTGAATTGATTCTCGAATCGAATGAATTTGAATGTGATTCACTGAATTAATTTTGAATGAATTTGAATATCCTTTTATTTATTTATTTATTTATGTTTGTTTGTTTTAAATCGATTTCAAAACTGTGGAAAGATTGTTGCCATTATTATCTTCGTGTTTTCGTCATAATAATTCATCTCTTCATAATAATAAATTCACGAATTTCATTCGTTTCTTCGGGCCCCCTCGAATTTTTCATTTTAATACTTTGAGCTCCTTGTGAATTCAACGATCGACAATCGACGAAACAGAAACGCATTGATTTTCAATGCGTTTCCGCATATATAAATTTTCAATCGATCGTTTCAAGTAGCAACAGCAGCAGCAGCAGCAGAATCTCAGAATACACTCGTCTATCTATTTTCAAGTGAATATTATATAATGAATATTATGTTGTCCGCAAAGTTTTTGCCGATTATATCGTAGAAAATCATTTGAAAAATCGGCAAAAACTTTTCGGACAACCTAATAGAAATGATTATTTTGAAACATTTATGGTGTGTAATTTTGTGTTTGTTTACATATTTTGTTTATTTTCCATTGTGTGTCATGTGTTTCAATGTTTCAAAATTTTGAAAATTGAAAAATTTTGAAAATTTTGAAAATTGAATTTTTTACACAAAGTTTCATTTATCTGTTTATTTACATTTGTTTGTTTGTTTTGAAACATTTTAATTAATTTCATACCGTCTACGACGTCTATCTTTGTTTGTTTTTGTGATCGTGAGTGAATTCAATCATCCACTAAAAGTGAATGAATGATTCAATCAATCATCAACCAAACCAATGAATTGAATTGAATCAATCAATCATCGGCCAATCGATCACATCGGCCATCGACACATTTGATCATCGAAATAGATTGATTCGAAATTCGAATGATTCGTTCGATTCGAAATTCGAATTAAATTGATTCGAATCGATTTGATTCGAAATTCGAATGATTCCAATCGATTTGATTCGAATGATTTCGTATAATTTTTTCTCGAAGACATTCAAGACTTATTTTAAGACGTTGATCATTTGAAGACTTTCAAAGATGATTTGAGACATTTCGGACTTGAGACACACGATTCTTCAATTGTGGTAATTGTTTCAATTATATCAATGATTATATCAATGTTTATCTGTTGTGTTTCATCTCATTTCATTTCAATTCAATTAAATTTAATTCAATTCAATTTAATTCAATTTCAATTATTTCATCTTTGAATTATTCTGTTTCAAATCGTTTCCAATTCGTTTTCAAAATTGTCAAATTGTTTTCAATTTTTCGATACATGTTTGATTTCAAAATTCAAATTATTTTCATTATTTTCAATGCCTTAATACAATTCACAAATATTCATCAAAATTCATCGATATTTCGCTGAAATTCAACCAAATTCAGCTCATTTCATGTGTCACTGATGCATAATAATAACAACAATAATGATGATTTACGGGTGCATGAATTGCACCAAAATTGTTTCCAAATAATCCTTTAAATTGAAAATTTACTCAACACAACAAAAAAAAAATTCAAAATTCAAAATTCAAAATTGAAAAAGTCAACCAAATTCTTATATTATGTATGTGGTTATTTATGATATCATTATTTGTATTTGTACATTCTGAATCGTGTATTTTTTTTTTTAAATTGAAATGAATTCAAACCATTGAATTTTCAAACCATACATGTGTGTTCATATGATGTATTCATAACATGTATTTGAACCAATTTTAACAAATCTTTAATTCTTTACAAAAAGTGCCGAAAACTTGAAACAAAACAAAACAAAAAAAAAAAACAATTTAAAGATTTGAAAATTCATGAAAACAAAATAGGATTAAATTTCTTGAGAATTTTTAAATGATCTTAGAATTCAAATATATGAGAATTGTGAAATTTTCGAAATCAAAATTCAAATCATTTGAAATCATAATTTTTCATTGTTCATCTCCTAAGATCATATTCTCTTAGAAGAAGAACCATCCGCCTATTTCAACATTGAATTGAATTGAATTGAATCAAAATAATCACCATTTAATCGTGGCTTTCAATGTGTGGTTTAATTGGTGTGTTTTTACATTCTACAAATCACCTTGTTTTGTGTAGCGTGCATCACATGTGTTAATATATGTTTCAATATGTTTCAATTGATGAATTGAATGAATTGAAATTGAATTGAAATTTAATCATTCATTCATTCATTGAGCTTTCAAAAAAAATATGTTGGAAATATGTTGTTTTTCATTCACAATGTTTTTCAGTCTCTTCATAAATAACACAATAATTATGATTCAATATCATTCCATCGATTAATCAATTATGATTATAATATCATTAATAATTAAGGATGATGATGACAAAAATTAATGATAATAATCAAAACAATCAATCAAATCAATCATCATCATCATCATCAATCGAACAGCAACAACAACAACACAATATGGCCATATTAACTATTGAACAATCAAATATTAATTGTAATTTTTGATGATAATAATTTTCCATTGTTTTTATTGCTTTATTTTCAAGATTATACCCTCATAAAAAAAATCACTACTTATCACCCTTGGTAAATGGATCCCAGTAGTTTAGTTTCGATATAGTTTCATCAATTGTTTAAATTTTCTAATCGATTAATCGATATCTCATTAATCGTTCTTCTTGTTATTGATTATTGATATTTTCAATGTAATAGGTTGTCCGAAAAGTTCATTCGGCTTAATCACAATAGAGTTGCGCATAAAAATCGGCCAAAACTTTTCGGACAACCTAATCTATTTTACCCAGTAAATATTCTCTCTTTCATAGTCATTTGTCAAAAACTTTGACATTTTTTTTTTCTACAGTGAAAAATCGATTTTTTACCAAATTTTCAAATGTTTGAGTTTATTTATCGATTAATTAATTTGTGTTGTTGTTTTCCTGTATTTTTTTTTTCTATCCCGAATCACCTGAAGCAGATAAATTACATCGTAATAATAATAATAATAAATATGCCGATATTGAAGAAAAAAATGGTGGCCAAACATTGGTCGTAAATTTACATAAAAATGCCGCAGGCCTCGGCATCAGTTTGGCCGGTAATCGTGATCGTAAAAAAATGAGCATATTCATTTGTGGTATGCATCCGAAAGGTAGCGCCTTTAAAGATGGTCGCCTCTGTATTGGTGATGAAATACTTGAGGTATGTTTTTTTTTTGCTTATTGGATCACGTAGTTTGTCCATCGATCCATGTCCCCATTTAAATTATTTCAATTCAATGTATTCTCATTTATTTTAAATTGAAATTCATTTATTTTCATTTTTCCAAATTTTTCCAATTTTTCCCAATTTTCCCGAATTTCAATTCCATCAAAGGTTAACGGTATCGTATTGTATGGCCGTAGCCATTTAAATGCATCGGCAATCATTAAAAATTTATCATGTCCATCATATAAATTTATTGTATTAAGGTATGTCGATGTATTATTATGGAAATGTTTCCATTTTTTTTTTGTATTATTAATATTTATTTATGTATGTATGTTTTTTACCTGTATTATTTTTTTACCTTTATTTTGTTTATTTATGGACTCATTTCCATTGTTTATTCATGGATTTTGTGAATTGTTTATTTATGGATTTTATCGATTTTATGGACCTTATGAATCGGGTTTATTGTTATATCGAATAATGGGATTTATTTCACATCGGTATGGTGTACCCGAACATGGATTCGAATGGATCCAATTATTCGTGGATATTTGTTCGTGAATTTATTAAAAAAACTATTTTGGTTGATGGAATTTCTTGAAATGTTTTTAGACGTAAAGGTGCCTTAGATGAAATGGCCGTCAAACCGTTAACACAATTCCCATTGCATTTTGATAATTGTCTGTCGGATGATAAACATTTTCAACGTGATAATATTAATACATATAAAGGTGTACGAACAATTACAATGCGTAAGGTAAAATTGAATTAATGATTATTGATTTACACCTGTGTTAACTTATTGTGTGTTTTCATTTGAATTTTTCTCAATTTCTAGACGCCACAAGGTCTTGGTATTGCGATGGTTGAAGGTAAACGTTCAGATATTGGTCATGGGATATTCGTCGCCGACATCCAAGATAAAAGCTCGGCTAAAATGGCCGGATTAAATGTAGGTGATATGATATTGTCTGTGAATCAAGTGGATTTGATTGGTGCTGATCATGATACGGTTTGTGTATTTTCCTTTATTTGATTGTCGAATTTGTTCTAATTCGATTCTAAAATATCCCACAGGCTACAAATGCATTGAAACATGCCGAAGACCCCATAACAATGGTCATTGTTAAACCATCAAAATATGATGAACATCAATGGAAACAATCTTCCAAACAGCTACAGCCTTCGAAAATGTTTACACTGTCATTGAGTAAGTTTAAATTCAATCAAATTCATTCATTATTTTGCATGTACATCATATGATGCACCTTAGACCATGTTTACTAACACAATTAATCGCATATATTTTAATCCATCTTTTAGCCGGCACAAATCAATCAAACACTAATAATGATTCGCTATCAACAAGCACTAATTACACTGTTAAACATGAAGAAAATGTAAATATTATTCATAGTTCAATCATTGTCAATGATGATGATGATAACAATGATGACAAACATAAACATTGTAATGACAAAAATTGCACTGCAATCACTACAATGAGCGATGCACAATTATCACTTGTCAATACAAATATTGCAACAGCAGCAGCAACCACAACAGCAACAGCAACAAAACAATCAATAACACAATCATTTATCAATGTAGACGACTATCAGCAACAGCAACAGCTGCAGCACCACCACCACCACCAACAGCAACAAAAATTGCAACAACAGCCATCACCACCACCATCAAATCAATCACAATCATCATCAAATGAATATCACCATTCCATAAACATTCGATCACCATCTGTGCCGCAGCAGCCGCCGCCGCCATTGAATAATGAATTATTGATTAATTCGAATAATCGAATCAATCAAAATAATGATGATCATAACAATAACAAATGTATGATGCATGATGATCATATGAATCAATCAATTTATAAAACAACATCTGTATCCAATACAATTAATGTTAATCACGATTTATTAATTGATTCCATTTGTATTTCATCAAAATCGAATGATAATAATGACGAAGATATGATCTTGACGACAAAACATTCGAAACATTGTGATAATAAACATAACGATAATAATAACGATGATGAATTGGTCAAAACGGCCAAACATCATCATCAACAGCAACAACAACAATCAATTCCAACTATTACGACTGCGTCTACGACAGCCGCAGCGGCTATTACGTCCGCAAACACTACGACGACCATGGCTGCAGCAGGAAATTTAATGAATCGAAATAATAACATTGGTGGCGATGTCAATGAATTGTTGAAAAACAATCAACAACAACAACAACAAAAAATGAAATCAAATAATCAAAATAATAATAATAATCAAATGTATTTACAATCTACACAATTATTCGATGAAATTGTTACCATTGAATTGGCACGTGATCGATCAGGTTTAGGTATCCGTATCGTTGGTGGTTCCGATACATCATTGGTATGTGTTTCTTACGATTATTTTCATTGAAACTCTTGGATTAATTCCTTTGATTTTTTTTTTATTTGAAATTTTCAGAAATCAGTCATAGTCCATGACCTATTACCGAACGGTGCAGCATACCGAGATGGTCGACTTAAACCTGGTGATATGATTATCGAAATGAATGGTGAATCGCTAACGAATATGACCAATGAACAAGCACGAAAATTTATTCGTCAAATAACGACCACGATGGTTAAATTGAAAATTTATCGCCGTAAACATTCGAATATCGATGATCTTGATAAAAATGATCACCAACAAATAATGACTGTAAATATTGTGAGAAAATCATTGAAAATTGGTCTTGGACTGACATTGAATGTACATCGAAATCATCATGATTCAAACGATAATCATAATACAAAGATATTCATTGAAAATATTGCCAGTGGCAGCGTTTGTGATGGAAAACTAATGATTGGTGATCAAATATTATCGATTAATAATCACAATTTTCAAGAATCAATAGCGGCGACCGATCAAACGACAAACATTGATGAAATGGTTGCATTATTATTAAAGGTATTTATAAATCAAATTGCTTTCATTGAATGATCAGACTAATTGATTTCAATTTTTTTCAAAGACACTGAAAGGAACGATTCGTTTGAAAATTGGACGATTAAAACAGCTTTACGATTCAATACAATCGACAAATGATAATGCTAATTGTACAAATAGCATCAATCCATAATCTCAGTGATATAAATATAAATGATTACACCACAACATTTGTTAATTTATCAACGAAAAAAAAAAATCAAAATTTATTCAAAAAAAAAAAAAAAAAATTATTGAATTTGGCCTTAAATAACACATCGTATTAATGATATATATATATTCATTTGAACGATCATCATTGTATATTATTGCCCATTGGAATCAATTTATCTATATTTTTCTAAAAAGAAATCAAAATGAAAATGGAATTTATTTATTTATTTATTTATTGAATATTTCGATTATTGATTGTTTATATATGTGTTTCTGTTTGTTGTTATTGTAAATATTGAAAATGAATTTATGTGTAAATATTATTATAATAATAATGGATGAATATGAATCAAAAAACTAATTTTTATCGAAAGGTTTCAAAAATGAATGGCAATAATGAGTAATTAGTCTCCGATTGTAAGGTATCGATCGAATATTTTGTATTCGATAATGTAACCCCGAATATGAATCGATATTTCAAACATTTTTTCCCCTCGTTTATAGTATTCGATTCGATTTGATGCGATAAATGGCCATTAATCTTTACCGTTCTTTTTCATATGTTTTTTCAAAGGAAATTAACGAAGTGAAACACACAAGGGGAAATTGTCGATTATATTCAATTAATTGGAATTATTACAAATACATACTGAACAACAACAAATTCGTAACGTAAACGTTTATATAGAACATCAGGAGAGAAAAAAAAGCAAGAAAAAATGATGTAAATTGAAATTGATGATGATCATATGTAATAATAATGAGATGATAATGATAAATATATTATTTCCAATTGACGTCAATCGATATATATTTATATTTTCTTAAATTCGATATTTATTCGGTGAAAATTTGATCCAATCAATGATATTTCATAGCCTTAATTTTTTCAATTGGATTGGATTAACTGGCAATGTTTTTTTTTCAAAAATATCAAAGGCTATAGACTGCCATCTTTTTTCAAAAAATTAAAGGCTTGATTAAATTTTTGAAAATTTTGAAAAAATCTAAGGCTATAGTACGTGGAAATTTTTGAATTTTTCGAAAAAATCTAAGGCAATAGTCTTTGGAAATTTTTCAAAATTTCGAAAAAATCTAAGGCAATAGTACGTGGAAATTTTTGAATTTTTCGAAAAAATCTAAGGCTATAGTACGTGGAAATTTTTCAAAATTTCGAAAAAATCTAAGGCTATAGTACGTGGAAATTTTTGAATTTTTCGAAAAAATCTAAGGCTATAGTACGTGGAAATTTTTCAAAATTTCGAAAAAATCTAAGGCAATAGTCTTTGGAAATTTTTCAAAATTTCGAAAAAATCTAAGGCAATAGTCTTTGGAAATTTTTCAAAATTTCGAAAAATCTAAGGCTATAGTACGTGGAAATTTTTGAATTTTTCGAAAAAATCTAAGGCTATAGTACGTGGAAATTTTTGAATTTTTCGAAAAATCTAAGGCTATAGTACGTGGAAATTTTTGAATTTTTCGAAAAAATCTAAGGCTATAGTACGTGGAAATTTTTGAATTTTTCGAAAAAATCTAAGGCTATAGTACGTGGAAATTTTTGAATTTTTCGAAAAAATCTAAGGCAATAGTCTTTGGAAATTTTTCAAAATTTCGAAAAAATCTAAGGCTATAGTAAGTGGAAATTTTTCAAAATTTCGAAAAAATCTAAGGCAATAGTCTTTGGAAATTTTTCAAAATTTTGAAAAAATCTAAGGCTATAGTAAGTGGAAATTTTTCAAAATTTCGAAAAAATCTAAGGCAATAGTCTTTGGAAATTTTTCAAAATTTTGAAAAAATCTAAGGCTATAGTAAGTGGAAATTTTTCAAAATTTTGAAAAAATCTAAGGCTATAGTACGTGGAAATTTTTGAATTTTTCGAAAAAATCTAAGGCAATAGTCTTTGGAAATTTTTCAAAATTTTGAAAAAATCTAAGGCAATAGTCTTTGGAAATTTTTCAAAATTTTGAAAAAATCTAAGGCTATAGTAAGTGGAAATTTTTCAAAATTTCGAAAAAATCTAAGGCAATAGTCTTTGGAAATTTTTCAAAATTTCGAAAAAATCTAAGGCAATAGTCTTTGGAAATTTTTCAAAATTTCGAAAAAATCTAAGGCAATAGTCTTTGGAAATTTTTCAAAATTTCGAAAAAATCTAAGGCTATAGTACGTGGAAATTTTTGAATTTTTCGAAAAAATCTAAGGCAATAGTCTTTGGAAATTTTTCAAAATTTCGAAAAAATCTAAGGCTATAGTACGTGGAAATTTTTGAATTTTTCGAAAAAATCTAAGGCAATAGTCTTTGGAAATTTTTCAAAATTTTGAAAAAATCTAAGGCAATAGTCTTTGGAAATTTTTGCGAAAATTTAAAATGGAAAATTATATTAATTATTTATAATTTATTAGGAAGCGACTCCCAAAAATAAAATATATCTCGTTTTTACAATAACAAATAAAAAACAAAAATATGAAGAGATATCACAATCGAATGATCAATCAAAATTTCGAAATATTCATTTCATTTATGCTGATTTGTGGTAGTAATTTCAAGAATTTGTCGCAATCGTTCATTCTCTTTGCGTAATAATTCAATCTCATTTAAGAGTAAATCTTTTTGATCCAAAATTTGTTTGATTATTCCTTCTTGATCGCTTCCATGATTATCACGTGTTGTATTCGATGATGTTCTCAGCAAACGATCATGTTCACGTATCAAATCAACAACATCAGCGATCAAATTTCGTTCAAATATTCTTAAATGTTGTAACAGCAATTCATTGGTAATTGGTGTACCTTTATTATGATGAAAGATTAGTTAATTTGATACTTAAAAGTATGAGATACTTACCTTTAGAAATTTGCCAATCATCCGAAGTTTGTAGAATCCATTTATTCTCTTTATTACGACTGATTGCCATTCGAGGAACAGTGAATAGAATTGGTGGCACACGAACTGAATGATCAATAATACGAAATTTCAAATTATTCAACATAATTGCTAATGGTGCAACATGTTCGGCCGTATTATCATTGAAAAAATCAACAATCAAATCAATTGTTTGCTTATTCAATGATTCATAAAGATTCGATACGTAGATACTGATTAGTTCATCTTTGATCGCACCTTTCGTATATGAATCGATACGCATTGTAATCTGATTATTTGTATTTGTATCATCATTTTCAACAATTCTTAGATCATCATTTCCATTCATTATTTCACAAGGCTTGGTACGATTTTTAAAACGATCAATGAATGCATCCAAAGGCATTGCACGTATTTCTTCTAAATGTTTTAAATGACAATTAAGAAATACTTGCGATAGGAAACCTTTCAATGATTGTTGTATTAGATTCAAGCTTTCAACTTGTACATGTAATGCATCGATCGTTGTTATTGTTTTATAATTAATTTTCGTTTCTTTAAGGTGATTTGTATCATCCATATCATTATTATCATTATTTATATTGGATTCAATAGTGAAACTATTTAAATTATCAACAATATCTACGGCTTCTTCGACCGGTGTATCCACCGTATTCAAATCGGTCATCATATCATCAATGAACAGATCACAATTATTATTATTATTCATAATGGCAGCATTATTATTATTAATCATAGCAATCATTGATTGTTGATCACTACTATTATCATCAGTGGAAAAATCACTAATAGTTGATAAGGTATCATCATTGTAATCGGCTTGATAATGTATTCGAATCGATGATCCATTATCGAATGAATGATTTTTTTTCAATGTTATTGAATGATTCGAAATGAATTTATTCGAATCATTATTATTCATCATCATCATTGTAGCATTACCATTACCACCAAGACCATTTGAAATATCAGTTGATGATAATGAATTGGTTATTAGTACAAATGATTGTTGCTGCTGCTGGGGTTGTTGTTCATGACTATTATTCATGACCAACACATGTTCTTCCAATTGTTTTGAAATTGATTCATTTTGATGCGATGAATCGACCAATGTTCGACTATCGTAACGATTATCATTATCATCTTCAGTATCATCATCATCATCATCCAATGATTTATCCCGCACTTTTCCATCAATCAAACTAGTTGTGCTAAGATTTTCATCATCAATACTTTTAGCATCATCACTGTGATCAGCAGTAATCAATGGCTCTTTAGTGATTGTTTGATTCAATTCCAAGAATAAATTCAATTCTGATGCATACAGCACAATGGATGTATTTTTGAAAATGTTTCGAATAATCATTTCTTCCGAATCAAACTTATAGCCTTTATTTTGTTGCTGCTGCTGCTGCAGAAATTGTGATCGTTGTATCATATATGAATCATATGATAATGTCGATGTAAACGTTCCGAACATTTCAATTAAACGTATAAGGAAAATGAATTGATTATGACACAGCTTCAATCGGATAGAATCACTAATACGAGCCAATATGTTAACATCAAGTTGATCATGATTATTGTTCTGGGAACATTTAATATTTCTATCCAATATATTCAGCCATAAGGATACGTTGATTGGTTCCAATATTGTGCTGCTATCATTATTATCATTAATCGAATTATTTGATTTCATTTCAATCCAAACTGGTTCAATATTCATACAATAAAAATCAATATCATTTTCATGATGATTATGATGATGATGATTGACATGATCATTATTTGTTAAGGCTAAAAATAATTTTTCAATTTTTTCATGAAAATTCTCGGATATTGGCCGTTGATCCACACATTTCATCCATGGATAACCATCACATTCATAATAGAAATTCATATTTTCACTAAATTTTTTCATTAAATCATCCAAATTACGAAAATATTCCACAGAAATAAATGTATCACAATTATAAAGGGTTATTTTTGCAATTTTTATCTGTAAATATTTATCATCATTACTTAAATGATTATCATCAATATTTTCATGAATTAAGCTTAAACTTGTTGAATGATGATCATCAATGTTCGATAATCGAATATTGATTGTTGGCATAAAACATTCTAAACGAATGTTTGGTTTGATTATTGATTGATTAGAATCAGACATTGGAAATGTTTCCTGTAATTTGTTGAATGCATTCTGAAGATTTGAAAAAAATGAATTAATCCACAACAATGTCAGCGGGTCAAAATGAAAACACAACGGTGCTATCATGAGGTAAATATTTTTCTCTGGTGGCGAGAAATTTAATTTATCAAATGGTTCATCAAATATATAGTTGTTCATTTCAAAATAAATTGCTGATAAATTTCCAGGCAATAATTTTGATGAATTATGATCAAATGATAATAATTTTGAATTATTATTATTAATTTGATTAAATTTTTTCTTGGATGAATTTGAATTTGTCGATACAAACCCGATGGAATAATCAGCTAAACGTATGATTAATACCTGTGAAATTAAATGATGTTTAAGTGAATCAATATCAAAACGGGAACCTTCTTGTTGTAATTTGAATTTTTGACGAGTGAAAAATGCATTCAATTTATGTGATATGAATGATTGCCGTTGATGACCAGATGGATCATTATAACGAAACCAATGTGTACGATCATCATTCCATAATTTGGTGGTCGCCGAAGATTGCTTCGATGATGAAGATGAAGATAAACAACGATGATATGGATAAAAATCGATGAATAAACGAAAAAATGACATTTGTAATGCACCACCATCTTTCAGTTCGATACATTGTGACCGCTCACTATTAGGCCCTAGATCATCCATCAAATGTACTTCAATACGTCTAATAATCACGTGATGTGAAGTTTCTTTGATATCATATTGATTAAAAAGCAGACTGATTGCATTTGTTAGATTCATTTTCGATGTGGAACCGTTTGGTGATGCTTGTTTATGTTTGCTAGCATTGATTGAGCCACTATTTATTATTGAATCATGATTTGGTGTCGTTGTTGTGGATGATGAATCAAATTTTTTAGTTCTAGGTGCTTGCCTTATCAATTCACCAAGATAATCGGCAAAATGTAAGGCTGAAAGTAGTTGGGAATCGGTCAAGACCCATAGTAAATCATCAAAAATCAACATAATTCTAGCTGATATGACAGCACAATCCGAAAGCCGCTTTTTCAGTGTAATTCGACAAGATGCTTGATTCGCTATTAAACGTAAAGGTGCCTGCCCAACGGCCGTTTTCGATTCAGATTTGGCAACAAAACGCAATGTTTGCCATTCAATATGTTTGAACAACAATACTTGTCCACGATGTGGATCACGTATACGTGTTTTCGATAAATCATCCACTTTTTTCCATAAACAATTACGACTTTCAATTTGTATACGTGTCAATTCAATGGAGGAACTGAATATTTTCGATGTTAATTGTATTTGTACTGAATTTATTGATAGCGAAATACTATCAATAACTTTTTGTGTAAAACCATAACTTCCATTCGAATCCGATTGAAGCGATATCATCTCATTGTTACCATTGGTGAAACGATATTTATCACATGTACAAATTTCAATAATGACTTCATCCAACAGAATGAATATTGGGATTGTTTTCAATTTCATCCATTGAATCTACGGGTCAAAAATCAAATCAATCGAATTAATCAATTTCTAAGGAATCATTCACTAATTCAAACCTTTATTGATGCATAATTACAATATGCTCGTGTCAGCGACAGCCAAACAGGTAATTCCAACAGTTGCATCAGAACGTTTTCATTCAATTCAATATTGGTTACTTCACATGAACCTTTCATTGCACTTAATTGTAGTTTGTCTGGTGAAAGATTTTTGGTGAATCTAAGAAAACAGATGAATAAGAAACAATCAAAGATAATCAATAATCGTTCAAAATCAAAAGGACATACTTGGATAAATGCTTTAGAATTTGATTCTTGATCAAAGATGCCATCGTTGTTGTTGATTTGATTAAGCTGAATTTGTAAAATTGAAAATTATCGAAAATGTATGATGCAAAAATGCTCGATTAAGATCAACAAAACATGAATATTATTCAATTAATTGCATATTTCGAATTCAATAATACCGGATTATAGAATGAAAATGAAAGTAAATGATTGAATAAATTATTGAATATTTAATAGATTAAATACAAATTAACTAAATCTCTGTGTTCATATCATTTCAATTTTAGCAAAATTTCATATATGATTCATTCATTTGTTTGTTTTTGTTGATTTTTTTTCGATTTTTTGGTCAAAATATAGATATCAATAATGTTTACTGCTCAATCAAAATTTTGATTAAATCAAATTAGAAATTAAATAGTGAAATCAAATGTGAACAATTAATTGCCAAATCAAAACAAAAAAATTTGGAGACGTTCTTTGTGAATTATTTTTTTAAATTTTAGATTTATTTTGTTTGTCAACAATGTAAAACCACCATAATCAGCTGCTCAAAATTTTTTCAATCATCGTTCGAAAGCTGTCACCTGTGCTATGTCGAAATAGCCGAAATGCCCGTGTCTAAGACGGGTTGAGCACAGTAAATGGAAAAAATTGAAGACGATACCATCACGTGCTGAGCTGTCTGATAGGTATAGGCCTTTCTCTCTGTCCAAATATTTTCTGCAAAAATTAAAAAATCAAAATGACCAATAAAAATTTCCCTGAAGATAATGGTGAAGAGAGTAAAAATGGCAGAAACGTCGTAGATTATAATGGGAATGCTCGCCAAAACAATCATCACGACAATCATAATGGTTTCGACAACATCGAAGACAACGATGACGACGATAATGATGATTTATTCGAAGATAATATTTGGAACAATATATCGGCTTTGAATGGTGATCAAATTATATTCGAAAATGGTTTCGTCGATGATCATAATAATTTTCCATTTGACAATGATATCATTCACCATTCGAATGAAAATGAAGATGATCAAGATAATGGATACATTTTATTGAGTCAAAATGAAAACCTGCCACCATCATCATCGATTGATGGTGATCGTGACCACCCTATTCGAAATAATCATCTTCAATATTATCGTCATAATTATCAAGTAGAATGGATAGAAACCAATGAACCTATATTGAATAATGATCAAAGATCACCAACGGATAACCGATCCGAGCCAAGTAATCATACTACTGGCGATTCCAATGTTGAATCGAATATAAACAGTGAAAATATGGCCAATGATGATAATGATAAACTTGATGTCGATACTATTCGTGGTTTAATGGAAAATTTTCAATTACCACCGGATAATTATCCAGAATGGGCTCGAAACATTTCCGACGATGAATGGCAACAACATTTAAGATCGCGGATAACGAGAAACAGTGACAATCATTCGAATACTTAAGAAAATTTCAGAATTTATTCAATTCATTTCATTTAAAAAAACCAATGTTCAAAGGTCTCCTATGATAAATAAACTTGTAATTCATCTTTGGTCAACATATGATAACCATGATCACGTGTTATTTTTGCTACTTCAACATTTGTTGAGCTTAATTTTTCTTCCATTACTTGTTTAAGGATTTTCATCACCGATTTGATGGCATCATCGATTGTGATTGACTAAGGGTTCGAATAACAAAAAAAAAAAAATTTTGATTAGTTGGCTTAAATTTCCAAAGGTACCACTTACTTGATTATAAATCTCTTGTAATGCTTGTTGGGCACCTTCACAACCTGAACCAATAGCTTTAGCATCACACGATACATAGGTACCTGATGGATCCATAAAATATAATGATGGACCATTGTCATCGACACCGGCAAACAAAATGGCTAAGCCAAATGGTCGACTCATAGCACTACCTTCACTATCACTATCACCAAATTGTATGGCTAAATTGGCCACAGCCTGTGTACAACTTTCCACAGTCATTTTTTCATTATAAAGAAACCAATGTTGTTGAGATTCGACACGTGCCCGATCGACCATTGTACGTGCATCGGCCATCAATCCTGAACATGCACATGCAATATAATTATCGATTTCGGAAATTTTTTCCGTTGCCGATACATCCATCAATGGTGATGTTATACGCTTTTCGACGGCCAATATTACACCATCGGTACATTTGACAGCGATCGCTGTTGAACCAAGCTATTGTCACAAAAGAGACAAATCATATATGAAAATTGTCAAAAACCTCATAAATCAAATACACACACCTTTATGGCTTCGATAGCATATTCAACTTGAAACAAGCGGCCTTCAGGTGAAAATGTATTCACACCGCGATCATATTCGGATCTTGTCATGAACATTTTGATTAATTAATGATTAATTTGATTTTTTGAAAAATAAAAAAAATGAGATTTTCAAAATTTTTGAAGAACCGATTCTGTTGAGTCATGGAAAAAATGAAGCTTATAGTTTGTAAATGTGCGCCGTCAATAAATGACGTTTGCCAAATATTTTTCAAGTGCGCATGCTCACACATTTGCGTATTTCGAACATTTAGATTCAATCAACAAACTGCTCCGGGTTTGTTTACATAATTTAAAAATTTTTCGAAGACCTTTTAAAATTTGATTCGATTTTTACCGATATTTTTTCGAGGTCCCTGATTAAACTATAGTTTCGAAATGGTATGCGGTAAATGTCAGAAAAAATTGGGCAAAGTTATAACGCCAGATGTATGGAAATCTGGTGCCCGTAACACTACAGGTATTATGATTTTGAATTATTTTGTTTCAAATTATTTTAAACAATTTTCTATTTTTTCGAAATCAATAATAGAAAGTGGTGGCAGATCAATAAACGAAAATAAAGCGCTTACATCGAAAAAGAACCGTTTTCAACCATATCAAAAATTTGAAGCATGTAAAATATGTAAACAAAAAGTACATCAATCTGGTTCGCATTATTGTCAATGTAATTCACATTTGATTCAATTCATTTTGTCATAAATCAAATTGATTAATTCTCATATTCTTTTTCTTCATTTATGAACAGCATGTGCATATAAAAAAGGCATCTGCTCGATGTGTGGTACGAAAATACTGGACACTAAAAATTATTGTCAATCAAGTGTTTGATTGACACAAAGCGATTGGAATTGATTTGTAACGATTTGAACTTTGTATCAATGGAATCGAAATTCACTGAATTCAGTGGGACACTGGACAAATATCGATTGTAAATAGCCCAATGAATGCTGATTGCTGATGTCAGCTGAGTACAGGATGCTTTGAATAATCATCACATAAGGCTATAACCTTTGTAAATATTTGGAATTCTTTAATTTAAAATGTAATTTAATTCTTTAATTTTTCAAATACAAACTTGTAAAACAAAAAAAAAACTGATTAAATAATTCATAAAACTAAATAAAACACATAGAAAAACATTTTTGAGAGGTTGTTGGTTAACAAAAAATTGAATGGCATTCGATTGTAATTGAAAATTTTAAATAATACAAATACACACAGAAAAGCACACATATATTGATCGATCTATTTAGACAATGATTGTCTCATTAATTTGTCCATTGAATTTATTATTTATTCACCACAAATTGGTGGATTAACTGAACCAAATAGATTAAATTCAATGGCTGAACTAATCAATAGGAATAGTAAATATGTAAATAGCAATGAATAACCCAATCGAGGATTCAATGTCCAATTATTATGATGAAATAGATAGATGGTGATTAATAATGATAGAAATAATAGTATTACTGCATATACTAAACCACCGCTATTAATGCTTGATACGGTACCAGGTTCAACAATGGTTGTTTCAACAAACCATGGTAATGCAAGGCCGATTAATATATCGAATACATTTGAACCGATTGAATTACTGACAGCCATGTCAGCTTGTCCCTAGAGATGCACATGGAGGATAGAAAATTGGATGAAATGATTGAAGAATTCGTTTGAATAGAAATGAAAATTACCATTCGAGCAACATGCATACTAGCATATGCATCTGGTACTGAAGTGCCGGCAGCCAAAAATGTAATACCCATAATACTATCCGGTATGCCAAATGTCCAACCGATCATGGTAACCATCCAAACCATAATATAGCTAAAAAATGCGGTCCATATGATTGAAATGAAAAATGTTAATAAAAATAAACTTTTCTTTATACGACAATCTGGTATTGTATAATGTAGTGCAGCTGCTAATGGTGCTTGTATGGACCATTTGGCACATGCTAACATTCCATCAGTGTCTAGTTATTCAACGAATGGTCGGGGGATAAGGGAATGGTAAATATTTTTGGTAAGTTATCAGATAAAGAAAAAATAAATAAAAGATCGAGCAGTATTGAAAAACAATGCTTACTTGGATCGGGTAATTTACGCCAAAAATTTTCATCTTCAGGACCAATACGTGACATACGTCTTTGTTGATCGCCGAAATCATCAAAATTTAAATCATTTATTGTACCACCATGAATATTCTTTGATTTATTACGACGTATCATTATCAAATATGCTGCTGAACGAAATCTTGTTTTTGGACGAAATAAACGTTTATATTTGATTATTATTTGATTTGCTGCTTCAAACATTGATGTTTCTGGTTTTTTCATTGGAGATTTCATGAAAGGATTGTTTGATTGTTGCGCTTGCTGTGGTGGTGCTGGATTCCAATCATCATAATCATTTTCTATGGGGAGAATCGAAATGGAAAATAAGTCTTATGAATCGAATCTTTTCAATACGGTCATACCTTGAAATGATTTATAATGTACTTGATGAATGGTATTCATTTTAAGATTATTAAGCTCATCAACACCGGTTGATTGTTGTTGTGATTGATTTTGTCGAAATTTATCATTTAAATCGCTACCAAATTTTTGCCGCCATTGTTCCAAAACTAAATCACGTAATTGTATATTGTATTTCATTATAATAATGTAAACACCATAAAATGTAAGTAAAATGAATGATTCGAATGCCGTTACTTCACCATCATAAATACACTATTTTGAGTATGAAAATATATGGATAATTTGATTGATGATAATTGGAAATGATTTGAAAATTTACCAAAATTAAAATTAGCACAGTGAATGTATAATAGGATGAATCTCGGGCAACTGGCCACCAATTTAATTCAGTCGATGCTACAATGAAATTGGAAAAACATTTTAGTCGATTTTCGAATTAAAATTCGAAAAATACTCACAGGTAAATAATGAGCAGAAACCAATTACGAATAAAATGTTAAATACAGCCGATCCGACTATGGTACCGGTACCGACATCACCTTTAGCAATAAATACACCTAAAATGGCGGTAAATAATTCTGGTGCCGATGAACCGGCAGCCATAAATGTTGCACCAGCAACATCTTGTGATAAATTCAAACGTTGTGAACATTCTTCCAATGACGGGAGGAAATAATGATCACAAACAACAGCCAAACAATAAAACATGTAGCAAACGACCAATATATGAATGATTATTGCACCTTTCGAACGTATTCGATCTGAAAACAGATCCGGTGGGAATTCCATGTAGGCTGGATCGATACATGTGACATTTTTCGACACAATCAATGGTATTAATGGCTGTTTGGGGCCAATTTTATGTCTAAAAATCGAATGAATAATTGATTAATTAGTCGAAATTCATTAATAATAAAACAAAGACTTACGTTTTATTATGCACGGAACGATTATCATCATTTGTGGTACTTATTTCCAATAATTTACGATTATTGAATATTATTTCATCATCGTTATCTTTATCATTTTGGTAAAATGTTGAGGCACTACTAATCATTTTTGAAGATTTAAATAACTTGTCATCATCGTTGTTGGCTATTGTTGTCGATGATTTTCGTAAATAAACATTCATAATGGTGAATATGAATACAACAATAATGAGGATACATTTTCGATGAATTGAAAATCTTTTGGGTCGAATCGAATGTTGTCGGTGTCGACCATAATCGATTTTATCGTCATGTTGATCGATTGTTATTAATCGCTCCATGATTCACTCATCATATTATCATTTGAGATACCAAAAAACAAGGTCAAATCTCTAATATTTCTATGCAGCTGTATTGACAAACGATAATATTCTTGGCGACCAAAAGCAGCATTTGTGATTCATGATTTTTGAATTATTTTTGATTGATTAATATCTCACGGAATTTTCAAGGTTATTGTTTGTTTGATCTGTGTTTTTGATTATTCATTCATTAATAAGCAATCAAGGATTTGAGTAGAGAAAGGGTGATGAAATTTTAAATAAATCGAAATGAATTGATTGTCGATTGTTTGATTGATTATCTGATCAATGTGATAGGTGTTTCATTCATTCATTCATTTCAATCCAAATTGATTGAAATATCAAATAATAATTTTGATTGTCGATTGTGATTCGATTATCGAATGATTATCGATTTGTAATATATAAATCACATTGTTTGTTCAATTTTTTGAGGGTTATAGATTGTCAAATTACAGTCAAAGATCGGTCGGAGAATCAATTTAAAAAAAGGCCAAATTCGAATTCATTTTGAGCTTATCATCTTGAAGTCATCTTTGAAGGGTTTCTGGCGTGTAAAAGGGTCGTCTTAACATAGATCATAGATCTGCTGGCGTTATGTACATTTGATTTCGGAATCAGAATGAAATTTTACTGGAAAATTTTCATTCGTTTGTTTCTCACTTTCAGATGGTGATACAATGATGATCTACATGCGTGTTGGGCCTGAAAAAAATTGTCAAAAAGTGATCATTAATGAAACAAAATTTGATTTAGGCAAAAATAAAATAATAATAATAATTTATGACAAGCCTGCATACATACCATACATACACACAGATACATTTAAATTTTTAATACAATTTGACGATATATTCGTTTCGTTTTGATAGGTTTCACTACACAGAGCCCACACATTTGCACTTTGAGACATTATTTTTTGGATTTTATATATATGAATTCATTTCTTCGAAATATATTTGCATGATACAGGGTTTCAAGTTTAAATTCAGAGTTTTAAAATTCAATTTCGTAGTTTTAAAATTGAATTTCGTGATTTGACCAATTTAAAATTGCATTCAAAACTACGAAAATCAACTTGAAAACTTTGAAAATTAATTTTAAAACTACGAATTAAAACTTGAAACTCTGTAATACATACATTCATCCATATATATATAAATGAATATTTGGTTCATAAAATTATTTTGAAAAACATTTATATATAATAATGATTATTGATTCTTGATGAAGAATACACACACACACACACACACACAGAATTGAAAACCATTTACCAGGCCCCGATACAGAATTCAATGCGATTTTTTCATTCATTTGATTCAATTAAAATATGATTCTATGGCCGAATTCCAATGAAATTCTCGTTGTTTCTATGTATCCAATTTTGATCAATTATTATCCATATAATCATTATTAATATTTGATTGAAATCTAAATGAAACATTTCATTATTGTATAATAATATATATTTAAATTTATATCCATACATACATATTCAAATATGAATTCGATTCACAAACAATCAAATCGACATTTATAAGAAATTGGATAAAAATATTAATATTATCACCATTTAGCTTTTAAACATATCAGTGTTTGATCCAATTCTTGAACATAACTTGAACCAGTGATAGATATGTTGTTATATATCTGAGAATTCATTAATAGGGTTACTATATACATATCATTGATCGAAAATTATTATTATTATTATTGTATAATACCCTAGGAGAAACATAAAATAGTCAAATGTCTAATAGTATTCATTTTCCAATGAATTCCAAGAAAAACATTGAATCAATAGACACAGACAAATACACTTAGATAGATATATAATAATGCTAAATTTAGATATGTCTATCTATGTGTTTTTTGTGTGCCACACACACACATATATAAATATTTAAGTACATTTGGATGACATTTAAAGAATAAAATAGATTTCAAACACTGTGGTAATCATCATCGGGATTATCCTTTGTGGTTTTTTTTGTGTCTGGCTTTTGGGAAAAATCGATGGAAAAATAATGATCAATGAATCAGTTTGGACATTGAATATCTGAATATTTACCTTTTGGTCGATGATATATGCCCGAGGGAATTACCCTGATGATATTCAAATATTTTCAAATGGTCAGGATGTTTACCCATCGTAAACTTGTTGTTGTCGCTGTTTGTTTGTTTGTTCAAGCCCTATACAAATACCAATAAAAAAATATTTTGATTAATAATAAAAATTCAATCAATAATAAAAATATTAGATTGTCCGGAAACTTTTTGTAGATTTTCCAAAGATTTTTTCAACGATATAGCCGGCCGAAAACTTTTCGGACAACCTAATACAATCAGTATTTACCCTCATAATAATAATAATAATAAACCGATTGGTATATAAATGGACACCCCAGAAACTATTGATTTTTCTGATTTGATTCGACCATCGATCGTTTGCCATAAAATTACTTTCGAAAATCTAGAAAATGATGATAAAAACATATAAATTATTAATATTCATATATTTATCCATACAAATCGATTTAAATGGTAAGGGCTATTGTTTAGAATTCTATAAGTGTCACTTATCTTTCATCAATAATCTTTTATCAATTTTCTTTTACTGGGTTGTCCCATAAGTTTTTGTCGTTTTTTTGATTTTTTTCTATTTGAAAAATGGCCAGAACTTATGGGACAACCTAATATAATTTATTCATTCATTCAATTATTAAATAGAAATGATACCATATAATCGTTGTACGACAAGACAAGAATGTCAAGATTTTTGCCAACAATATGGTTATAATCGTTCCGAATGTAATTCACGAAAAAATTCCGTATTTCGGCTGAATCGTTTTTGTGAATGTTTTGATTGTGATTTTGTACTATGTGCAACATATTGTACCAAGAATAATTTGAAATTTGTTGGTTGTAGTTGTTTTGCGCTACCAGCGCTGGTTGGCCATTATTATTATCAACAATCATCACCATTATCCACTGCAAATAATGTCGATATGAATCAATTGTTGACGAATGAATGTTATGATAATAAATTCTTGTGTCAATGTTCAAAATAATAACCATTTTATTCAATAATTTTTCAATTAAAATAATGATTTAAATCTTGAATTTTATGAAAATTTAAGCAATTACCATTACCATTTAATCATGAAGTAATAATCGAAAATATATTTAAACATTTGACCTATTACTAGTCATTAATAATGACTAAGACATAATCAAAAACACATTTCATTTGAACTGATTAGTCAAAAATGATGGCAAATTTTGATCAAATGATGGCGACTGAGAATCAAATGTTGAATTGAATTGTTGGATATGCTGTTCATCGGTGAATTCATTCGTCTGAATATTCATCATTTTAAAAAATTCAATCAATCTATCAATTTCGAGGCCGTCAATATTAGCACCATTAGTAGTGGTAGATTGACTGGTGGAGTGATGATGACTTATCAAATTCAAATCATTCATGGCGAATGACTGTTGTTGATGTTTGAGGATCCAATTGGACAGATACAATTCATCTTCATCAAACTGTTTTCTTGGGCCATCGGTATAGTTTCGAGTAAATGCTTGATTATTTGAACAATTGTAATTATTATCGTATGAACTATGCTGACGATAATAATGACAATGGCCATGATCAACAATTTGTTCAATAATAAAATGTCCATCCATATCTAGATGATCATCATTACCATCATAGTTATTGCTGAAAATATAATTTAAATAACGTACAAGATTATCAATAGATAATGATGATAATAAATGATATTTGTCATACACAGACAACCCTTTAAATCTATTTCTTTCGGGAAGAATTAATGTTTTCTTAAGAATTTCTTTACGGTTTGGCATATTTGATTTCGATTAATTAATTCTTAATTAATAATTAATACGATTAATTAATATATTTAGATAAAATTAAAGAATTTTAGAGGGTATTCTCTCGGTTAAATCTAGAATCAAATATTTGAAATATTGGAAATTGTATTTGTAAATATTCGAATTTCGAAAATGTTCAAAAAAAAAAAAATTCGAAAATTCGAATTTCGAATGTTTAACTTTTTTTTTAATTAGCAATCACTCGACAGATGGCGTTGATGTTTGAAAACACGATAATTTCTATTCCCGAACCTTATACGGGCATATAATTTTCCATCAAACATGACATGCCCGAGTGTGGTACGGGCAAATTTAGCTTATTCCTATGGAATAAATGACAGAGTTGAGTGCTGATTTTGGGAAAAAACTTGAACCGGTAACGGGTTGATGACTAAATTTCAAAAAAAAAACATTCGATTTTCTGTTCAATTGTGATATCTTCTCCGTATTTAAGGTTGTTATTTAACCTATTTACTTGTTCAAAATTTGAAATTTTAGAAAATAGACAAAATGGCCGAAATTAATGAAAAAATATGCAAACAAATTGATTTCTATTTTTCTGATTTTAATCTTCATTTCAGCCGATTTATGCGTACATTGATCAGCGAAAATCACGATGGTAAATACTATTGTATATATTTAGGTTGTCCGAAAAGTTTTTGGCCGGTTATATCGTGAAAAAATCATTGAAAAATTGGCAAAAACTTTTTGGACAACCTAAAATATCTTCATAAATAATAATTGATATTTTGATAATTTCATTTCATTTCAATCATAGGTATTTCAATCGAAATATTCATGAAATTTAATCGAATCAAACAATTGTTACTGGAAAAAATGGAAATTAATAATAACAGCATCAATAACAACGATTCAATATTTAATCAAGATTTAATTACAACGTTTACTCAGTTTAAATTTGAAAATATCGTATTTGATGCCCAGCATTTTCAATTTAAACGACTTAAAACATTTAATTATCCAAATGGCGATTCGAATAATAATAGCATTAAATTGAATCAAAAAGAATATCTTAAATCAATGATCAATTCAATTGTATTCATAACAAAATTGAAATCATTGAAAACAATAAAATTATATGAATTAATTGAATGGTTTATACGTAATGAAATTATTGATGAAAATTCATTTTATGGTATTAAAATATTGAAACGTGATAATGATAATGATGATGAATCGAAATATATTAAATCTATTATAATTGGTTTGCTTATTATTAATTTTATTTTTTTCTGATATATTAGGTTGTCCGAAAAGTTTTTAGGCGATTTTCCAAACATTTTCTACGATATAATCGACGAAAACTTATCGGACAACCTAAATATATTTTAAAATTAATTAATTCATTTTTTAATTCATTTCAATTTTATTTATGTACACAGTGTTCAAAAACAATGAAATTATTGATGAATTCAAGCATAAATTATTGGCCATTGATCAAACATTACAAATACAAACATATGATAATTATTTACGTTATAAATTAATGAAAAAAAGGCAACGACGACGACTTCGATCAAAACAATCGATTTGTAAAACGATTGATGATCAGCTGTCTATTGATTGTAGCAGCAACAACACCTCTAATAATAGCAATAATAATGATGCTAACGATGCTAATAATGGTGGTAATATTGATGCTAATAATAATAATGATAATAAACAATCAAAATCAAATACGAATCAATCAAAATTAAAAGGTTTAAGGCTATTGATTTCACGTCGTTCGATTATAATTATGATAATGAAGAATTCAATTGAATCAAATCAAATTGATTATTTGAATCAATATTTATCATGGAAAAAACAAGAAGATATTAATAATAACACTAATGATACTATCGATAATCGAAGGATGTTCAGAAATTATCTTCGTAAAACGATTGGATTAATATATGTTTATGAAGCTGTTAAATCAAATAATGATTATTATTATTATTTATTATTTAAGAATCGTTCATCATTGGTGAAATTTCACGAGAAATCTCAGCAAAAAAATTCATTTGAAATATTTCAAGAATTATTCGCCGATATGTGTAGTGAAGAAGAAGAGAGCAATAACAATGAAATTGATCTGAATCGAATGATTTTTGCTGATCAAAAATTGGGACCGATTAATGATCAATTTTCATTAATCGATCCGAATCGTTTACCGGATCATTTTGAACATTATGCTCGGTGTGTTCGAAAATTTTTTAAAAATTCAAAGAAAATTGAGCAGAAATTGGATTGAAATCATGATATTTGGCTTTGTTATTTCTCTGTTTTGGTTGTCCGAAAAGTTTTTGCCAATTATATTGTTGGAGAATCGTGAGAAAATCGACAAAAACTTATCGGACAACTTAATATTTTGTTTAAAATTTATAATCGTTTATATGTTGTTTGAATAGTTTTCTATATAAATGAATGAATTGATCAATTAATAATTGATATCTGTAGGTATTTATGTTCATTAATGATATTGATTGCCAATTATTGGGCATTGAACAATGGTTGAAATTTTGTTCATTGAAAAATTGTTGATCAATAAATAATCGAAAATAATCGATATCGATTGATTCGAGCTTACCGCCGATTTTCAATACCGATGTAGGATCAAATGATTTCAATATTGACCGTAGTGTTTCTATGGCATTCAGAGCCATTTGATCACTAATATCTAATTTAATAATCTTCTTATCATTTTGATGACTTTTGAATAATGGCCAAAATTGTATTTTCAAAGATTTTCTTCGAGGCTTATTTCGATGATTTCGATTTGAAGGCTCTTGATTTTGATCGGATAATTGGATTATTGATTTATGCTGGAAATTGTCATGAATTTCATTAGTTTGTTTCGAATTTTCAATCAAATGACAAATAAGGGCTATAGTTCGTAATTTGATTGTATCAATTAGCATCGATAATGCAGGTAGTGATGGTAATAATGAAGATGATAATGATAGATCACCATTTACAAATTGATTATGATGAATTATTAACGATTTTTGTTTATTCAGTCGTTTATTGTGTACATTGATTAATTGTTGGTATATTCTGCTCACATAAACAAATGATTCGATAAGATTAATGATTAATTGATCAATTAATTCAATAAATAATTACCTAAAATGTATTGGATTATTCATTTTCAATGATAGCCATGATTCTCGTAATGAATATACAAATGGTAAACATAATCCACGCATTATTGAATAAAATGATAGATAATTCCGCCTCATTAACAATATGAAGGCAATCTATTTGATTATTTAAGAAATATTAGTGATTAATTAATTAATGGAAAACATCTTAATAATTAATCTATCGAATGTCTGAGAATTAAGGTTGTCCAAAAAGTTTTTGCCGATTATATCGTAGGAAATCATGAGAAAAGTGGCAAGAACTTATCGGACAACTTAATCGAATACATACTTCAATCGAATACATAATCCTCTGTGTACGGCCTTCAATTGAATGCTGTGGCTCACCACCACCACCACCACCACGTATAAAACATTCGATTAATTTAGTTAATTCAATTGAAAATTGTAACATGGTCTTCAAATTACGATTATTACATTTAATTTTCGCGTCGCCAAACATTAGATTCAACATTTCTCTTGTGGTCAGCTGTTGATAATAATTTTTTTCAATTTTTGTTATTAGTTGAGCTAATTGCGCTGGATTTGTTCCAGGATTCATAAGTTTTAATGGTGATATTAATCGATGACAATCGGTTCGAGAATGTTTACGGAAATTTTCCAATATAATTCCATGATCATCATCGTTCGATGAATTATCATTCAAATATTTTAATTGAAAATTTATGAGGTGTTTCTGCCGATGGAAATCATTGAAATCAATCAATGAATTATGGCGACGGAAGGGTATTGATTGGTGTTTATGATCAGAGGCTGAATATTTTAAATAATCGATTAATTGTGGCTGTAAACAAAGATATTCGATCGAATCGTTCAAGACATTATTTAATGGACATTCACCTGATGTATGATCAGCATTTTGCGTCCACAGTAACAGCACACAATCGGCCAACAGGTGGATAGCTTGCCACGATGTTGATTGGTGTTTACCATTCGACCTATAAATATCACTACCATCCATAGGTAATGATAATGGAAATCGACAATTATCCGAAATATCTTCGCTAAATCGTTGAATTCGACGAATAAAGCAGCCATTTTTTACAATGATCGAATCGTCTTTGAGTTTGATTTGCGAAATTTTGCACGTATTCAATTTGTTACTACGATCATTAATCATATTCAGCGGCAAATGACTACAGGCTATTGTTGAAGTATTACTTGTCAAGGATATCGTTGTATCGTCGCTGTTGCCATCATTTCGTTCATTTTGTTCTTGTTCATCATCAAGATTATCTTCGATTTGTTGATCATCATTATTCAACAATATCGAATCTAATCGATTCAAAATTTCGAATTCATTCGGTTGATTTTGGCCACCATTATCATCGTAATAACCAGCGCTGATTGATGATATGGATGAATCTGTCAATGAATATGTCTTCGAATTCGAGTAAAATTGGAAATTATTCATTTAATTCATTTGAAAAATTATCAAAAACTTACATCTTTGATATGTTCAATCGATTCGATCAATGATAAATCGTCATCATCATACGGATCATCCGGATCATTGAAATAATTTGAATCAATCATTTTCGATTTTTTCAATCAAAATCAATTCTCAATTGATTCTAAAAACAAATGAGTATTTTTCGATGAGATTAATATTTGGAACCTGTTAAATCCTTTGTATAAAAATAAATCTCAGAAATTTCAGAAATCTTAAAAATAAGATGCTCAAATAATTGAGATAAACACACAACATCTTAAACGATTGATAGCCCTTGGTAGCCATTGGTAACCATAGTATTTGAATGGTAAAACATCAAAGTCATTCAAAAAAATGTTTGTCAAGTGGAAATAATCCAGAAAATGGGGAAATTTCTGCTTCAATTTTTTTTTTTTTTTTTTTTGACAAATTAACCTTGAAAATATTAATAATAATCAGCAGTGATTTTCATTCGATTATCGATTGTTGTTAATCATATTCAAATATTAGATTGTCCGTAAAGTTTTGGCCGATTTTCATTTGGCAACTCTATTGTGATTAAGCCGAATGAACTTTTCGGACAATCTAATATATTTTATGGAATGCAAATAAATGGAAAAACAAACGTTGATTTGTAATTTAAATTTTTTATTATTATTATCATTAATGAATATTTGTGTGTTTTGCCCTAGAAAATTTAAAATTAACGTGGTAAAAATACAAAAATAATATATTCGAATATGATGTGATGTGATATGATATGATTAATTTGTTAAAAAATGTGTAAACACACATGCAATGTAATAATCATATGTAATGAATGATATTAATGAAGACCTTGATGAATATTAATAAGATATGTTACATAATATCAATGATAATTATTAGGTTGTCCGAAAAGTTTTTGCCGATTTTTCCGATGATTTTCAACCTGAATAATCGGCAAAAACTTTTCGGACAACCTAATAATAATTATTGATGATTGGAAAAATCAAAAATAATTGAATCTCCTATGCTTTCCAATATTATTTATGTCATCATAAGAAAGATATTATTACGATAATCATCATGAATGGTTTCCGATTCTAATGTATTATCATCTGATTCTGGTTCATCAATATTAATTCTTGAATTGCGGCTATCACCGCCATTATCACGACTTTCCAGATCTATTGTTTGTCCACCACGAAACACAATAAAATGGCCACCATTTAAGCGTGAAAATTCAATATGATATTCAGGATCTTCAAATATTTTTGCTTTGACTAATAGCGGATTCTTAACAACGATAACTGACCAAGAATTTCCATGACCATAAAACCGATCCAAATCAAATTTTAATTTTTGTGCAATTCGATTATAACGCCGGTAGCCGGTCATATTACGTGCTGCAATTGCATGAACATGTGCCCAATATTCAATTTTTTCCATTTGTTCTTCATTAATTTTTGGTCCATCCAAAATATTATGTGTTGCCGTAATGAAATAATGAATACCATTCAATGAAATGGACATCCAAACACCATGCAACGCTTTACCCATTGTATTTCGTGATGTTGCCGATACAATGATGGAAAAACGATAATTCCATTTATTAAATAGCTTTTCCAAATCTTTTTTCATATTTCGTGCCACTTTACGTCTACTTGATGATTTAAAATGTTGTTGTATAAGGGTACGGTTACACATACGTAATTCTTCCGAGTTCATATTCGTTCCATGAAGCATTAATTTCCATATTTTGGCTTCTAATTCTTGAAATGTTTGTTCACCATTATTCTTTTTATTATTATTTCGATCATTTTTCATAAATGGTTTATTAGTGAATGGTGAATATCGGTCAATATTTGTGAATGGTGGTGGCAGTGTTGATGTGGACAGTGTTGATGCTGATGAAGATAAGGGGGATGCAAATGTCGATGCGGATGCTGGTGATGATGATGACCATGTCAATATTGATGGCATTGGCGGTAGAAATGGTGTCGTCGAACGTGATGATGATGATGATGCAAATGTTATCGATGATGATGATGGACTATTGTTGGCGATTGTCGATGCTGCACTATTCGATGATGCCGACGATGACGGTGGGATTGGCTGTGTACTTGGTGTATCCCAAAAATCATCAACAGCTGCATCATCATCATCATTATTTACATCGATAATGGTCAAATTATTATCATTATCATCGCTGTTCGTATGACTGATTTCATTATTATTACTATTATTATTGTTGTTATTGTTATTTGAATTATCCAATGAATAAAATGTATTCGAATGATTCGATGTTATCGATCGTGCATTATCATCACCATTATTATGATCAACAATTAATATTTCTAATAATCAAATAAAACAAAAAAAAAATATATGAGAAATATTTAAAACAATACAAAGGTTTAAAGTTTTAATTCGTAGTTTTAAAATTAAAAATTCGATTCAAAACTACGAAAATCAATTTTAAAATGCTTTGAATGAAAACTTAAAAAACTCTGTAATAATTAAAAACATGCAAAAAAACAAACAAACAAACAATTGAAAACTAACCATGATCATCATTGACTTCATTGTGATTATTATTCAATAATTCATTTGTATTTGTATTTGTATTTGTATTCGAATTTGAATTATTTGAATTATTATTATTATTTCTTAATGCATTCGAATATTGGAGATCATTCATTAATAATAATAATGATGATAATAATATCAATGAAAATGATATGAATTTGGACATTTTTTTATGGACGTTGTAGGCTTGATTATTTGATTTTAAATTTGAAAAATCACTGATATTTGAGCAAAATAATGAAATTTTCACTTGAATTCATTGAAATATTTGCAATAAAAAACCATTTGACGAAATTAAAAACCATATAAAAAGGGTCATCGATCTTGATTTTTGAATAAAATGATAATTATTTCTGAAAATAGGATGGACCCAAAAATAAACAAAATGATGGCCGTCGAAATTGTCATAAAACTAAATTAATTAATTCAAATACTAAAACATCATTGAAATAATAATAATTTTGAAAAATCCAAATATTTGTTTTGGCTTGTTTTGGTTGGTTGTTTAAGTGTACACATCATTAATGATCAATTATTCATCATAATTAATTAATTAATTTCAAAAAAAAACACATATATGACATCAATCATAATATTTGCAATTTTCAAAGTTGAAATGAAAAAAAAAAAAAATGAAATCAAATGAAATACACTAATTGATAATATGATCACATGTGTGGTGGTCACACTGATGATAATTATGTTGTTGTCGTTTGTTGATTTGTAGCTATCGTTTGATTTGAAATTGAAATTTTGAAATTTTCAATTTCAAAAAAATAATGAATCGTTGTTCACCGTTGAATTAAAATCGTGATAAATTTTTGAATGGTGAATTGATTCATTCGATTGGTTGGTTGGTTGGTAGCTGACAAATTAAAATCTTTGAATGAATCAATCAATTCAAAATAAATCATTCACTAATTTTCACTGAACAAAATTCATTTAAAATAATTACAATTTGAACAGTTGTGGTGGTGTTTGATGATGATGATGACGGAATCTTTAAGAAAATTTTCTTAAAATTTCAAATTTGCTGTATTTTTTGATTTGAATTTGCAATAATTCTGTTGCTTCTTGCTTCTTCACATTTATTTGCTTCATATGTTTTGATTTGAAATCATTTGATCATTATTTTGATGTTTCGATATGCATTTCTATAATATATTACCATTAACAGTCGTTAATTTTAAGACACATATTTCAAATCTATGAATAATAAGAATCTCTTGGGAAAAAACGATCCATTCATTACAAATTCATTACACATAGAACAACAACAGCACAACATAATCAATTCAATTCAATTTAGTAATAATTTTTGATTCATTAATCATTTCAAATTTTCAAATTTTCAATTTTGAATCATTTCATTAAAAAAATATAATAATTCTGGACCTATTCCATAGCAAATAACAGTTGTGTTTGTTCCATTGAATTCAATATTCAATAATTCCATTTCAATTTCAATCATTCATTCATTCATAATGGAGATAGATATCCATGCTTGATGTAATACAAAATTGAAATGATAATATTAATATTTTTTCCATTTATATTTTCTTCATTTCTTTACATAGCTTTGCTTATTTTCATCTTTTGATTTGTTTGAAAGTAATAAAAATGAATGAATAAATAAAATAAAATATCTTCATATTTTGTTCATTTCATTTGAACAAAAATGCACGAAAATATTCATGCATATACTCAACAGCAACAACCATCACCACACTTGACAATCAATGACAAGATATTCTCAGCATAAACATTTTAAGGCTCTAATTCAGCCAATGACGTCTCTGGCACGGGAATTTTCACCATACAACAGCAGAAAAGGTGCAGCAATTTTGAAGTTTTCTTAGAAAAAATGAGAAAAAAAACATCTTAAATGTTTGAATAAATAAAAAGAGAAAATTATTTGAAATATATCAGGTTATCCGAAAAGTTCTTACCGATTTTCTCATAATTTCCTACAATATAATCTGTAAAAACTTTTCGGACAACCTAAATAATATATTACCATAAATTGATTCAAATATATTCACACATATGTATTTGTTGATGATAATGTTTGATTTGAGCCATATTTTCAGCCATATTTTTTCAGCCATTGACCAAATGTTTAATTGGTGTTTGATGCTGTCGTAGTTTTTGATGTTGTTGTTAATTACGAGTTGAAAATGTTTAAAAAATTGATGATGATCGAATAGATAAGATAAGAATGAGAATATTTATGATATGTAATACTTATGTATATATATTGGAATCATTTGATGATTGTGGCTTCGATAATATTCTTTATGATGTCAAATATGTACTGAAAAAATGATGAAAAATTCCAAATTCAAGTGTAAATCGATTAACAATACTCTTGTCAAAACTTGAAATTTGATTGTGGATTGGTTTCTTTTTTTTCGATTTTGATTGAATGAAAAAAAAAGGAAGGAATCAATACATTCATATACATCATACATGTGTGTATTCAACACACATGTCAAAAAATGTATGATCATTTGTATTCGATTCAATTGATATTTCCTTCGATTGATGATGATCATTCAAAAATATTCATTGAATTTTCCATTGATTGATCGATGAATAAGATGTTCATGATCTTCAGCTGATGGATCTTTTCAGTTTTTCATTGTTCCATCAACAAAAAAAAAGCCTAGAAATGGCTTGATTTCGTCAAGAAAATTTCACACAATTCATTCATATTTGTTCGAAAGCTATAGACTCGCATAGACATTTATGGCACGCCATTCAACGCAACAGCAAATTTTCAAATATGAACTTTGATCATTTTTGGATGATTTTTTTGTTTTTGATTATAATAATTTACATCATTTGAATGATGAATTTCCATTGTTTTTTTTTTTTTTTGTTTTTTGCTTCATATAAATTTGCTTGATGTGTAAACAAATCGACCCAAATAAACAAATAAATAAATAAATAATGCTTCAATAATGAGTTTTGAGGATTCGAATTTTTTTTCAAATTTTCAAAATTTTTTGACCATTTAAAGATTATTATTTCGAAAATTTCGTAATATATTTGTGGATTTATTTATGAATATATGTGCATTCATTCATTCATTCATTCATACCATAAATATAACGATTTTAATGATGATGATTTGAATGATGATGATAATAGTAAATGATGACGTCATTCAATGGATGATGATCATGTTTTTCCATAGTTTGTCTTCATAATATTAAGAAATTTTAAAATTTTCTTAAAATTAATTGAAAAATTCCATAAATACATGTTTATTCATATGAGAAAAACATGTTTGAATGATTTCTGTGATGCATTCATGAAGAAAATCCATTTTACCGTCGTCACTATTGAATTAAAATAAAAGAAATATCAGTTAATAAAATGGAATTGTAAAAATGATTGAGACAGACATTTGAAAAAGCATGCGAAATCGATTGGAATAACATTAAATGAATTCAATGAATCTTAATATCTTAGATTGTCCCAAAAGTTTTTGCCAATTATATCGTAGGGAATCGTATGAGAAAATCGGCAAAAAACTTATCGGACAACCTAATGATATCCTTTTGAATATTAATTTTATCATAAAGAATTTCGAAAAAAAAGGATTATTTAAGAAATTATTTAAGAAACTTGACGATATCCGCAAACCTTTGATTCAAATGAGTTTGATTTTTTTGATACAAAACAAACTCAAAACTCGAATAACAAGATTCTTTCGAGTCACAATTAATCGAATCTTTTAAGGGTTAATGATCTTCGAAAATATTTGTGATTTATGAGAATTTTTTAAGATAATTAAAATTATTTTAATTAATCAAATCGAACAAAAGATTTAATTATTTTCGAATCTTTTTTTCTTTTTCTTTTCAAAAAGGAAAATCAATTCGCCCTTCACTATCGATTTGGAATTTTTCGATCTTATCGATTGTATCGTTCACGTGTTTGTTTGTTTTTGTTTTGTTTATTTTTATTTTGATTTTTTGAAATTGTTGATCATTATTTAAATTATTAAATTAAACCAATTTTAACCATGTCTGAAAAATTATTCAACAAATTGAATGATGTTGCCGATCACCCCGATGATGAAATGACTGAAATTGAAAATTGTTATTGCGTTAATTGTGGTAAAGATGGTACGACACGAATGTTGATGACTGATATTCCATATTTTCGTCAAGTTGTTGTTATGTCATTTGAATGTCCACATTGTAATTATCGAAATAATGAACTACAACCAGCTGCTCAAATTGGTGAAAAAGGTGTCCGATATGAATTGTCGGTCACTGAAATTGAAGATCTTAGCCGTCAATTAATAAAAACTGAATGGGCAACCATAACGATACCTGAGCTAGAATTTGAAGTAAAAAAACAAAATGCCCTCATAACAACTGTTGAAGGCTTGCTAGATCGTATCATAACTGGTCTTGTACATTCAAATGAAAATAATAATGATGATAATAACGCAGAGCGTAAAGCAATAATGGCGCAATTCATTGAACGTATGCAACAGCTTAAAGATGGTAAAGAACCATTTACATTGATTGTTGAAGATATTAGTGGTAATAGTTTTATTGAAAATTTCCGAGCACCACAAATTGATCCTAAATTGAAAGTAACCAAATTTATCCGAACAATTGATGAAGATAAATTGTTGGGGATATATTCGAATGATGATGATTCAAATCAAGACAAAACAAATGAATCAAATGATAAACAATCAAACCTCCGAGATGAAGTGTTACAATTTCCAACCAATTGTCCTAATTGTAATGCACCTTGTTTCACCAATATGAAGTTGACAAAAATACCACATTTTAAAGAATTGATTATAATGGCAACCAATTGTGATTGTTGTGGTTATCGTACGAATGAAGTAAAATCTGGTGCCGGTATCGAGCCAAAAGGTGTACGGCTGACAATCAAAGTTCAAAATGAAAATGATCTTAAAAAAGAAGTAGTCCGTTCGGATACTTGCAATATATCGATTCCAGAATTATCATTATCCCTTCATTCATCTGGTAGTGGCCGCTTAACAACAATACAAGGTTTAGGGCTTAATATTATCGAAGATCTGCAACGCAGCAATCCATTTATTGATGGTGATTCATCACGTGATGAAATTCGAACTAAAATGGCGCAATTAAAGCAAGCATTAACGGAAATGATTGGATTAACGGTGATATTGGATGATCCATGTGGTAATAGTTATATTGAAGATTGTCCGAATATTGAACATTATGAACGTAGTTGGGAACAAAATGAAGAATTAGGATTGAATGATATGAATACCAGCACTGGCAATGATCCGGATGTAGATCGCAAACAAGATTAATTAATTTTGTCAAAAATTAATGAAAAAATTTGATCAAAGATAATCAAAATACATCGTTTATTAATGGCGCCCATGTGTGTATGTAAATGTGCATTATGTTTTTGTTCGAATACAGAGTTTCAACATTTTATTCAGACTTTTAAAATTAATTTTCGTAGTTTTAAAATTTAATTTCGTAATTTCACCGTTTAAAATTGCATTCAAAATTACGAAATTCAACTTGAAAAATACGAAAATTAATTTTAAAACTACGAATTGAAACATTGAAACCCTGTATTGAAAATGTAAAAGATTATAGATATATAAATTACAGATTCAAATCTATTCCAAGGTTAAAAATTAAATTAATTGTTTTTCTGTTTAATTGTAAATTCAAATTACAAATCAACAAATGCATTAAATAATGTACATTTAAATTAATTGTACATTTGAAATTAATTCCGATGTACATTCATTCGAATTCGACATATTATACAGATGCATATCTTTTCGGGTTACATTTGAAATAATTAAAATTTTTAATTTGTGATTTTTACTGTGACAATCAAATCATTTCAAATTTGTAAATTATTCCGTAAACAACCAATCAAAACCAACCAATGAAATGGCTGCACCTTTGAAACCACAGAAAACAGTGACTCATGTTATATTCGATATGGATGGAGTCATCTTGGGTATGTTTTTCCAATTGTTTTCAATTGATTTTAATCTAAATTCCATTAATTATCATTCGATAAGACACCGAAACACTGTACGAGAAAGCAATCAATACGGTTACGATGCGTTATGGCCGTGAATATCCATTCGAAATTAAATGCAAGTTAATCAATTAATTGGATTAACAATTAAATTAATTCCTATTTTCAAAAACAGTAAAAATAATGGGCCGTATCGCTTCTGAAGGTGCAAAAATACTGATCGATGAATTACAGTTGCCGTTGACGGTCGATGAATATCTCGAGATTGTCAATGAAGAATATAATAAAGTATTCAGTGGCCCGGTGGAATTGATGCCCGGTGCTGAACGATTAATTCGTCATTTGCATGCACATAAAATCCCAATAGCTGTAGCTACAAGCTCGAAACTATCAGCATATGAATTGAAAATATCACGTCATCGTGAATTGTTTAAATTATTCAATCATATTTTGATTGCATCAATCGATCCAGAGATTCAACGCGGTAAACCTGACCCTCAGACATTTTTGGTTTGTGCAAAACGTTTCGAAGGCGGTGATAAAATTGATGATATGTCCCATGTTTTAGTATTTGAAGATTCGATTAATGGGGTAGAAGCGGCTAATGCAGCCGGTATGCAATCCGTTTGGGTACCTGATCCACGACTATCCAAAGATGCTGTCCGCGCTACGCGGACACTGAATTCATTGGAAGAATTTCGACCCGAAGAATTTGGGCTGCCACCATTCTAGTCTTTCGGAATCACGTGATCAGAACACCAAAATAGATAAATGAATCCAAAATTGATTTAAAATTCTCATGAACAAAATAATGAATAAATCACATGTCAATCATATCAATAAGATGATGCTTTATGTTTCGGTATGAATGTAAAACCATCATCAACTGGTCCTAATAGCATTTCAGTTATTCGAATCCAATCATTACATGATGTCGAACACATTAATGTTTCAAGATCATCACGACCCGAATAACGTGGTGGACGATCATTAATGTGTTGTGGTAGCCGTTCCAGTAGGCCTACCGGAATGTAACGATGTAAAAATGATAACCATTCCAGCAAAAACCATCGAGTTTTTTCGACACCTTCACGATCGGAACCCCAATTCGATAGACCATAATTAACGTAGCGACGTAAAATGTCCATACGTTCGGATGATCGAATATCCCACAGCCGTTTTTCCTTGATTTCAGTAAATATCCATGGTTTAATCAGCGCACCTCGTCCAATCATCACACCGTCAACATTATATCGTTCGATTTTGTCATAATATTCTTCATGAGATAATATATCACCTGAACCAAACACTGGTAATGGTTCATAATTTTCATCGCCTCTATTTTCATGAGCAATGGCTGCACATTCACCGATATATGACCAATCAGCTAGCTTAGTATAACGTTGTTCACGTGAACGACCATGTATCGTTATCAGCGATAAACGATCACGTGACCATTCTCTTAGTGATTCTATAAGGTTTTTGGCAATATTTTTACCGCTGTGTACACCTGTACGCATTTTAATGGTGAATGGTACATCGGCTACTGATGATACACCTATATTCGTGGATGAATCGAACATTATTATTGATTCAATTGATTCGAATCACTTACAATAAATAATATTATCCAGCTTACGACGGCGTTCCATCAATGCACAACCAGCACCTTTACGATAAACCAAATCAATGGGGCAACCCATATTCAAATCAATGAAATCTACATCACATTCGGCGGTGATAATTTTTGCACAACGTGCTAATTGATCAGGACTTGACCCACAAAGTTGTACACCGAAAATATCTTCAGATGAATGACGTCGGATTAATGCCCATTCACTGGTCGATCCATCAAGTAGCGATGAACACATGGCCATTTCACCACAGGTGATATCGGCACCGAACTCCTTGCAGATCCTACGAAAAGGTAGATTACCAACAGTGGTCAATGGAGCTAGATATAGTTTCCCGCGAAATTCGATTCGTTTCTTCAATGGCGTCGAACGTGGTTCCCGTTTTAATTCATTCAAACGATCATTCGGCACTGAACATATGACCTGATTGACAGCAGTGGCATCACCATAATCATATTGTTTTCGACGTAATTTTGATTGAGTTTCTTTTGGAAGATAATTCAACACGTGATCCTCTTGACTAACCCTTTCGAATTTCTCTTCATCAATCACATTGTATTTACCATCAAGTAAATGACCAGAACCGAAACGACAAAATATTCCAGCATTACATTTACCGAAACGTTCGAAATTTGGACAACGGTCACCGATGTCATTACGTTCAGGGTTTTCTTCGTAATATCGATCGATATCATGTGAAAATGTACAATTGTCACCGTATGAACATTTATTTTCACGAAAAAATGCACGACATAATCCTTTGGCTTTCCCAGTTCCTAATTGTTTGACAGCTTTATGCATTTGCCCGCGGCGTTCTTTATTTTGTCCACGTAATTTCTTCTTTTTCGATTTCGATTGATCGCCATCATTATTTTCGGTGTCATCAGCTGTTGATTTTCGTTTATTATCATCGAATCGATCATTGTTGATTGAGTTTGGTTCAATTAGATATTCTTTACGAATAGATGCAACACCTGTTGGGGGATCGGAAATTCGAATTAAATCACCATGCATCTATGAAATCCAGAGCAGCATACCTTTCTCGATGACCCTTTCATTCTGATGATTCAAGTTATCTGGATTATTTTCGGCCATACAAGATTGGAATTTTCAAAATAATGCAAATTAATATTCAATGTTTAAACACGTGACTTTTGTACTATCCTATATGAACAGCGCCCTTTTTCTCCAAAAAAATTTTCTCAATTTGACCGAGTTGTTATTGTCGTTTGTTTTATTTGTGATTCACTTGTTATTTTCTTAATTATTTTCCTAAATCATTTAATTGATCGATTAATCCGCAAAAAATGGCCAATTTAATCCGTACAATTTGTACTCGTCGACCTGTTTTGATTAATCCGGCCATGTTCCAGGTGCGTTTTGAATGTCTGAAGCTTTATTCAATGTAATTTTTCGAACCCTTTTAAATTTTTAAATAATTCAAATCAAATTAACAGTACACGGCAATGCGTGCATTATCATCACATCCAGCACCGAAACCAAATCCACATGGTTGGAAATCATGGAAAGATATACCGGATTCCGAATTGCCACCATGTCCAGATCCAACTAATCCATTGTATGAATTGCAACAATATAAAAATATTCAGAAGAAACGTATTTGGTATCAGGTGAGTACTTGAAAATTGAACTAATAATTCGATTGACCTTTGACCTAATAAATTTCATTATTATTTTGTTTCTCCATCCTCCCATTCGAAATCCACAGATGAATCCACATATTCCTATCTATTTTCGTGAAGGTACAAAAGATAAAATTCTTGTCGGATTATTTGTCACCATGCTATTTTCATTGTTAACATATGAATATTATATTGTTATCACTGAGGTTTCGGTTTGAAGATCAAAAATCTTGAAATTCTAAGAAAATTCTAGGGACAATTCTTCAAAGAAAATTATTATTATTATTTAATCTATTTTAAATGGAAATTTGAATTTTGAATTTGAAAGTTTTTGTAGTCAAAATAACAATTTCAAATAAAAGTGAATTAATTGAAAATAATTTTCAAAAAAATGCAAAGGTTAACACCTTCAAAGATTCATTTCTCAAAGGTAAATACCTTATTCACATGTTCGACTATTCATTGATTCATCGATTCAAGGAAATCATAGCCCAAATGATTGAATCAACCATTGATTCAATTTGTCGCATGACTGGAATCATCAGGAATCATTGTTGTTTACCCCTGTATGTGTTTAATTGTTTTTCGTTTTTCCGCGTAAATATGGATTGAATCGAATTCAATGATAATAATGATGATCTATGACCTTGAAACCGAATTTTTAAACGTGATGGTGGGTTTCAAAGGTATTTTTTGGGCAGTGCTAAAGCTCATCCATGTATATGGCTATAGCTTGCGCAATAACAATCAAATAATTGAAATAAATGACTGAAATAAATGAAATGTTTGACATTGAAAACAACATGTGATTTCAACCTTGACATTTCACCTTGTGATCATTTAACTTATTATCAATGGATGAAGGTCGCATGATTTGAATTGATTCATCATTGTTAAAGAATGCGCAGAGAGGGTTTCGTTTCGGTGGTATATCATTGATGTGGAAACAAGTTTTTCCATTCATTCATTTATTTCATCGGGTAGTATTAGTGCCTTACACACACTCATATAGCTCATCACAATTGATGGTTTGATTATGACTGTGTGATTGTTATGTGAGGTAATAGATACACATCACGTGCTCGTAATAAATAATAGAACGTGCTAATTGAATTGAATGAATGAATAGACCTATAGACCTATAGACCTGATGGGCTGACTATAATTTTGGTGGTGTCTGTTGACGGTGGGAACCAATGAAAACATTCCAATGAAAGTCCATGTCCATAAGACAATATATTTTTCTCGAATTCACTGGAAATTTCTGTGAACTTTGACCTATTTGAATGTAAATTGTTCGTGTTTATTCTCCATTATTCGTGAATAATTCCAATTTTGTATTTCGGGTGTTTTGTGCTTCAAATATTTTTCAAATCCACACATTTATAATCATTTGATATTTGACAGTTGTCATGATGTGGAATTAAGTCTTCTATCCCATGAGATAATACCTTCCAGGTAAGTCTTATTAACAATTGAAGATGCTGTGGGTAAATATTATTATTACCCTTTCAAATATATAAAAAGGGAAAACCCCAAATAGTAAATGAATAAATAATTTAATCATTGATTGAGTCGAATCATTAATAAATAAATAAATGAATGAAATTCTTAGATGAATACCTTTGTATTACATCATCATCATCGTAATCATTATTATTATTTATTCAATAATCATGAATCATTCATTGCATTTGCGTCAAATATGATTGTGTGTGTGTGTAGTAACGAATCAACCTATGAAATCAACTAAGAATGGTTTAAATTTAAATTATTTGAATCAATCAATCAATCAAAATTTCAATTATTTCAAATTTTAAAAATTTGAATTTTAATTTAATTCAAATCGAATCCATAAACTCTTTCATAAACTTTGACCACTACTACAACAGCTACCACTACTTTATTATATATATATATATATTCAACTTTTTCTTCATTCACATACATGCATTCATTGAATGTTTATTTTTCATAAATTCATTCAATTATTGTAGTAGCATTGAAAATAGTTACGTATATTGATTGATGAAATCATTCAGCAATTTCGAGTAGTAGTAGCATTATCAAAGTAAATCGCTTATATAGGAAGTAGCCAAACTGATAGCAGTATTTAGTGGTGCTGATTTTTTTATTTTTTGTGAATGACCATTATTTCATCAACAACAAATGAATTCGATGAATGAAATTCGACAAAACAATTTTTTTTCACGGTGAAATAATAATCAAAACACGGAAATAAATTCATGAAAATTCATTGAAAATAATGAATTAATTCGAGAATATTTCAATGAAAATCAATGAATATCGAATGGAAATTGACCGATTGGTACATTGAATGAATTGTCATTGAAAAATTCCGACGAAAATTTGATTAAATTCAACGATTACCATCGATTACGTTACGTGTAAACAACAAAATATTGACGAATGACGGCTCATAATAATCATACAACAACAACAGCATCAACAACAACAACGGCTAAAAGCAATGAAATTCTTCAAAATACCACTAATAATCGAAAACAGCCAAAGATAATCAATGGTAATTCACATCATCATGTAAATCATATGACAACAACAACAACAACAACAATCAAAATGAATCTAAGAAATCGAACATTGAAAATACCATCGACATCATCGATTATGTCAGTGAAAAAAGATGAAAATTTCAATGAAAATTTGCAACAACAGCTATCAGCTGATGGCAGCTCATTGAAATGTCCATTATCACCATCAACATTTCCAAAGCAGACAACAACGATATCATCATCCATGAGTGATACAAAGAATCTTAAAGAACAACAAACAACTATTTTAACAAAAACGGTTCGACAACGGCGTTCAAATAGACGTCAAAATAAATTATTTGATGGTAAAGATTCGATCGCTCAAAGTGATCCGTTGAATCAAAGTCTTCCATTTGAAGAATCTTTGAGCACTAATCAAACATCTTCAACGACGATTAATTCATCATCATCAAGATCAATTCAAAGTTTTTTCCCATTAAAAACGATAGGTGGCGTATGTGAATTGTTTCGATCACAATTAGATCCACGAATCGATACGAATGATCAAGATAATATTGGCCGAAGTGAACCAAATTTGACCCTGTTATCCATAGTGCTAGGCATCATTGAAACATCTCTGACACGTGGTCTTTTCGTAGATCAAACAGATTCAAATACGACTTCTTTAAATGATTCATCAATGACCACACAATTGACTGAAGCCATTGATGATAGCAGCAAACAACAACAACATTCGAAACAATCATCAACAATGAATAATGATCATGGTAGCTATTCACCGGCTGAAGCATCGATAGCTCCAGCTATAATATCATCGAATAAAAATAACAATTGCAGCCATGATAATCGGAATAATAACAATAATAATTCGATCAATAACAATAACCTTGTCAACCACAACAATAATAATAATCAAAATGAAATCATTAATATCATTCATACACCATTAGACATACCGATACCGACTGTCAATTATGAAATGGTTGAAAATTTGCAGAAAAAATTTGAACAACACATCAAAGGTAAGACCCTGTGAAAAATTTGAAAAATGCTTAATCCTTTCCAATAATCTGACCCTGTGACCGTTTTGATCATTTATTCATTTGATCAATCGGAAATTTTAACGGAAAAAAACAATTTCGAATCGACTATAGTTATATACTTGTTGAATGTTGAATGAATGCTTTCTAGGGTCGATCTAATGTAACATCTGTCACTTTTGTCAGTTGAGTTTTAGAGGGACCATTTGTATACGACCATCTGCCCATTTGTTTCAGGGTCCTTATACGCTTCATAACCTACGGTTCATAAGCTTTTCTGATTAGTTTTGTTTGAAAGCTTGTCAAAAACAAACCATTGACATGATATTTATGACTGATTTCTACCATTTATTTTCTCTGCAGAATCAATTGATCTCGATAAATTTGTGGAAACCAGGCCAAACACTGTGAATATTGATGAAGAGGAGGATACGAGCAAGCATCAATCAATGAACAATAATGATGATGAACAGAAACAAATTAACAGTAATAATGATAATACACGTGAGCTTATAAAAAAGATCTCTGAATTAATCTGGTCAAATCTGCATCGATCCCATTATAAAGATCGTGCACACATACAAACCATATATAGTTATATTAATGATAATAAATTGGATTGTTATGGTGTTGCATACACAGTCATTGCTGCTTGTCAAATATTGAATTTGAATGATGTCCATTTGGTTATGTCTGAAGATCATGCATGGGTCGCGTATGGTGATGGTATGTTCATATCAATTGAATTTGGTCAATCAATGTTATTGATTTATTTTTTCCTCATTCGATAGGTGAAACATGTGAAGTAACATGGCATGGAAAATGTGGTAATGATGATCGATTGGGACAATCGATACCGACAACGTCAGAATCATTAAATTGTTGGCTTTATTTAAACGGGAATACAATGAAATGTAATCGTTTCGAAATCGTTGCAACATTAGTATCGGCAATGAATTTATCGATTAATGCTACACAAGATTCCGAAGAATTGGCCATATTACAACAACATTTATTATGGATTCTTTATGATTATGGTTATTTAGAACGTTATCCAATGGCGCTTGGTAATCTTGGTGATATTGAAGATGCATGTTCCATACATTCGAATACAGCACGTAAACATCCATTAGAGTTGTTTAATGAAGCAATTGAATCGGCGAAAAAATATTATAATGATTATCATGTATATCCATATACATATCTTGGTGGTTATTATTTTCGTAAAAGAAAATTCAAGCAAGCGCTGCAAGCATATTCGAATGCTGCCCAAGTTATAATGAAATATAATTATACCCGAGATGATGAAGAAATATATAAAGAATTTCAAGAAATATCCAATGATCTAATACCATATATTATTAAATATACAACCACTTCAATATTGAATGATAATTCAAATATCTCGAAAGAATCATCATCATTGGTGAATGATCCCGAATGTTTTATATTATTACTTAAATTTTATGATGGTCTTTGCGCTTGGGAAGAAGATTCGTCGACACCAGTATTACATATTGGTTGGACAAAACCAATCGTTTCGTCGATATCGAAATTTCCATATCAAACACGATCAAAAATACGAATAAAATTTGATCCAACTCGTAATCCAAAACATCAATCATTCGATCGAACGTTTAAAATGGATAATTCGAATCATTCGAATAATAATAACACCAATAATAATAATAATAATCTTGAATTTGATGATCTTCATAATAATAATCCTAATCATAATAATAATAATGAAAATAATGAAAATCATAATTTAATAATCAATTATAATGGTAATAATACTTCAATTGTGAATCGTGAACGTCGTAGAAGACGTGCAGCATCATTCAGTCAACAACAACAACAACAACAATCAATATTAATAATGAAACCTGTGATAAAACAAGAAGATAATAGCAACAGTATTGTTGTTGGTGATCAACGAAAATGTCTTAAAGACAATTCGGTCAATGATCAAAAAGATAATGATGATGATGATTCGATGGAAAACAATGGGAAAATTGTAACGACATTGGTTAGTAGAAAATTTGATGGTATCAAAAATCTATTGACAGCTGATAAGCTGAATACATCGGCCATTCAATTACAGTTGACTGCACAATCACAAGTGAATATATTTAGTCATAATAAATCACGGAATTCGATTCATCATAATCATAATCACGGTATCAATAATCGATTTGCAGCAGGTAATTTCGAATTTCACCTTGTTATTAACCCTTTATTGATTCATTTAATTTCTGATTCTGATACATATACAGGTAAATCCGAAATGGATCATGTATTGTCATCATCGACGACGATTAATTCATCCAAAGTAGTAACGACAGCTGCATCATCAGTGGAAGTGAGCCATTCACCGCATTCACCAATGATCATCAATCAACAACAACAACCCCAGCAGCAGCAGCAGCAACGCACAAATTCAAATAAACGTTTACGTCGTGAATAACATATGAATCAAATCCAAAGATAGCCACAGTATTTGAAAACAACAATTATTATTATTCGTGAATCATTGAAAATTATTTTGATCGAATCGAATCGAATCAATCAATCAAAAAAAAATGAATTTAAATTATGTTTTCCAATATTTAAAATAATATATTTTATATATATGTGTGTTATTACAGGATTTCAAGTTTTAATTCAGAGTTTTAAAATTGATTTTCGTAATTTTACAGTTAAAAATTGCATTCAAAACTACGAAAATTAATTTTAAAACTCTGAATTAAAACTTGAAATCCTGTATTAAATTTTTATTTTTTAAATCTTATATTTAATATGAAACAACAACCGATAACAACAACAACAACTCGATAAGAAGAAGATATATTTATGTATTATCATTATTATTATTGCTTGATATTCAGGTTTATTATTGATTGATTATTGATTATTTTAGATAATTTTAATATTACACACACGACGATCAGCTGATCATTGATCACATACACACACAGAGAGAGTAATTACACTAATTACACCGAGATTACACTAATTACACTAAGATTAAACATCCACAAACACATACAAATGTATGTATTTTGCGCTATTTGTTAATCTCAATACACACATACACATGAATAACTCAAAGCCATTCAAAATCCACTATTCAAATCGACTAATCAAATGATGATTTTGATGATTTATTTTTTCTAAAAATGTTTTATTTTTGAAAATCGATTGATTGATATTGTCATTTTGGATTTGATGATTAATATCGATTATTAATATCGATATTATTGATATTATCGAATATAATTGATTATTTTGATTTAAATAATTTATTTGAATTGAAAAAATGAATTAAATTTTATTTTATTTTTTTGATTCGTTACTCTCCTTTGAATTGTGTTTTTGATTTCATTGATTTCAATGGATGGATTTCACTGACCAGAAACAATGGATTCAAAACCAGTTTTTGGTGGTTCGAATCCATTTCAATTAGCCATTTTGAATTAGCCATTGATGACCATGATGGTCATTGACGACCAATGTTGTTGTCTGTGTGTGTATTCAATGTACACACATTACTCCCGAATACGCATTATACAATTCAATAAATCATTGTTTATACGTCTCTGTGTAATTATAATTATTATGATTGTTTTAAATAGAAAAAAAGTGATTATCATCATTTGAAAATGTTGAAATAATAAATGATAATGATAATCAAATTGAGCAGATTGATTCGAAAAATTCCGTGGACGTATTAATACGTCAATTCGCTAAAATTGTTTTCGCACCGCTGACGTATTGGTACGTCACTTACATCACTGCATTCGTGAAGTCTGCGGCGTTCAATGGATCAAAATACGTAATAAATCAGCGGACACTCATCGGCATTCGATGATTGCTATTATTAATAGCAACAAGTGGTTTTTTATTTATATTTGTTTGGTTAGCGATGAGATGCTTGTTTTTTTTTTGATTTTGCAAAACTTGTATTTATCAAACAAATGAAAACATTGAAATGTTGCAATATTTTCTCATTCATGATCAAATGAATGTCTACCAATGTTGGTTGTCCATTGTATTGTATGATTGTATGACCGTATTATATCTTAAAGATCTCAATGCAAACATCTTAAAAGACTATCATATTTAAACTATTGATTAGCAAATGTCAATGACAACAATCGAATGATGATAATGCACACAGCAATATTTTGACATCATAATCATCAATCAATCGATCGATCAATCAGAAGGAAAAATGAGCATCATTCAAGCACCATTCATTCAATCGAATCAAATATAAACAATCATCGATTGAATCATCAGCTTTCAAAACAATTGAAATTGACTACGCATCATATTTTCGCCCATTAAATCATTTTCATTTTTGAAAAATAGTGGAAAAACATCGATGTTTTCATTGTGTTTTTCAAATGATGAGTGTTTTGATGAGTTTTAACCCTTTTAAATTTTGATTTTTAATGAGTTTTAGCCCTTTTAATGAGTTTTTCCATTCAAAATATTTAATTTTTTCGAATGACCAAAATGAAATCGGCCAAGAATCAAATTAAATCAAAATCCAATCATCATAAACAACAACAACATTCATTGATTGATTCAACATCATCATCGATTGATAATGATAATGATAATATTGAATCAATATATTCGAATATTATCGATTTGATTGATCGTTTTTTAGATACGGATGATAATCTATTGGTTCAAGCATTAACACAGCTCGAACAACATACAAATATATCGAAAAAATATTTAGCACGTGTTCTGATGATATTTATGGCCACATATCTACTGTTTAGTTATTCATTTATAAATCATTTATTACGTATTTTGATGTATCTCTATCCATCATATTGTTTGTATTATAAACTTAAATATACAACAAATTTAAATTCAAATGAATTAATTTTAATTATCAAGTAATTATTGATTAGATTCTTAATTAATTATGACAATTATTTAATCAAATCATTTTATCGTCTATCCTTCCATAGGTTTTGGATATTCATGTCATTTTTCATCACCTTGGATTTATTATTCGGTGACCTAATACCGTTGAATTTTTTATTGAAAATATTCCTAATAATACAGCTGATAATCCCATTGGCATCGATTAATCATCAAAATTCAATGGCCATTTGTTTTTGTTATGATAATATCATAACACCATGTTATACATATGTGGAAAATCTTGATTACATTAAACAATTGAATCAGTATTTACAGTTGAACAATAATCAACAACAGCAATCATATCACAATGAATTATTGGATTCGATGGATAATTTCAATGTCAGATGAAATGTATTTACTTTTTTTTTTAAATTCATATCAATTTTATCATTATTGCTCCAGTGTTTTTAAATATTTTAAGGGTTCATACTGAATAAAATTTATGAAATGAAATAAATCTACAATCATCGTGATACAATTCAATAGTTCAAGGTTTAATTGTTTTGATAACACAATTTTGACCTTTGACCTATTTTTCGATTGATCGATTTATATCATTTAAATCATTATCTCAAATGCCATTAATTCATTCAATGATTGTTATTATTATGTTGATTGAATTGATCTATTTATTATGTGTGTGTTGAGGGATATTCATCGAAAATCATCCCGAATAAACAATCAAGTTTCCATAATTTGAAGACAAATCTATACATGAATTATGACGATGATTACCCTCTTTCGACGCTACTGGTGAGAAATGACACTCTTCCATATTTCATTATTTGAAATATTTCAAATATCTTAGCTATGTAAGTCGAAAGTCAGCGGTGGCCAACCATGCCGATCAAGCATAAAGTTTTTTTTTTGTTGTCAATAGAATTTTATAGGTGAAACATGAGATATGAAATTTCTCGAAAAAAATCGAAGAGAAATCTAAGGTTATAGCCTTTGAAAATTTTTCAAAATTTTGAAAAAATCTAAGGCTATAGTACCTGGAAATTTTTCAGAATTTTGAAAAAATCTAAGGCTATAGTACGTGGAAATTTTTGAATTTTTCGAAAAAATCTAAGGTTATAGTACGTGGAAATTTTTGAATTTTTCGAAAAAATCTAAGGCAATAGTCTTTGGAAATTTTTCAAAATTTTGAAAAATCTAAGGCTATCCATCGACAAAATTTTTGAATTTTCCGAAAAAATCTAAGGCAATAGTCTTTGGAAATTTTTGAATTTTCCGAAAAAATCTAAGGCTATAGTTCGTGGAAATTTTTCAAAATTTCGAAAAAATCTAAGGCTATAGTTCGTGGAAATTTTTCAAAATTTTGAAAAAATCTAAGGCTATCCATCGACAAAATTTTTGAATTTTTCGAAAAAATCTAAGACTATAGTACGTGGAAATTTTTGAAATTTTTGAAAAAATCTAAGGCAATAGTCTTTGGAAATTTTTGAATTTTCCGAAAAAATCTAAGGCTATAGTACGTGGAAATTTTTGAATTTTCCGAAAAAATCTAAGGCAATAGTCTTTGGAAATTTTTGAATTTTCCGAAAAAATCTAAGGCTATAGTTCGTGGAAATTTTTCAAAATTTCGAAAAAATCTAAGGCAATAGTCTTTGGAAATTTTTCAAAATTTCGAAAAAATCTAAGGCAATAGTCTTTGGAAATTTTTCAAAATTTCGAAAAAATCTAAGGCAATAGTCTTTGGAAATTTTTGAATTTTCCGAAAAAATCTAAGGCTATAGTACGTGGAAATTTTTGAATTTTCCGAAAAAATCTAAGGCAATAGTCTTTGGAAATTTTTGAATTTTCCGAAAAAATCTAAGGCTATAGTTCGTGGAAATTTTTCAAAATTTCGAAAAAATCTAAGGCAATAGTCTTTGGAAATTTTTCAAAATTTCGAAAAAATCTAAGGCAATAGTCTTTGGAAATTTTTCAAAATTTCGAAAAAATCTAAGGCAATAGTCTTTGGAAATTTTTCAAAATTTGGAAAAAATCTAAGGCAATAGTCTTTGGAAATTTTTGAATTTTCCGAAAAAATCTAAGGCTATAGTACGTGGAAATTTTTGAATTTTCCGAAAAAATCTAAGGCAATAGTCTTTGGAAATTTTTGAATTTTCCGAAAAAATCTAAGGCTATAGTTCGTGGAAATTTTTCAAAATTTCGAAAAAATCTAAGGCAATAGTCTTTGGAAATTTTTCAAAATTTCGAAAAAATCTAAGGCAATAGTCTTTGGAAATTTTTGAATTTTCCGAAAAAATCTAAGGCTATAGTACGTGGAAATTTTTGAATTTTCCGAAAAAATCTAAGGCAATAGTCTTTGGAAATTTTTGAATTTTCCGAAAAAATCTAAGGCTATCCATCGACAAAATTTTTGAATTTTTCGAAAAAATCTAAGACTATAGTACGTGGAAATTTTTGAAATTTTTGAAAAAATCTAAGTCTAATATTTGAAAAAAGATGGAGCTGTTAGGCCTATCAGATTTTTAAAGGATTTCCGATAATTCCGAACAATGTATAGCCTTTAGTTTATTTTATTCTTTTTTTAATTTGAAAATTTTGCCAATCTTATTACTTGACACTGTATGAATATGATAATCTCTTAAATATTCGAAAATTTCAAAACAGTTTGGCCGCCACTGTTAAATATTCCTTTTGTATTAAAGAGAATATGAAATAAGAAAATGAACAAATAACAATAAGACAATTATAATAATCGATATTTTTCCTGGTTCAAAATACATAATTATTTGTTTGTTTGTATTCAAAATATGTTAAAGACTAATGATTATTATTATTTATATTAGGTTGTCCGAAAAGTTCTTGCCGATTTTCCAATCGATTTTCTACAAATATAACCGGCAAAAACTTTCCGGACAACCCAATCTTTAATGATACACTTATTATAAGTGTATCATAAATCTATTTGTATTTGCATTCATATATCATCATCATTATCATTATCATCGTCATGAATAAGACTGGTTATATGACAAAATAAAAAAACAATGATTTCTCCAGGTATGTCTGTTCGAGTCTATAGAATTCATTATTTCATATGTCACCATTTTCCAATCAATGCAGTGAATATGCATTTGTTTGGCTTGGCGTATATCGAATGATAATTTAAATCGTTTCCTATTCGTTTCAATCATGGCCATTGATCATATTTCAATGTATCGGGCATTTATTCCATTGATTATTATGGTGGTCATTGTTGGTAAGTTTCATTAATTCAATCATCATTCGATAATCATCATTTGTTCATTTTCCCCCTCTTGTTGTAGAATCATATCGTATAAACCATAAAGATTTAAATCAATTATTCGTAACAAATTTAAGTGAAATAACCAATTCCATACATGATAATGTAGATATTATGTTGGATTTAGATGGCCGAAAACATAGTAATGATGATGATCATCATCGATCGATGATCAATAATCGAACTAATCAACATTCGAAAATTGATACAAATAACACGAGCAATAATTCAACGATTGAAAATCTTGAAAGTCATAGCTTTGATCACGGTTCCAAATGTCGTTGCGTTTGTCAATCTGCTGATGATCATTATGAGTCATATGAGTTACTATTGAAGGAATTAATGGTCAAAAATATTGAAATATTGAAAAATATTACCTTAAATATATCATCGAATAGATTGAAATTGATTTTCGAAAGTTTTTCGAATAATGAAAGCATTGAAATTTCGATTAAAACAACAACAACAACAACAGCGACACCACCATCTACAATTTCACCATCAATTACAACCTTTAGACCTTATTCAAAGCCTTATTCGACATCATCAACACCATCTCCTATTAAAAACCGGGCAATTTTAGTACCTTCGAATGCAAATTTGCGGCCAATATATCACCGACCAACGACAACAACAACAACACGAAGGCCTGATTCAATATCGCCACCAATATTGCAGCCAATAATACCGACTTCGGCATCGACAATCGCTCACCATCAGCCAAAATGGCAACGTCGTGCATTCAAATATGGTCTACCATTCATTGCCACGGCATTATTATCGAAAATATTTGGCCGTACAATCGAAGATTTCATTCAACGACGATCATTGTTGAATCGAGAACCGAAACGTTTTGATTACGTTCATCGTTATCGGAGACAATTTCCGCATTATAATCGACCAGTCGATAATCCATTACTTCAATGGCCTGGTTTCATCGATGTGGGCCCGATTGTATTCAATGCAGATGATATTCTATGGTCGTTGCCACCTCGATCTCCGGTTAAATTCGAATCACCACCATCAACGATTCGTAAAACATTCGATTGTCCGCAACGATTCGATCCAACATCCATCAATGACTCAACAGGCTAAATTATAAAAATAAGAATAAATTTTATTCAATATCTTTTCTTTATGATTGTGTTTGTATGATAATCAATGTATAAATGAAAATAAAACCAATCGTATCCAACACATATTCGAATGATAATTGACAATAATTCGATAGATTCATTGAATAATAATAATCATTTAAATACACGTGATTCATTTCATATAGTTTGATGAATAAATTATTTGTGTTATTTACATTACGACTGCTGCTGCTGCTGCAGCAATAATAATAATGATCATTATCATTTAAATTGACTAATACACGATTAATTAATCTGTTTCGAACGAAATATTCGATATTTTTCAATAAATTTTTGATTAATAAATCTAAATAAACAATATAAATGATGAATGCAAACAGGTTACAATAATACAATGCTATTTGATAATTTACTTGTTGTGATGTAATTGCCATTATTAAATCGAAAACATTGGTCAAATATTGTAATAGAAATATACGTGAAAATAAACGGGTAAAATTTTCATTTATTATTGATAATTGTCGTACAATTTTCAAGAATTTTTGCCATTCATTTAACAATAATTGACTACAATTTTTCTGAATTTTAAACATTTTAACATTGTAAAGGTGTAAATCGGTGGATATTCGATGAAATCGTTGAAAACTCACCGATAATTGATGATATGTACCGTGTTTAACATAATAATAACATAATAAATAAAAATATTGTTGAAAATTTTCAAAATAATATGCAATAATTGATATGTAAAAATGGCTTTTCAATGCATCCTTGATTAATACATAATAAAAAAATGGATATGATATGGTTATATAAATCATAATCGAATACGTAATCCATGATGATTTATTGCGAAATATTTCGAAAAATAATCGATTATTCAATATTTGTATTAAATGGCGACCATTAAATAGTAGAAATATCAATATGATAATACTAGTTGATTCGAATAAATATGAATCGATAAGATTGAATAAATGAATGAATGCATTACCATTATCATTTAAAGCATCGAATTTATCAGAAAATTCAAAATAAAATGAATAAAACATTATCGATATTACTGTGAGATTCCATGTTAATATCAATAAACCCGTTGGCGAATCAATTGGATGTAATTGCATGCCTAAATATCTGTTGAAAATAATTCAAATTCAATAAGAAATCAATCAAAATTTCTTGAATTCAATCTTTACCCGAATATATTTCTGGCTGACCGCAACAACGGAGGAAATTTGGCTCGCTGAATGTCCATGGTCGCACAACATTTCAAAATTCAGGAATAAATGGAAAATTTGGCTTGAGGAATTTGGTACACATACATATATTCGAATATCGATCAAGATTAACATTGCTTCTATCGAAGGTAATGTGTTTCATTGAGCAAATTAATAAATGAGTGCAAAATTTTTAAATAATTAAACATGATGACACCTTTGAAAGTGAATTGATATTCGATTCAAAATCAATCGATCGATCAATCAATAAATTTCGGAAGATTTTCAATGGAAAAATAAAAATTGGATTAACTGACGTTGAATAATTGTTATTTAGCCAATGACAAATGATACGACAATAACACTGACAGTTACAGGATTTCAAGTTTTAATTCGTAGTTTTAAAATTCATTTTCATAGTTTTAAAGTTGAATTTCGTAATTGTGCAGTTTAAAATTTCATTCAAAACTACGAAAATCAACTTGAAAAATACGAAAATTACATTCAAAACTACGAATTAAAACTTGAAACCTTGAAAATATGTGTGAAAATATTCAAGTCAAAGGCAGTAAATCGTCAAGTTTATATTAATAAAATAATAATAATGAGTTGATTTTAAAAATAAATGAATGAATAAATGACAAGATTCGAAATGAGTATTTGTTTTGTTTATGGAAAATTTCATAAATAACTAAATAAATTTAAATAAAATCAAGTCCAAATAATTTGCGGTATAAAACGATCTTGTGTGGTCATCATTGGATATAGTTCATCTGCGAGAAATTCCAATGGTAATTGTACTAAATGTCCTTTAATTTTTCGCAGCATTTCTTCGGCCATTGATTGATTTGTTTTATATAATTTTTCACGTCCTAAATATTCATTTATCTGCGATAATTTTCGTACATTATCCGTTGGTATTATTGGAAATATTTGTTCATATAGTTCAGTATTATCTGCGGCATATTTATTCCATACGTCATTCCAAAATTCATCCGATATTGGATCATTTACCAGGTCGGTCATTTTGAGCATATCTTTACGATTTTCTTTGTAAATACCCAAATGTTCACGCATCAACATACGCCGGAGTGATCCGGAAAATTTTCCCGATTTATATGGTTTATGATTCATAAAATAAAAATCATATTCTTGATCTTCAACGATTACACATACTTCAGAATCACGATTACCAAGCATTGATCGGTCATTTATGTTTGCCGATCCAATAATACTGATACGATCATCGGCAATTAATATTTTACTGGTCAAAAATTGAAAATCAATTAGTATTTGGCTAAATAAAATTTATAAGCGAAATGCTCACCTATGAATATAAATCAATTCAGTCACTAATCGACCATTCAATTTAGTAAAATTACGAAGACTATAAAATCCAATATATTTACCGGGGTCATCAATTTCTAGCTTAAGTTTAGCCAACAATGAATCATAACCTTTACAGATGGTCGAATAATTATAATGCATTATTTGTTGTATAGCCGTACCGCTACTAGTACCAACTTCACCTTCGAATGCCGGTAACAGTGGGATTAATATGTACACACGAAATATATGATCATTACGGAATGCACGTAATATACGACGATATAAGGCTTCAGCGATACGATTCTTAACTAAATCATTACCATCTAAATGTGTTTTAGTTTGTGAAATGAAAAATTGATTTTCAATATAAATATAATGTTCAGCTTGATTAATGACTTCGATGTATGCATCAACTATGGATGCTTCAGTATGATGGCTACCTATAGACCATGAGCCTACTGATCGTAGCTATACACATAAATTGACAAAAAAATTAAGTTCGAAATTAGAATTCATTGAAATAACACTAACCGTTTGACAATTAACACAATGTGTTCGAGTAAGAAATGTTGACAATTGCGTATCAATCGATTTACAACGATCATCATCGTCATTCATCAACAATAAATCTTTACGATATGTTTTCGGTATCAACCATGGATAACGATCTTTAAATTTTGCTTTCGAATATTTGGTATGATTCCAACGTTCAATAAAATGACGGGCAACATCACGTGCAGCATCACCGATCACCACACATGATACATCATGCCATGGCATACGTGGTGTTGTATTACGATCAATCGAATCTTGAAATGGCATATTTAAATGTGTGAAATCTTTGACAATGAAATTCGTATAATCTTTCCCGATCCATAATTTAGCAGCACCTTCTAATTCATCACAAGAAATATCACTTTCATTTTGTATTCGTGGAATATTTTGTTTGAAGAAATCGGGTTTAATTTCGAAATTACTATCATCATCATCATCTTCGCTCGATATGATTGATAATACTTCTGATTGTGCTGCTTGTACCCGGTGTTTGATTCGTTGTTTTAGTCTTCGAATACGTGCAATTGCCCGCAACTTTTTTGCATGTAATTTCTTGCTCAATTTACTTTTAGTGAAAAAATTACCCCTGGTTTGAAGGGTTATAACTTTTTTTATTTGACGATCTTCATCCACTTCATCATATGCATCATCATCATCGTCATCGTCTTGGACATTATTCGATATTGTTGCTATCGATTTAGATCTGCCTCGATCGCTGCTGATGATATCACCGTCTTGATCTAATTTATCATTTTCAATCAGGATTTCTTCAATATCAGCAACGGATCTTGTTTCGATTGTATCATCACCAATCATTAGTGTTGGTTCTTGTATTATTGTTCGATTATTATTATTATTATTAGGGTTGTCATCATCATCATCATCATTGATATCACCAATTGATATTTCACGTTTTTTACGTATTTTACTTTTAATCTCGACGGATGTTCCATTATCTGATGACTGGATAGTTTCAACAACTTTGATTGATTCTTCTTCAGCCAAAAATGGTTGCGATATGGAACGGTACAATAGCCCTGCTGGCCTCGTGGAATTCCGAATTAATCTGAAAATTTAAACAGAATCAAACATGATAATCGATTCGAATTCAAGGGACTCACTCTTGTTGTTGATGTTGTTTGAAAAATATTCCACCTTGATCAGTGAGACGATGTTCGAAATTATCCCAGCGGCCAAAACAAAGATCAATGCCACCAACGAATGCAATGTACTGATCGATGACAACCAATTTTTCATGATGTGACCATAGCAATGGTCCACCACGTACAGCATCTGGATGTCTTAACACAGCAATATTTTCATGCATTTTCATCAATGTTCGTTTCGTATAAATTGAACTAATACTGATTCCGATTTCCATTTCTTTGTACAGTAAAATGAAAACTCGTACACCATTCATTGCTTTTTTCAGCAGTAAACGATCCAAACGCCAATCAAAACCTAAACTAGGCCTTTGTAAATATATCTCCGGTGATAGCCACCAATCAGTGATGAATATTTCTTCTTTAGCCATTTTTATGGCTTGTGATACGGCTTCAAAATAAGCACAACCATCGACAAACCATTGACTTTGAATTGATTTTCGTACCGGTACAAACGAGCCAAAACGATTACGTTGTACAAAATCCTTGGCGTTCCTCCGTGAATGATCATTCAAATAATCAGCCAATTCTTTGGCTCGTTTAGCATTAAAACACTTGAGAATTAATTGTCGGGACATATTTCGAATTCGAATACCGAATGCAATACCAGTTTCTTTAATGCCGGCATCAGCATAAAAATCTGGATCAAACAACATAACATAATGTATTTTATAATCTCTTGGTTCCAAATAAAACAGACAAGTATCTTTGACCACCAACCAACGTTTACGCCAATGTCCAGTTAGATCGGTGAAAAAATTTTCAATACGTACACAACAAGTGGCCGAACGAAAACCACCGGCACGCTTTTTCACCAATTCTTCTTCACTTTTCAGTCCTAATTCATCAATAAATGAATATGGACTAATCGCTAAAAATGTATGCAAAGCTGGATGATGACGAAATAATGAAAAATCAAGCAAAAACCGGAGATAATCTTCTAGGATTTTAATACGACGACTAACACCTTCACCAACAGTGAACATATCGGGCAGAAATGGAAATTTTGGCCATTCAAATTCACCCATACTTTCTAAAATTTTACGATTTTGTCGACTATTTTCGGTTGGTAATGGAATGGCTAGCTTTGTATAGAAAATACGTATTTGATTATGTAATTGTCGAAATTGTGCAAAACGACGTTTGATAATCCAATTAAAATGTCCATGATTCAATTCAATGTGATAAACATATGGAGAGAATATATTCGATGTTTCTTCATAATTAATTATCTTTGCATCGATTGAACAATTATCAAGGTAGAATGAATCAAGTTTATCCGGCGAATAAATGGTTTGATATGGAATTCTTGATTTAAAAGGATTAATTGAGGTATTATTGTTTCCATTGGAGTCTGAAACATTGGTGAAATCAATGCATTATGATTGGTTTAAAATTGAAAATAAACACTAACCTTTCAGTGATTTCTTTTTTCGAATACTTATTTTATGAGTACGTTCAGTGATTAATTGAATTTCTATTGAATTTTTACGAGATGATTCAAGTTCAATTGGTCTCGAGGCATTATCAACAACATCTTCAGACGTGTTCGCATGATTATTTGCCGAATTATCATCTTTTTCATTGAGATAATCATCATTCATATTGGAAAACAATAAGAAAACAATCGATTCAAATGATCAGTCGCCGAAAAATATATATTCGAAAGATATTTGATTGATTGAATTTTCTCGATTTATACAGTTTAGTTCCAAATATTTACACTGTTAATGACATGATTGATTTATTTATTTGTTAGCTTTGTATATTCAATTCAAAGATTATGACTCAAACAAATATAATTGGTGATAAATAAACAACAATAATAACAACGATAGATTCATAAATTTTGAAAAAAACAAAATACAAATTCAGCTCACGATGACTGGTAAAAATATGGGTAAAATATATTGCTTCGATTGTTTGAAAATCACATTCACAGCGATTATCATTATCATTATTATTATCACCGGAATACTAATGATTATTGCCTGTAATTAAACAACAAATAAACAAAATTAGAATTAGAGACTATAGAATTACATAATTTGAAATCAAATGATTTTGAAACAATCAACAAAACAAAATGATTTTTACGTAACAAACAAACAGTAAATCTATCTGATGAATGAATGAATGAATGAATGAACGCTTGTTGTACTTGTTACAATAAGTAAGTTTGTTTCTTCAAACTTAAATAAATAGATTTTGAATATTTATTTGTTTGGGCGTCAAAAAAATCAATTCAAAACATGGAAAACAACGACAAGTGAGAAAAATATAGTTTATTTATGTGTTTGTGTAGGAGAGATATAGATAGACTATCGCCTTAATGCACTAACTGAGAAATAAAAGCATGATTACCTTGAATATTTATATGAAAAAATTCAAATATCTTACGTATTGCACTTACTAAATCATTGATTATTTACTGATTATCATCATCATCATCATCATCGATAGGGATGAATCGATGATCTCACATTTCCATAAGACAAATTAGACATCGATGTAAATCGATTCCACGTCTTCAGGTCGTATAATTTTGCATATTTCAATCATTCATTGGTCGATTATTGATCAAACGATCATCAAATAATCATCAATTCAGTTATAAATAAATAAATTTATATAAAAGAAATGTAAATTTCTGCTTTAAAAATGTAAACATTTAGAAAAATACAAATCAAATGATTGAATGTGTATGAATGTATTATAAGATGTATCAATTTTGAATTATTTTCATTAATTTAAATTAATTGAATTCAATTTTTTGGATAAAACTATCGAAAAGAGTAGAGATCAAATTTCATTTTCAATGTTGTTGTTGTTCGCAGTTGATTGATTGCATTTAATCAATTTTGATCGATTTAATAAATTGATTGATGTTTTGGGTTTTTTTTGTTGTTTATTCGAATCAGCTGTTTCGAATTTTTTTTTTTGTTGTCGTTAATGTTGTTCTATTTCGACTCAAGAGGGCAGCAAATTCATTTCTGGACTCTGTTTCAATCAATTGACCAATTAATTATCGATCGATGTTGTTGTCGATGCCGATGATGATGATGATGATGAAGGTATGGCCGGTTGTTGTTGTTGTTGATGAGGTTGTGAGCTTTGATCATTATCCATTATTTCATTCATCGAACGCATTCGAATTTTTTCCGGACCTTTCCAAAGGGATTGAAAATTTTTAAGTATCAATGATACAATGAACAATGGTATCAATGTGAATGGTACTAAATATAATAAGGCAGGCTGGGCAGCACCTTCCATCAATATTAAGGCTATTGTTTTTTTCGGAAAGAAATGAAACTAAATTAATTTCAAAATTCATTAAAATTCAAAAACACCAAAATCATACCTGCAAATGTAATAATTAAACCAATACAATATGAAACGAATGATACGACGAAATAAAGATGATATGAAACATTTTCAATACGATCGAATGCAGAACAATATGCAATCAACAAACCAGGTATCATAACATCACCATAACCAAGCATTGAATCAGAACCACGAGTGCATACATCATAAAAATTTAATGGATCATATTGAAATAGCTTTTGCGGCACCCGGAATAGCATTGGCAGTGTTTCAATCGGTCTGCCTTCACAACGATATTCATCATAATTCATTGTTGGACTAAGGCCATTACCACCGGTCGCTACTTCGACCATAATCGATTGTCCTGGAAATCAAAATATTAACAAAATCAGTGAAAATAGTCAAAATGGAACATACCTTTCGAAGTGATCATAGGGGTTATGAACACGAAAAATATATCATACAAGAATAATATGGACAATAAATATGTACAAATTCGTAATGAAGGTAACCGCAACGTTCGTAACATATTAATACAAAAGAAAAACCCGAGTAAATTCTGCAAAATCCATGCCTGTTCATATTCATGACGTACAATGAACCATGTGATTGGTATGGCAATACTTGTCAAAATAATCAGGATGACAATATAACGAATACTTTGCTCTTTTTGCATACAAAACATTTTCGGTATACGAAATTTTGAATCATAAATAAATTTTGGACAAACATGTTCAATGAATGAATCTAAACAAATGAACATTGATGTCATTGATGTTAGTAAGAATAATGTCAATATAAAATATACGAGATAACCATAGAAAAAATATAATAATAACAAGGCTGTAATCATACTGAATACCAATATAACGACCGAAAATATTGATATATTTGTAAATGCCTTCTCATGATGTTTATTGAATGTTGATTTAATATTATTGCTATTATTATTGAGGCTATTGTTATCATTTTTACCCGCTGATTCGGATGAACGTTTGGATTTAATTTGATATTTACCATTCGAATTCGTATCACTATTGATTAATGGTAATATTTTTGAATATTCATAAATTCTGAAGCGTACAAGACCACTCCAATAAGCGCCGATCAATATGGTCGTTGTTGCAATCAAAAATATTACAATCATAGGTATTAATGATAGAAATTTTAAGCTGGAATCATGGTTATACGGTTGATGGCCATACGCTGGCCATCTTATTCGAGTGAATTCATGTAATTTTTGCAGATTTATCTTTTTGTTTAAATTAATCACAGTTATTGATAATCGATGTCGATCAATCCGTTGTTTTACACTGTGTTTGATGCATAAAATACAGAATTTTAGATTTTGAAATTCATAATTTTAATATTAGGTTGTCCGAAAAGTTCTTGCCGAATTTTCCAATCATTTTCAACCGAATAACCGGCCAAAAAACTTTCGGACAACCTAATAGTGAATACATACGTATTTGTAAGATTAAAATTTGCCGTAACATTAACATTACATGGTGTTGCAAACAGTATACCTGAAGGTTTATCACTATCCGAATCACTTGTTGTATTAAATGATGATATAAAATTTTCAATTTGTTCATTTATATTGCAGCTATTTTGATAATTAAATGTATGATAACCGCGAGCAAATCGAATGTCCGTAGACGTTGATAGCCGTAAACAAAGATTAAATTTTGATTGATAATAATTAAATGGTTGATATTCATCATTGACGATCGACTATTCGATTTGAAAAAATCGAAAATTAACCTTAAAATTCAATCAAAAACTTGAATTAAATTGATTACCTTGTTCGATGATGATGTATACCAGCTAATTGTACACAATGATTTCGTTAAATCCTTTGAATTTCGTATTAATAATACTTTATATTTTTGATACAAGACAATCGTATCATCACTGTTGTCATTGCTGGCATTGATATCTTCATTTTGATCACATTCGATGAATGGAATATTGAATAATTGAATAAATATTAAAATCATGAATTGAATTACGATCAATTCCCATTTCGAATGCCGTAATTTAAACATATCTTCAACCAAATATATATCGTAACTGATTAAAATTGAAATTATCACTGGAATTGATTTAAGAAAATGGTAGAATCACATGTAAATAATTGAAGATTATTTAAGAATTATTTGAAATTTCAAATGAAAACATTTATATTAACAAATACATCCATTCATTTGTTTGTTTGATCAATCGAATGTGTATTACTGGTGTTTATGAGCTCTAATAATAATGATTGAGTCAAATATTTAATAAAATATTTTAAAAATAAAAACAAAACAAAATGAGATAAATTGGAAATATATATATATATCAATGTATATCTGTGTATTGTGTATTGTGTTGCACTTTTGACAATTGAAATAATCATTCAAGATCTATGGATTTATGAATCAATTTAAAATGGATGATTTAAGATGAATGAATGGATCGATTTTGACAATTTTAACAAAGTTTAAAAGGTTTCGAATGGTAAATTGCTTCAGGAAGATATGTAGGGATAGATATAGACTAATTTTGGATGGAGAAATACACGGTGAAAATCGTAATAATTGATCGGTTATTGAGGAGTGAATGGAAAATATTTTAATTTAAAATGAATTGAAGCTCAATCAGTTTCAGTTATTGTCTTGTTCCTGCAAAAATTCATTGATAATCATTGATCACTGTGAGTAAAGTAAAGAGTAATGATTTTCATTGTGTTTCAGGTGATATTTTGTATTTTGACAAATTTTCTGTTTGTTTCGATGTGTTTGTTTGCTTTAAAACAAATGAAAATGGGACAAATTGTTGAACATATGATGATGATGATTAAAATGGAAAATAATCACAGCAAATTAAACTCAAAGGTTAAAATAGGAATACTGAAATATAGACGTAGTGGTACGTTTTGATTAAAAAATCAATTTTCACAAGCATTTGACGTATTGCTACGTCACGTTACTCATAGCATTTCGAAACAAGGCGGCAAAATTCCGAAATTCGAAAAAATTCGAATTTTTCACACAGCGGCTGCGCATGATCAGTCCTAATAAAGCTTCGAAAAAAAACCTTTGAAAATATATTAGGTTGTCCGATAAGTTCTTGCCGATTTTTCAATGATTTTCTACGATATAACCGGCAAAAACTTTTCGGACAACCTAATATAAACACAAACAAACAAGCATAACCTTCGAAATAGAGCAAATACTCATGCATGTTTATTTTGTCCTTTGCATGTGAAAATTTTGGTTATTTTAAAAGAGAGAAACGAGTAAAATAGAATTAAATTTAAAAGAATTTCATTGAATTAAATACTTGCATTCACCAAGGGTTATTGATTGATCGACTTAAATTCAGTTGAATTCGATCGAATTCGAAAAATTTCTAAAAATCAAAATGAGTACCACAACAACAGCAGCCACGAGCACCAAGTCTGATCAATTATATGGCCAAAAATATGATCGTTTCATGGCCAATTCCATCATGAACATCGGTATGGACTGTTTTCAATTAATTAACCGGTATTTAATTAATCTCTTGACCCTCTTGATCGATTACAGGTGTCGGAATCGCTGCCGGTTCAATTGCATCGTTGATCCTGTTCAAACGACGAATGTGGCCAATCCATTATGGTATCGGCATGGCTTTTGGATATTCGTTAAAAGATTTTGAACTATGTTTGAATAATAATAATTATTATCTTCAGTCATTGAATAAAAAATGAATTTATTGCCGAAATTTACAAATAATTATTAATATTAAAAAAAATTACAAAATACAAAATGTGTGAAAATGTATTAAATATCATCCATAGAAATACATGAAAAACTACAAAGTAATAAAACAATTTGTCTCAGTAAATTTTCGAAAAAAAAAATTCATGTGTAAACCTGTGTAAAAATGTGTATTTGGGTCAAATGTGATTGATTGATTATTGAATAGATAATTGTTTAATGGAAATTGTTCAAATTTCCACTCGATAATGATGATTAAACATTCGATATTCGAATGTTCATTTTTTTCGGTTGATGATGATTCCAATGGGTACGTAGTAAAATATGAATCAAGTTGCCATTTTTTTCTGATTAATTAATGGTAAATGGAAGAAATTCGTAATTTTTTTTCATTTGAAAATAAATATAAATATTAGGTGTTGTCCGAAAAGTTCATTCGGCTTAATCAATAGGATTGTATGGAAAAATCGGCCATAACTTTTCGGACAACCTATTATAATAAATTCAGTCTTATTCAATTAACGATGATCAAATACTGATATGATTTTGATTCGATAGTATCGAAATCAACATGATTATTATTATCGATTATAGCTTATATTCCCAAATACAACAATGTGCATGTTGACTTGAATATGTTTGTTCGGACAATGATACACGTTTATAGCCATTACCACCAGTCATCAATAATGCTGTTTTATTATTATTATTATTCGATGATAATGATGGATGTGTTGTTGGACCACCATGACCTGATAAATCATAATGATGTCTTGATGATGATTGTTGTTGTTGGTGTTGTCCAACCAATGGATTCGATGTACCATATTTCAATGATCCAATCAGCTGTTGTTGGTGATGGTGATGGCTTTTGAATGGTGCCAAATCATAGATACTACTACTAGCACCAATCCCTGATGATGATGAACGATTTTCTTTATCATTTAAATTATTTGTATCATAAATACTATTTTGACTTTTAGATGGACTCAGCGGACTTTCAATATTAACACTATTACTTATTTCACGTTGACTACATGCCGATGTAAGACCAGTACCGGTTAAATGTTCATTACCGATTGTACGACGTTTATTGCTGCTGTTGATGTTCATTAAATTAGTCGTCGATGTTGCTTGTTGTAGATGTGTTGATTTCTTTCCACCCGTATTATTATTAGCACCACGTAAACCAATCAAACCATCTTGATAGATTGCACTTTCAGATGTTGAATCATCTGACAGGTTAATATTTGCCAAATCCCAAGTCATTTTAGCTAAATTTCTACCATAATGATTCAAATGATGATGAGTGGTTGTTGTTGACGGTGGTGGTGGTGGTTGCGCAAATCTATGTGGATTCAAATGATCATGTCCAACACGTACATAATTTTCAACATTCATCAGGTCGGAATATAGTCCATATATTGATTCAACATCTTCATTTTTCATCAACATCATCATATCATCATCATCGTCGTCGTCTTCATCATTATTATTCTTAATATTTGAAGGGTTATTGTTATTATTATCATTATTATTGTTATTGGTGGCATTATTTTGATTATCTTTATCAGTGTCTTCAATTATTTTACTATGATTCGTAATATTATTATTATTCGGATGCATTGGTACATCGTTTTGTACATTGGTCAAATTGAGCAATATTGTCACTGGCCCAGTGTGACGATGTAACGCAACATTCAAACAACCAGATATCAGTGGTACACCTTGTAAACGTGGAAGATTCAGCGTAACAATCACACCGACATTGGTGCCGATCCATAGTAGGCCACGTGTGGCCAACATTGCCGTAACAAATATACCTTGTGGATCAATCATTTCATTCAACACTCGTTTGACATTCGATGCAACATTAACATCTTGAAGGTGTTTAAATGTTTCAGTGTGATAAAGCTTAATTATTGATGAATTAACCAAACTAACCCATAAACCAATACCACAATGTGCTAACAGGTTAGGTTTTAAATCATCTTCGATAAAATGTGGATTATTCGAAGGTGATTGTGGCTGAGTTTGTTGCGTTTGCATCGGTGTTTGTTGTTGCTGCTGATCATTTGGATTATTCATTTTATTATTATTAAGATGATAACTTCGATCCAGCTTTGAATTATTAATGATCCATATTTTATCACCACAGCAGGCAAACATTTCTTTGTTGACCGGTAATAAACATGTAACTGGATTCGTTGCCGATAACGGTATAATAATTGGTTCTTCATAATGTGTAGCATTGAATAATGCAACAACACCAGTGATGAGGCCAACATAAACAAAGTTACCAAAATATTTAATACAAGTAACTTCAGCCGAAACATCCAGTGCGGCAAATTGTTGCCATTCACCAGGTGAACTAGCATCAATAACAATAATTCGGCCTTGTCGTAGACCAATCCAAACAGCATATGAACCGACAGATTCAATACAAGTAACATGTGAATCACATAGTTCATATGAATGTATCAGGCTAATATCAGTACCATTTGTTGCTAATGCACCCAGCTGGGAACCATTTTCATTTACATTACAAATCCATAATACACCAGAATTATTCTCCAATATTAAATCATCACGACGATTAATACGATAATGGAGAGCACATGTTAACATACTATGTTCAGTCGTAGCAAATATGGGCAATGATTTTACAAACAATGGTACACGATGCATAACGATTGAATTCGATAATTGATTTGTCCGGTTTGTTGAAATTGTTTCATTAACAATATCCCATGCAGGATTATTGGATCGATCAAGAGCTAGCTTAGCTAATCGAACATCGGTCAACCAATCTTTTTTCGTTTCAGGGTCATTCATTTGAATGCAAATAATATCTTTATAATTTTTCGAACGTATACGTATTTGTAAACATGAGCGATCGATCAGTGTTATTTGTGCATCTTTCTTACGGATTTCTTCACGTATTTCTAAACCGATTTGTTCGATTAGATCCAGCGAAATGCCTTGATATTGATAACGTAATGATGATAGCAGATTCGATACCCGGCTAATCACTTCAAGATCATGTATTAAACTATTCAAATCACAATACATTCTTTCCACTGTACAATGTTTCGGTGATGAATTAGTGCTCGATGCATCTATTTGTAAAATGGAAAATTTTTGATTAGATTTCGGCTAAAAAATTAAATCAAAGGTATTACCCTTGGATTTTAGCATTGAATTTGCTATTAAATTATTGGTAGCCGGCGTTACATCATCCATAACATCAACATCTTGCAGTGAAACAGCATATTTAAGACGATTAGCCGGTACACTAACACAAACTAACATATCATTTAATAAATATAATTTACGACATTTTGTTTTCATCACTAGCCCAGAACTAGTATCCAGTTCTAATTGATAAATATCATCTTGACGTAACAGGAATCGATTCGAAGAATTTGTTGTTGAACTACTCAAATAATCTTTAAGTAATTGCTTGACAGCAAAATGACGTTCAGCATCACGTTTACGTTCATTTAAACGATCAGCTAATGATTCTAATTGTGTCAGCGCTAACTGTAATGACATACGATCATGATGATCAGGTGGTGTATGTTTGAGTAAATCACTCAGCAATAATATGAATTGTGGAAAACGTTGTACTGGTTTAACCATTAAACCAAAAAAACTCAGACGATCAGGACTAGATAATGATTTTTCTTGTAGAAATTGTTGAAATGATGATTTAGATTTAGCTGCTTTACGTGCTGTTTCCATTGCATTCGTAAAATTATTGATAAAATCTGAATAAATATCTAAAACCATTGATTTGGAAAACGAAGCGATGAATACATCACCGATTTGTTCTTTTTCATCCCATTCACGAACACATTGGGACAATGCAATGCCGAATATCGTATGACATTGTAATATTTGTTCTAAACGATGAAATATTATGTTGATTTTATTTTGACTGAGAATTGATGGACTTGATTCTTCCAACGGTTTTTTATACAAATTTATTATACGTTGTAATGAATTAATGTAGGAATTTTCAGAATCAACAATCGAACCGATAATATAACGACGTTTCAATTGATCTTTGGTCAATTCTGGCGGGATTTCAGGCAATGTTATTGGTGGCCGCTGTTTTTTCGATAGTTTTATATCGATATATGGATTTTCATCTTCGGACATTGATGGTGAATTTTTCTTTCGGGTCGAAAACCATCGAGTAAATGATGATGATGCAAGTGATCGTTTACTTCCATTATTATTATTATGACCATTACCATTATTATTCTTTTTCTTGTAGCTTTGTAAACTTAGCGTATCAGCATATTGTGCACGTAATGATGAAAGTGTTAGAAAATCAATTTCTTCATAAATATTATCATCATTATGACTATGACTGTGATGATGATGATTAGTGGTGGTGATTGTTGATGGTATCGAATTCGAATGATGATGATGTATTAGCTGCTGGGGTTGCTGTTGTTGATGCTTCAAAGATTGCAAGGGCTGTTGTTTTTGTTGATTTTGATTATTATTATTTTCATAAACCATATAAAATGGTTCTTTTTGATATGATAATTGATGAGGTGGTGATTGCTGCGATTGTAATGGTGATTGTGGCTGCGATTGTTGTTGAGTCAAAAATTGATGCTGATTAGCTGCCGCACCAGCAGAATTTATCATTGTTCTACCATATTGATCATATTCACTGGTGAATTGCGGTTGTTGCGGTTGGTGAGCTGCTAATCGTTGTCGAATCAAAGCTGCCGATGATGTTTGATCGCTGCCAAATTGATTAGTGGCTGAAGAATAATCACCATTCGAACCATCACCATGACCACCAACACTTGCTGCACCACCACCACCGATAATTGCTGCTGCAGCAGTAGCAGCATTAACACCATTCATATCATTCATTAACATTTTTTCAAAATCTAAATTAATATTTTTAACAATATTCTCTTCACGTGCTTGAAATTTTGATAATTCATTTGTTATTGAATCATAACTAAACATTATTGGTTCTGATTTTCTTCTTCGAAGACTCAAATTATTCAGCAATAATTGTTGATATTCAGATAATCCAAATGTTGATGGTGATGATGAATTGAATAAATTATGGCTCAGTGGTTGTTGTTGTTGGATTAAATTACGTTGTATTCGATGATTATTGAAATCTAATTGTTGCTGCAATTGTTGACGATTCGATTTTGATGATTTATTTTGTTTACGACGTAATAATGGACTAACTCCATTCGATAATATGGATAGAGATTTTTGATATAAATTTTTTTTTAATGTAAATGATTTCTTATTGCTGGTACTGTTGTTATTTTTGAAAAATTCTAAGGATATAGGTTGAAATGTACGTGGTAAACTTTCACTACCACCATTTAAACGTTGTATTGATCGATTAATTGATCGATTATTATCGTCATTTAAAATTAATGAATTAACAAATGAATTATTCTGATTATTACGTATTGCATTGTATCGAACACGATTATAATAAGGTGATGATCTTAACAATGAATTCGAATTCGAATCATATAAATTATGATAACGAAGAATATTCGGTTGTTGTTGTTGTTGATAATTAATCAATGAATTAGCTGTTGTTGTTGTCGCTGTTGGTGATTCTATAGCCTTAGTCGGTGCTGTTGATGATGGTGATAATGATGATTCTATAGCCTTAATTGGTGCTGCTGTTGTTGTTGTTATTGATGATAATGCCGACGTTGTTGATGTATTTGCTGTTGTTATTGTTGAAGTAACTACTATTTGTTCTTCATCATCATCATTTAAGGCTGTTGTTTTGTTGTTGTTGTTTGTACTTTGAACATTTGTCGATGAATAGGCCAAAGATGAATGTCGTTGAGCTTGTTGTTGTACGCAAGCTGTAGTAGTAGTGGTAGTGGCTGTAGAAATAGTTGAAACTTGTTGCTGTTCATTCGATGAAGATGAAGACGAAGACGTTATTGTTGTTAAAGATGAAGATGGTGGCGCTGTTGTCGAATGTTGTTGTTGTTGTTGATGTTTCAATGGTGAAATTTTGATTGTCGATTGTTGTTTGTTATCGTTATTAGTGTTATTTACCGGATTGTCAACATTTATCAATTTATGTTTATTATTTGTTATCATAAGACTATTGTTATTCAAATTTAAATAATCATCATATTTTACAGCTGTTGTTGTTGTATCATTGTTGCTACTGTTATTATTATTATCATTATTCGATGACAATGTATGACCATAATAACAGCCATAAATACCGCCATAACCACCGCTTTCCGAACCGCTACTACCTCCATTAACAGCTGTTGTTGATGGCGGTAGATAATTTTCATGTATTAAAAAATTCTGCTGCTGTTGAAGATGTTGTTGATTATATGAATATTTTGATTGTGATTTGATTAATTGTTGATTATTAGTACTTGAATCTTTTTTAATTAATTCACCATAATAATATGGTGCTTTCGAAGCTGCTGCTGTACTCGTCGTCGTTGAGGCTATAGTTGAGCCTATTGTTGAGTTTATTGTTGTCAGTGATGATGAAGTTATTGTCAAATCACTATCAGCTGATGTTGTTGTTGTTGAGGTTATAGATGATGACATATTCTCATATGAATGAATGAATGAACGAATATATTGTTGACATAATTAATAGGAAGGAAATTTTTGAGTTTCGAATGATTAATCATCAAAGAAAAAACAAAAACAAAGAAACGATTATCACATATTTGAAGATAATGATAATAATGAATATGAAGACAATGAAGACAATTGATAAGCAATCAAAAGCTGCCTGCCTGCTTGATGCTGATGATGATGATGATGATTACAATTTCGTCGTATTTGTTACAATGAAAATATATGAAAATATCTTCGTAGGCCTATTCGAATGTGTAGTAATTTTCTGAAAAAACAAAGATTATAGCCTCATATGACCATCTTGTAGCTGTTGTTGTTTGCTTTGCGTGAATGTTTTGAAGATATTTCGGAAAGCAAAATGAACATAAATAATGATAATGATTATACAAATACATAGAAATAAATCGTAGGCAGATGTTGATGTGTATTTTGTTTTGTGATCAAATCATATATTTACATTTTAATGAAAATCATTGATGAAAATTATGATGATAACTTAAGTGTTGAAGTGAAGACGAAAAATTCCATTATTTCAATGATAAATAGATTGAAATATTATTGAAAATATAGATTGATTTTTTTTAATTGTTTTGTTTGATTATCTTTGATGGATTAATGCATTTTTTTGATTATCTTCAGGGATAATAAGACTATTGATCGACCAAGACGATGATGAAGATGATCATTTCATTCATTCGTTATGACCATTGGATAAATGGGCAATAAAAATCATACAAAAAACAATAAGAAATAATTGAAAGTGAATGAATCATTGATGATTGTTTTCACTCGGGGAAATAAAAATGACTTGACCAGTCAAAATAGAAAATAGATGACAAGTGAAAAATTTCGACCAATTTTCCAGCGATTTTCGGTCCAATTTTATTTTCTTAGGTCTGAACCATTAGACGATGATGAATTGTCAAAAATCACAAGGGTCAAACATCCAATTAATGATCCAAAGAATATAATCTTAGATCAAATCGAATGTTTTTAATTTACAAAAAAATAGAAAAAAAACAATAAAGAATTCGATACTATCGATATTTCAAAAAAAAAATTATCAGAATGAAAAATACGAGAAAAAAACATTCGAATTTCGAATTCGTCTATTCGTGTAGAGAATCCCTCGTTATTAGTCCATATAAAAATACACGAGTTCGTGTATTTTTATCTCATTGAATTTGAAATATTTTCATTCATTTGGCTATATACAACATACGAATGTGTACAGAAGATGAAATACCAACTGCCACCACCACAACCACCAACACCATTACCATTGAAGACTAATGAAAACATCCTTCTTTTTTGGTGGCTGAATTGAACAATTGAAATATCTTTGAAACATTGAGCTCTTCAGCTCTCTCTCTCTCGCATTCGCATCGGAAATAAGTATATGAATTAATGAATGAATGGAACAAATGAATTGAAAAAAAATACATGAAACAAAAATGTAAATTCGAAAAATTGCTTGTATCAAAGGTACAAGCCTTACAATATCAATTTTTGTATTAATTTCATTTCATTCATTCAAAAAAAAATTCAATTGTAATTTATTGTAAATCTAATATGACCACCATTAATAACAAGATAATAAGGATGTATAATTGAAGATTTAGAGGCAAAAACCTCGCCCAGTTATTTCTATTAATTCAAACAAACAAACAAAGTATTTGGGCATTATTATTCAATGTGGCTGTATTCGTGTGTGTTTGTATGAATGAAATTCAATTGATAATCAGACTTCTACGCTTTCATTATTATTTATTTATATTCATATTTCAATTCATTCAATTTTGATTCAAATTCAATTCAATTTCAATGTAAATAATTGAAGAATTCGGATGATTTAAAATGAAGAGAATATATGAAGATATATATACGAATGTATCGAGGAAAAAAAAACGCGCCAGCCTTAAAAATAAAAGGTATTTCTCTTTAATCATAGACCCTGAAAAAGGCCCATAGTAATTTCAGTGTTTTTCTTTTATTAGGTTGTTCGGAAAGTTTTTGCCGGTCATATTGTAGAATATAATTGAAAAATCGGCAAGAACTTTTAGAACAACCTAATACTTTAAGGTTGTTTTGTTTTGATTTTTGGTATTCGTATATATATCATTTTCGTAAATAACATCACCGCCATACATACAGTGTACATGACCGTGATTTTCTCGTCATCATCGCTCAGTACTGATTCTGACATTTGGGGCTATGACTCGGGCAAAATTTGAATGATTTTCAGTGATTTCACCATGGAAATCGAGACAGATTTAAAGCATAATCGTTGAAATAGTCTACACTGGTAACCGGTTAATGACTATGGTCGTTGCCCTAGACATCCATCCAGGCTTTCTGTTGATAATATTTGTTTAACTTAGCATATGTACACACACACACACATAGTTAAAGGTATTTCGACCAAGGGAAAAAATTCAAACATTTTAGACCGGTTTTCATGTGTTATTTTGTGGGCTCTTCTGCTCATTCATTCAATGTAAATTCATATTTGGCTCCAATTTAATCTTGAATTTTTCAGTGAAAATAATCGAAATCAAAGGCATTGTAAGGGTCGTAAGGTTCAAAAATTAATGAAATAATTAGATCAAAAACAAACAAAATGAAATAAATCGAATAATTAACCAAAATTAAAACAAAATGAACAAAAAGTAAACAAGAACAATGAAGGTAGAAATAGTTGTTTTTTGTTTTTTTTACTCAAGAAATTTCCCTTGAAAACACAAAAAAAAAAATTTACGTGGAAAGTTTCTTTTTAATTTATTACGTCATGCTCTTTATGAACTATAGCTCATGTGTGTGTAGATTTTTCTTGAATTTTCTTTACGGCGTATTTACACATTGTCAATACTGCGCATGCGCGCTCAATCGAATAAATAAGTTTTGGATCAAAAATTTTCACATTTTTTTTGTTGTGATTATTTTTAATTTTGATCAAATTTTTAATTTCTTGGCAAACGCAATTGAAATTATCAATTTGATATCATTCATCATAACCCCATCAGTGAGATTTATATTTAAATTGATTCGAATCAAGTTTAATTGTTTAATTTAACCTTTTTTTTCCTTAAAACTAAACGAATATATTCTAAATTTAAAAATCATTCAAATTTAATTATAGACTTTTGAGGAATATAAATATTTAGTTTTTTTTCTCGAGTATATTTGAAGATTATTAAATAAATTTGAATAAAAAATAATCAGCTAAGATTTAAAAAATATGGCACTATTTCGTTTCGGCAGCAATATGGATGATATGTTTGGGTAAGTGATACTTGTATTTGTTGGAGAAAATTGATGGGTTCTAATTTGATTCAAATTACTTCTAGGAACATTGACAATATGATGAATCAAATGATGGGTGGAATGTTTGATCCATTCGGTGCTATGACACCGTTCGGTATGAATCGTGGCGCTGGATCGAATATGTTTTCACCGTTTAATCATTTTAATCAAATGCAAAATATGATACAACAAGCATCACAAATGCAATCGAATCCCGGCACATCGTTTGTATCATCATCATTTGTATCGTTTTCAAGTAATGGTAATGGACAACCACAAATATATGAAGAAACTAAAATGAATCATATTGGACCCGGTGGTGTACGAGAAGAACGTCATACTGTTCGTGATTCACGTACTGGTTTGCAAAAAATGAAAGTTGGCCGTCATATTAATGATCGTGGTCATGTTATTGAACGTAGCCGTAATCATCGTACTGGTGATGAAGAAGAGAATAATGAATTCATTAATATTGAAGAAGAAGAAGCACCACAATTTCAACAAGAATGGTCATCGCGTATGGGAAGAGCATATCAAAATGGTCGACATCAACAACAATATCTACAAGCAGCACCACAACAACGTAATCGATTGGCAATAACTGCTGGACCAACAACTAATCATCAACAACAACAACCACAGTATCCATCTTCATCAGATTCACCGGTACCAATCATTACACTTCCACCAAGTTCAACACCACCACCATCAACAACAGGATCATCAAATAATGATAATTATCTCTATCAACAACAACAACAGCCACAACAACAATATTATTTCAATGATTCACCATCATCAAGCAGTAGATCATCATCATCGAATACAAATGAACATAAAGGTAAATCAAAGAAGTCGGCGGCAATGAAAAATCGTAAATATAAGAAACCGAGTGGTGGTGGTGGTCATAAGAAAGAATGAATAAATGAATATCAATACTCACACGTTGATTATGAATGATGTGCTCGAATTAGGATGATGGATCATTATTGATCAATATCAAATTAATTAATTAATTAATCATAACAATAATAATCACATTAAATATTGTCATTGTCATCATTATTTTCAATAGAAAAAAATGATGAAAATAAATTAATTGTCTGTGCACCACCACCACAAAAATATAAAAAATACAATAAAATACATACATGTGACTTTGATGTCGCTTGATCGATGAATAATAATTCCCACTGGTCATTTAGGACTATTGATATTTGAATTTTTCTTCAAAACAAATTGAACATTTGAATGAAATTGAGCTCTATTCGATGATGATCAGCAAAGACATAAATAATGATTTCAAATGTTTTAAATTATTAAATGATTTAGTTTAATTTCCATTTATTTCAATTTTTCACAAAATTTCTACTTGTATTTATTTAAGAGAGTGTGTGTGATCATTTCAATTGATGAAATATACTTGTTCTTAAATATTTAAATCTTATGAAGTTTTTGAACTTTAATTTTTCACAAAATACAAACTTGTCACATGTCATATTTTTTGTTTTGTTGACAATTAGTGTGTTTGTGTTTGTTTAGGATTATTATTATTTGAATAATTTGAAATAAAAATAAATGAAATTTTTCTCCCATTCAATTCAATTAATCAATTTGGTTGTCCGAAAAGTTTTTGCCGAATATATCGTAGGGGAAATAATGAGAAAATTGGCAAAAACTTATCGGACAACCTATTCATGAATTCGATTTTCGAATCTTACGATTATTACTACTCTTCTTCAATCCATTTATCAATTTCACAAAGATCAAAACAAAATTGTTCATCATACAATGATTGCCGATATTCGGTGAGTAAGGTAAGAAAATTTTCATAAATTTCTTCCCATTTACTGGCATCATGATGATAACGGGCTACACGTTTCAATGAATTACGTACGGCCATCGAATCTAAATCATTAATATGATATTTTTCAGTTTGTCGTTGGCCATTATCATTTGGATTTTCATAGAAAATAATCAAATTTTTCTGTTCAATCCATGAATAAAATCCAGCAATCGGTCCTTTACGGCTACGTATTACATAGGATTTAAGTGAAAATATACATGATCGTTTTTCGGTAACACTTGCATATTTGATAAATTCTTTTTGAATGTAAATAATGTTTACGTATTGCTTGCGGATCACTGGTAAATTATTGCCAATAGCCGGTTGACCATCATTTTCCAACATTACCTCCCGTACTTTCCATGCAATATATTGATTACTGATTAACTGATAACAAAATTGTTTCTGTATTTTCGTATTACGTGTTGCATTAAACCAACCAGTATTTGGATATTGATTATCATTCATAATGACAATTGGTCGCGAAAGATGATAACCAGGATCCAATAACACATAACCTAAACGATCCGAATCGGATATTCGAAATTTTAAACAAACCAATACATGTTCTTTAACATTATTCGTTGAATCTAGTTGATATTTTGATTGTATCGATTGTTGTTCCGGATTTAAATTTGAATTATCATCATCAAATTCAAATTCATCGGTCGCCTTGGTCATTGTCATAATCATTTCTTCACATGAAACCAATGAAAAATATTTTGAATAATTATTATTATTCAATGATTGTAATGAATTCATTAATATCAGCGATTGTCCAACACATGACATACTATCCATTTTAATTTTTGCTTCATAATTCAATATGAAATCTGTTAAATTATAATCAGCTGATGATTTTGACCGAGATTTATCATTTAAATATGAATGATAAAAATCTACATATGTACCGAATGTATTATAATCATAACGAGCTAAACATTGTTGTAATACTGTTTCCCATTTAGTTAATTCAGTTTCAAATTCACAAAGATTGTCGAATTCGATTTGTTTCAATTCTTCTTCAGACCAATTTGGTTTATCCAATAGCTTATCCAATGTAATTGTATCTGACAATAATTCTTTGGATTTTATCGGCGACGATGATGTCTTCGGTGATGCATTCGATGAGCTGCCTTTGGCATCATCTCCATTGATCAAGGATATGGCTGTAGGATTCAATTCATTGGATTGCTCGAATTGCTCATTAATCAACCGAACATTATTCAATGACACCGCTAAATCTAATGATTCAGTGATAATATTACTACCATTCAATTTCAAATTTTGAACATTATTTCGAAGTCAACTAGGCCATTCAGCAGCAAAAAATTGATATCGTTGAAACGATGTGGCTGATGTTGTTGATTCATTTTTATTATAATAATCATTACAATCCATTGGATTGTTTTGATTATTCACTGTTGTGGCCAATACTTGTTTATCTTTGGATTTGATTATTCTTTTATTATTTGAATTATTATCAAACGTATCTATTTAAAATCAATCAAAAAATGAAAAGAAAGGGTTAAAATTAATGATTTAAAACAACCAAAGATGACTTACTCATTCGATTATTGAAATATTTCAATAAAAATATCAGCGAAATATAAAGGCACAAATCAATGGAAAACCAAGAAATAAATCTTAAATCAAAATTTGCCAAAGAATTTTTCGGGATTTTTATATTATATTGTATTATATATCAATGGATTATGCACACAAACACGCAATACAAACAATAATAATTGATAACTGCGTTATATTGTACAGTGTAATCGTATAAACAAATATGTTGATTTGTATGCTTTCAAATATAGAAAAAAATTGAGAAAATTCAACTAAATTCAATTGAATTCAATGGAAAATCTGAATGATTCGTCGCCGTTGTTGTGGATGAATTACAACCCCTGTATGTGTGTAAATAAATGCAGGGTTTCAAGTTTTTATTCGTAGTTTTGAAATTAATTTTCATAGTTTTCAAATTGATTTTCGTAATAGTATAGTGTAAAATTGCATTCAAAACTACGAAATTTAACTTGAAAACTACGAAATTCAATTTTAAAACTACGAATTAAAACTTGTAGAAAGAAATTTCATTGGAAAAAAATCTAAATGTAAATAATAATTGGCTTTTTGGCAAACTATACTCACGATTACAATTGTAATTGTGTATAAAACTGATTTATTCATTCATTTATTGACAATCAAAATACAATGAGTGTGTATTTATATAGTTTTTGGCTCTTCATGTTCGATGAATGATTCGATTTGATTATATTCGATAAAGGTGGCTGGCGGCGATAACAATAAAGATACATCGGCCCATCCACCACCGTAGACGTAATCAATACGACTTGATGATATTGATGATTTGAAGGGGAATGATTTTAGAAATTCAGGAATGAACATTCGAAGACCTATATGTGTTTAAATAGTTCTTGTTTCTGAATGACGCCTTGTTCCAAACATTCATTTTGAAACATTGATGATCATTGATCATCTGATTTCTTCTTAATGTGTTCACATACATCATCAAGAGTATTCAAGTGGTTGGATGGAAGGAAAATCGAAATTTTGATGACTTTCAATGCTTCAAGTGGTTTTTGATTAATTGATTTTCAATGTAATCATCATTTTCAAATACATAAACTAAGCAAAACTAATCAATTAATCGATCAGTGAGGAGAGATTGGTGATTTGTCAATTTTTCACATTGAAAAAATATTAATTACAAGCTTAAGCTAATCCAGTTTAATCCAGTGACAACTAGTTTTGATATTTAAATAATATCTGAACATTTAAAATTCATATTAATTGATTTTGAATGATAATTTTGAAATCACAAATCAATTATTCGATTATTTTCAATTATTACTTATCACAATCAAACAGCACATATGGATTAAGTATTAAATTTGGATCAAACATTTGTTTCAATTGTTTCATCAACTGGATTGATTGTGGACATTTTGAATAATGTAAATATTTACATTTACGTTGCCCGATACCATGTTCAGCACTAATACTTCCATTATTATTGGATACATATTCATAAAGAAATGGTTCGATTAATTGCAAAATATTTTCATCAAATACTTTGGATGTAATATTTAAATGTAAATTTCGATCACCCATATGTCCATAACCACATATTCGTATATAATTCGAGTTATTATTTTCGTAAAAACGTTTACGCATTATATCAACAATTTGATAATAACAATGTAATGGTAATGATATATCATATTTATAGCAATAACCATCCAAACGCAGTGCTTCGGTAATTTGTTCACGATATTGTTTTAGCTTCAGAAATTTATCCATTTCATTCCATTCATTTGCTGATATACCATCAATGATCAGCGATTTTGTTGATAATTTTTCATATAACCCAGTGATTCGATCATCAAATGCATTCAAATTCGAATCATTTGTTGATAATTCGAATAGACAATAAAATTTTACATTATCTTCGGTAGACGATAATGGATTTGTACGTTTAAGGTTGTTGATAACAACATTCATCGATTCTGAATCCATCATTTCGAATAAGGTTAAATTTTCTTGAAAATCTTCTTGTAACAGCTGATATAATTGCAATAAATCTTCATAACTTTTCAATGATATAAATAATAATTTTTTAAAACGATAATCCATTGGACATAAAATGGAAACTTTAGTAATTATCCCAAGGGTACCTTCAGAACCGATAAATAAATGACGGAGATGATAACCAGTATTATCTTTACGCATTTCACTCATTAAATTCAAAACATTTCCATTAGGCAGCACTACTTCTAAGCCTAATACATTAGCATGTAATGGACCAAAACGTATGAAACGTAAACCACCGGCATTTGTTGCTAAATTTCCTCCGATCATACAAGAACCTTTAGCACCCAAATCATATGGTATCAATCGATTTTTGCTTTGTACAAATTCTTCTAAATGTTGTAATATACAACCACTTTCACATTGTAGTACACCGGTTATTGGATCGAATGATAATATTTTATTCATTTTTTTCATTGAAATAATTATTTCATTGTCAAACGGTACTGAACCGGCAACCAATGATGTATTGCCCGATTGTACTACACATTTTAATCGATTCGTATTACAATATTTTAATATATTCGATACATCATCGGTGTTACGAGGGAATAGTACAATATCCGATCGGCCATGATGTGAATGTAACCAATCTTGATTGTATTGTTCAAGATCATCAATTTGTACATTATTTGTACCTAATAATTTTTGAAATTCGATTACATACGTAGATGATACGGATGATGATGACAAAAATTTTCGTTGATTAAATCGGATGAATAAATTACCGAATACATGACGAGAATTATTGATTAAAGACATTAAAAATATATTTTTTCTTGAAATGTTTAATTGTAATTAGAAAAATAAATTAAAAATTGACAAAAAATAATCATCAAAGAGAATCGATTGTATTTTGTCGATTGTATCGATAGTTTTCAAAAATTTTCAAATTTTCAAAGTTCGATAAAATCGGAAACATTCGAATTTCGAACAATTAACAGCAATCCATGGCATCAGCAAATTCAATAAAATCAAATTGATCAAAGCTTTTCACCGCTGGAAATGTTTTCAATTCATCCGGAGAATAATTACGATTATTTGGTCTTTGTATGATGAAAACAGTCATACCACTATTGCGTGCAGCACGACCTTTATTCGGACTATCGGTGAAATAATATAAATTTTTTGCTTCACGTTCCGATAACGATGATATTACACCACAATATTTATTTGTATCATACTTGAAACGATGATATGCATCGAAACCGCTTGTAATATAATCACCAATATTGCCAACAGTTGATGCATTCAAGAATAATTTTTGTGTTTCAATTGGTCCCGATGCAAACGTATATATTTTTATATAATATGGATCTGTTGTCCATTTTTTAAAATTGCCCATAATATCATCGAATGCTAATGGCCTCAATGTTTTATTTTTATATCTGGAAAAATTCGGAAAAACCATTAGTTCAATGAATATGAACAATAAGAAAATATTACAATTACCCTTCATTCCAGATTTGATTAAAAATGGTGTCCAAATTTCTGATCAATTTACGATTATTACGGCGATAATTTAAATTATCCACGATTGATTTTATTAATTCATCATCACTTATATTGTTGCCATTGCTATCATTCATTTTAATCATTGGCATTTGAGGATATTCACTGGAATCATCGTCTGTCCGTTTCAATAATAGCTCAATATATATTCGTATCGAATCCATGTGCAAATTTTTACGCAAATAATTTTCCAAATTATCATCAATATATTGATATAAAACTTTACGAAATTCATACGATACCAATACACCCCATATATCGGTCAATATTTTGAATGGTTGCCGTAATTGTAAACGATTATTGTCAATATATTTTATTGGTATTGATTGATTTTCAATCCGTATTAATTGTTTTTTATGCTTAACAGCGAATAATGAATATTTTACATAATCATCATCGTCATCGATATTATTATTATCGTCGTTATTTTTATTACAAGTACGTATGCTAAATTTTATTGTTTTACAATCCAATAAATAATTTTTCGATAAATCTACAGATTTATTGTCATCTTCGTTTCTCATGTTCGAAGCGCTGAAAATTAATTTCGATTCAATTTATTTCGATAGAAAACAAATTATAAGCAAGATATACAAATAAATACGAGAAAAAAAATTCAAATCAAATTATTGTATTGAAAATTTGTTAATTAATTGATTTATTGATTCGAGAATTTTAAAGAAATGAAAAGAAAATAATGAATAATTTGAAAAAATTCATGAAATAATAATACTGAAAATTTTTGAAAAACAAAAACAAAAGAAATGAAATGAAAATACAAATTCTTTTCAAGCAATTGACAAAAAAAATTACAATAATGATCATTATTAAGATGACAATTTGTTATAATTATTATTATTATTATTATTATTATTATCAAAATCAAAGTAAATCTGAGACAAAAGAAAAAGAAATATTATTATTTAATAATATATAGATTTGAAAATATGTGAAGAATAAGATATGCATTAATTTTCGTATCGATTTTTGTGACAACAATCATCATCAATAAGAATAATGAGTGAATTAAATTTTTTGATATTTTCAATGATATATGAGTTGAGTTGATAATAATGTAGTCAAGTATGTATCTCAAAAATTGTATTATATGAGAATTGAAAACAATTGATGACAATATTTTTTGATTTCAATATGAAGAATACAAAGAAATTTCATCACATTGAAATTATTTCACAATTTATTTAAATGATTTAAGTAGTATTATCAATCGTATGTATTTATTTTAGTTGTCGATGATGTCAGTTGGTTTTTCGTTGGCTGCCGAAATTTTTCAAACAAATTTTGAACAAAATTTGACTAGCTTAATATGTTTGTATTATTATTTTTGGTGATCATAAAATCATAGAATTTTTCAAATACCAAATCTTCAGACATTTTTGTTTTTTAAATGCGTGAGTATTATTTCTTAATCTGTCATTTTTTAATTTGTTTTACATTTTTTTTCACTTTATTTACTTATGGTTTTTTCAGTGTCAAAACAAGAGCGAAAACAAAAATTCAGTGTTAAAACAAAAGAGAAAAAAATCTGAAGAGAAAAATGCAAATATTTGTATTGAAAACGATTCGTCAGAGGAATATAAGAAGAAAGAAAAGCATTTTGAATAAATGAAAGATAGATTTCAAAATATTAAAAAAAAATCACAATGAAAATCATAATAATAATTGGATGATGATAAGTATTGTTATTTTAAATGCTTAAAGATATATTTATATTTTTCTTATTTTCAGAGATTCTAAGTTTTTTTTTGTTTTGTTTTATTATTTGTATTGTGAAGATCTTTTCAAAATGTCAAATTTATTATTTTTGGTTTATGTTTGGTTTACAAATAGAGACATTGATTATTACTTTAAATTCTTCTTTGGTTAAATTTCAATAAGAGAGAATTCATTGTTGTGAGTATTATTATTTTTGTGTCATGAACGAAGATTACATATTATTAAAGATTTTTAGATAGATTCTTCGAAAAAAAAATATTCTTTTTTTTGTATTCTTCATCGGTTATATTGTCATCGCATATCAATAGGGTGTAAAACGATTAAATGCTCCACGATATGTAACCTACGCAAAAAAAAAAAATTCAATCAAATGGAAATTTTCAAAGATAAATTTTTATGCATGTTAAAATTGAAAAAAAACAAATTCAATTTTTTTTTATTATGAGAATACATACTCCATAGCCGGTAACTGGTCCAATGCTATGTCCAAGATATGGTTCGGCAAACTCTCTACCATAGCTTTGAATTGAAAAATTGCAAGAGGAATACAATTCAATATTTAATGTCAAATTTTGCTTGGGACAGTACATACCCAGTTGTTGCAGCAGCCATATAACTGGCAACCGTTGGATTAGCTTGTGCTGCTGCTGCAGCAGCTGCATATGATCTTGCTGCGGCTGCAGTATACGCCGCACTAGCTGCATATGTAGGCTGAGAAAATTAGGAAAAGTTTTAAATTATTTTCATAAAAAACAAAATTTTTCACTTACAGGTAATTGATAACGTTCAGCAGCGGCCGCAGCAGCTGTACCATTAGCTGCAGCAGCTGCTGCTGCATAAGTTAAAAACGGATCCGGATAAACTGCGGCTGCATTTCTAGCGGCCAATAATCTTTATGTTTTCATCGAAAAAACAAAACAAATATATGGTAAATTGAAAATTGAAATTTCGTTTGAATTCAAACAAAAACAAACAAAAGAAAAAAGGATGCAAAAATTAGTAAAAAAAAACAATGAAAAAAAATTTTTTTTTTTTGATTAAAAACAATGAAAATAAATTAAAATAAATTTTCAAAATCGATTTTTTTTTTTTTTTTTTTTGTTTGTCGGTCGGTCGTCTTGTTGGTCGTTATTTGTTTTTTTTTATTTTTGACAAGAGAAAAATAACATAGAAATATACAGTCTCTATTTGACAACAAAAAAAAAATTAATTAAAAAAAATGATAAAACGAAAAACTAATTGAAACAAAACGAAAAACTGGAAATTAATTTTTTTTTTTTTGAACAAAACAAAAAGTGAATTTTGTGTGTGTCAAGATTGATGATTACATTACATACACACACAATTTCTGTGTGCGCTACACTTTTTTTTGAAAAATCAATTTCCATGAAAATTTTCTTTGAAATAATTTTTCCAAACACTTTTTCACTTTTACATTCATGATAATAAATTTGGAATGAAAAAACAAAGGGGATAATTTGATAAAAACGAATAAAATGAAATAAAAGGATTATATTTCCAGACATATAAAGGGAATGATTCGTAAAATGAAGAGATGCACACACACAAACAAATTAGACATAAACATACACACATACATACATACAAGTAATTATCAAATTGAAAATATGCTTTCATATAGTGCCTTGAATAACTATAAATAAATTTATGAAGATGAAAGAATTTCATTTTTTTTTTTTTTTTTTTTTTTTTTTTTGAAAAAAGTTTTAAATTTGAATAAATGATTTTTTGAGAGAAAATAAAATAAATAATAAATATATTAAGCTTTGATAGAATTTGAGGATTAATGATCAATTTCATAATTTGTTTTCATATTTCATAAATTGAATAAATGAATGAATACTTTGAAAACCCATTTGAAATTGGCAAGAATCGTTTTTTTTTATGATAAATAATCATTTGAAAAAATGAATAATGTAAATCAATCAATTTAGAAATGAAAAAGATAAATAAAAACAATTATATATATGTGTATGTAAAACCCCATATCATCAATAATTATTCATTAATCAATAGAATATTATGATTATCATTAAATAATACTAATAATAAACAACAACAAGACATGACAAGATAAATATGTTTGAGAAAAACAGACAAACAAACAAACAACAAGACAAGAAGACCAAAACAAACAAATGATTTTTTGAAATGATTAAGTAAGTAAAATGAATAAATAATTAATTAAGTAAATACATTCAAAATTAAAAATTAAAAATTTAAAAATAATTTAAATAACAAACAAAAAACTTACTGGGAAGCAGCATAACCATGCAATGTGGCAGTTAATGGTGAATTGTGTCTTGTATGAAATGCTGCAGCATTAGCAGCTGCGGCTGCAGCTAACTGCTGATGCGCTGTATTTGTTGTTGTTGCTGCCCTTGTTAGCCGTGCACCTCTTTGTATTGCAACACCGCGTAGAGCTGCCACTAAATTTTTTTTTTTTTTTTTTTTGTAAAAATATTTTTACATATATTTATATAATCAATACATCAGACATTATCAAATTCAAACACATAAATGAATAAATAAATAATTAAATAATGAAAGGATTAAGTATTGAAATTGATATGTCATTATCATCATTTGTGAAAAATTCATTTTGCAGAACAAATAACCCAAGTACCCGAGAGTAGGAAAAAATAAATAAATATCAATCCATCAATCAATCAATTCAAAGAAAAAACAAATATAAATAATTAAAATTTGAAATTGGGAAAATGAAAAATAATATACAACACAGGCATCAGAAGTAAATAGGAATTATTACATAAACAGTGGTGTGATCAAAGTTATTTACAAAATAAAGAAATGAAACTTTTGAAGAAGAAAAAAAAATCTTTCGGAAATTTTTTTTTTTTTTTTCAAAAATCCAATTCATAATATGTGTGTGTACGAAGTGTGTATTTGGAAAAATTCTTTTGGAAATTTTCTTCCCAAATTCCTTTGGATATTAGCAAATGGGAATTTCCTTTATTTTGATTATGGAATTTCATTACGAAAAAAATTCCCATAAGACAAAGGATGAAAAAAATAAAAATAATCGAAAAATATCTCAGCAAAATAAAATGAAAAAAAAAAACATTCGAAAATCGAATATGTATGAATGTGTTTTTGAATATATTTAGGGTAGTCATATATGCGCTTGTGTGTGTGTATGTGTGCATGTAATGAATATGTATGAATGAATATATATATGTCTATTTATGAAAGTTCAAAAACAAAATAAAATAAAATCATCATTAAAAAACATCGTTCGAAGAATCGAAAAAATAATAAAGGAAATAAAAAAAAATACAAAATTCTTGTAGAATATATGTATTAGGTTGTCCGAAAAGTTTTGGCCGATTTTTATGCGGCCACTCTATTCGATTAAGCCGAATGAACTTTTCGGACAATCTAATACAAATAAAGAATTGCCTAAATTATACTTTAACCATTTTATTCGAATGTTATGCAATACACTTCTATATTGCATATTTACTTGGATTTTTTTGTGCCATAAAATATTCAAAAAAATATATTTGAATATGAACAAATGGAAAAAAAGTGCACAACATCTCTATTGGGAAAATCTATCTATATACACACTACCTATGCAAAAAAAAAAAAAAATGGCTAAATATCATTGGAATATGTGCATTCGTACTATTATTTGGCATATCACGACTATGATTATGATCATTATTGCATTTTGCATCAATTTTCTTCTCCGATTTTCGTAGGAATTTAATGATAGTTATATGATAATCATAACAATAATAATGATGACAATTATATTTCATTGATCGAGCATGAAATTGTTCATTTTGACTAATGATGATTAAATTTTGAATTGTTCATTTTTCATGTATTTTTTAATAGGTATTAGACTTTGTTCAAAATGAATGAATGAGTGTGTGTGTGTGTGTGGAATTATCGAAAAACAATTGAACAATTATCATATCGGAACAAATCGATCAAATCAAAAGGCACTTACCGTTTGAAATAAGGGCTGCAGCCGCTGCATTTGCATTAGCATTAACAGCAGCTGCAGCTGCAGCAGCTACGGCTGCTGCTGATTGTAATGATGTAGGTGTTTGATGTGCATGTGGATGTGGATGATGATGATGATGAGGATTATGATGATGATGCGGATGTGGATGTGTATGAACATGATTGTGATTTGCTGCAACCGCCGCTAATTGATGAGCAATCGTTGCCGATGATGGTGATGTTGTCGATGATGATGATGTTTGTACCATTGCTGCTGCTGCAGCTGCAGCAGCAGCCGCAGCTGCGGCTGATTGTAATGATGATACCGTTGTTTGTGATGATGATATGGCTGATGGTGATGCGGCTGCTGCGGCTGGAGCCGTAGATACCGTCGGTAATGCAGGTAATGCTGCCGATTGTGATAATGATGATATGCATGATGCTAATGCTGCCGGTGATTGTGTTGCCGATAATAAAGCTGCTGCTGCGGCTGCGGCCGCCGATGATGATGATACTGATGCTGTTGATGATGAACATGATAATGGTGTTGCGGATTTTTTCGATTGTACTCGTGCCGTTGCATTATTAACTTCAATTTTTCTACCTTCAACAATCGTTCCGTTTAATTGTTCACGTGCACGATCTGCATCCAAATTCGATGCAAATGTTACGAAACCAAAACCCTTTGAAAATTGAAAAAATGAATGGAAAAAAAGGACCAAAAATTAGACCCAAAAAAATTCGTTGAAAAAAACTAATTAAGTTAATTAATTACGAAAATGAATTAACCAAAGTGAACTAATTCACGAATATTCCATTAAACACAAACATTTCAAACATTGAAAAATATATTCGCCACACATATGTTACACACACACGATTCTCACATTATCACACACACACACACAGTTATGCACTGGGAACCATTGAAAAACTCTGAAAACCATTGAAACCATTGAAAAGTCAGAATATTCTTTGAACACATACAGCGAAAGCGAGAGAGAGAATGGAATAATTTAATCCATAATCAACGAGAAAAAAAATTACCCGAAAAAAACTTTTTGATATCAAAAATTCAGATAAAAATATGACCAATGAAAAAAATGGCCAAAAATGTCAAATGCACATAGAAAAAAATTATTAATAAATGTACGCAAAAATAATCATAAATAATATTTGAATAATTTGATTAAAACCGAGAATAGACACATAGAAAGATAAATTCATGGATAAAAAATAAATTCATAGACCAAATTCACCAACAAAAACAAAATGTTGATTTGAAAATGATTTGAAACTTTATGTGTTGTGTGTAACATAGACACACACACGAATACATGTCATCATGGCAAATAATATATGCGAATGTGAATCATGAAAAATTATGAGAAAAAAATTGGGGAAATTCTGGTGCATGCATTCATTTATTCATTGATACAGACACAAACACATACACTGAATAGGTACAGATATCTAAACACACACATACACACACGAATACAACACATACACGGAATTATCTTTTTTTTTTGATTAATTCCACCATTCATAATCATATATTCATTCATTTAATCATAACACACACACACACACACACACACGAATCATAATCATCATAAAAATATGATTAAATGTGATAGAGAATTATAATTATTATTTCAAATAATGATAATAATAGTGACTAATTCTACTAATTCTAACTAGTAATTATTATTACCAATATATTACATTATGATTTTTGTGGATGATGATTATTTGCTTGGTTCATTTCATTTTATTCATTATTTTTCAATGGTATGATTCACCAATATATATATTTCGCATATATAAATAATTTCAAAAACGTTTCGAAACGTTTTATAGCTCATAGAAATCATCATCATCATCATCATCATTAATCCAACGGGGAAAAAATTCAAAATATTTGAAATTCTAAATGCGTATTTATACTAATACTAATGTCTTTGTAATATTTGGCTTAAATGCAATGATTATCATTTGTAATCAATTAATATGAATGAATGAAATAAATAAATGAAATTATATTTCATCCAAGAAGTAATAAACTTGGTACATGCATATTCTCTGCCGTTTCGAAAAATAATAATGAAAATAAATAGATTAAAAACACAATAAATACATTGAAATTGTTTGATAAAACTTTTATCAAAAATAAAAGTTTTAAATTTTCAAAAAAACGAAAAATTTGCATAGAAATTAATCAATTTCTCATGATAATATCGCTCGGATAATTCTATCTAAAATATGGGTGGAATAGCCCTTTTTTCGGAATGGAAACCAAGTGAAAAAAAGCATTGAAATCAATGGCCATTTTCGACCTTTATTTTTGAAAAGTACAAAGACGCTATTGCATACAAAAGTAAACAGAGAAAATAAACGTAATTCTTTGTGTCAAATTTCATATGAAAGAATTCTTTATCAGCCAAAAATAATTTGATTAATCTAAACACACACATAAACTAACTCAATCGCATACACAGACAAATGAATATGGACATATTCAAATTAACCAAAATTCACCAATATATTCAAATAGTACAAAGGCTTTACCAATTTTACCTAACACAAACATACACACACACAGAGACTCAAAGGGCGTAGTAGAATTGTCATTCATATGACGCCAGATTGTCACGCAAAATTCACAATTTCAATTCATTTTGATTTTTGTTTTCACAAACAAAACAAACCACTAATCACTACGGAATATTCTGACTGGAATATTCTTTGATTATTCATAATTCAATGAAATGGCTAAAAAAAATAGCCAGGAATAATTCGATTGAATCATAAATTCATAGAATAAATGACAGGTAAATGACAAGTAAATGCGAAATAAATACAAAGAAAAATCCTGAATAAATAAAAATGTGAATAAACAAATAAACTTACCTTTGATCCACGTTCATTGAATATGATTTCAACATCTAATATTGGACCAAATTGCTGTGTTTAGGAAATCGGGATAAAAGGAAAAATTGAAACGAAAACGAAAAAATTGAACATCATTAAAAATTCTTATTCGAATTCAATTCGTAAAATACAAATTGAATTGAATAATGACAATAAATAAAATGTAAAATCAAAAAGTCAAAATTCAATTCAATTCAAATGATTCAATTGAATAAATAGAAATAATAATAAAAGTCAAAGTCGAAAAAGTAATAAAAATCAGTAAAAAAAAAAAATATTAAAACATCATCATTTTTGTTCAGAGCTAAAATATATTATTACGAATATTCTGGCCTGCCTGCCTGCCTGGTGTTTGGTACAAGACAAATAAACATACAAACAATCAAATAAAGAACACACAATCACATAAATACATGAATAAAATGAATGATTGAATGAATAAATAAATAATCATTCATTGATTCATTCAATTGTATGGAGAAAAAATTTGTCATTTTGGATTCTTATTTATATTCAGAATCACATTTTGACAATTGTTCTTTCTGTTGAATAGAAATATGAAAAGAATAAAAAATCAAATTTTAACCGACACATTTTCGTTCATATTTCTTCATATATGTAAAATTACATAGAAAACCATGAAAAATCAAATGAAAAATATTTGATGATGATCATGATAATGACAATCAAACAATGAGTGTCATTTGCATGTGCATTTACAACGATCATCATCATCATCATAAAAAAAAATCAATGTTCATCACAGACATTTGACCTATTACAACTATTTACTCTATTTACTATTGTTGTAATGATTGTCATCATTATTGTTTATTATGTACGATACGAGATGTAAACACACATCAAATATAATTGAATTTATGAATATTTTTTTCATATCATTTGATGCATATTTTTCATCATTATTATCATTAAAATAATGTCATAATAATGGTAATAACAAAGAATTTTTTGATGACAAATTAGATGAATAATAATGTTGCATCAAAGTTATTTATAAACTGGCGAAAAACAATTGTTTTTCAATTGAAAATTGATGAATTTAAAAAAAAGTTTAGTTTTCTGGCTAATTGAAAAACGAAAATTTTTGCTTAATGAATGAATGAAAATATTTGATTAATTACTGTTAATTAATAAATAAATAAATAATTGTAGAAAAAATTCATTAATTTGAAATATTTATAATCAAAAATAACTGAAATATTCAACATAAAAATATTAGGTTGTCCGAAAAGTTCTGGCCGATTTTCATTGAGCAACTCTATTCGATTAAGCCGAATGAACTTTTCGAGTAGCCTAATATTTGCTAAACTTTTTTTAAGGGGAAAAAAACAATTAAAATAACAAATATTCAATATAAATAAATAGCTAGTTGGTTCTGTCTATGATAAAATCTGGATTGTTTCCAGAATATTATTGAGTGAAAACAGAAAAGCAAAAAATGAAATTGAATATTTGAAATAATTATTTCAAAAATCCAAATATTCAATTTCATAAGAATTTGAAATATGCTCTCTCACTGTACATTCAGAATCTACACGGTAAAAAATGGCCTAAATTCATTTGCCAATTGTTTGATAAAAAAAAACAATACAATTGCAAAGTCATCAACAAAAAAAATTAATTTCTTTTCAATTAAATCAGCAAAATTAATTAGGAAATGAATGAATAATTTGTTATTACATAAATTGGAATGTGAATGTATGAATACTTACACCGAACAGTTGCCGTAAATCAGGATCACGAAAACGAAATGGAATATTGGATACATGTAAACGTTTTGGCTGAATAGTAGGTATTGTTGTCGGCGTTGTTGTATTGTTTGATGATGATGGCAATGATGGTTGTGATGGTGGAGGTGGTGGAGCTGTCGATGAATTCGATGATGATAATATCGGAGATTTTAATGCTACGGTTGCAGCAGCAGCAGCAGCTGGTGCTGTTGTAGGTGCTGCCGCCGTCGTCGTCGTCGTTGAAGCATCATTAATCGCTGACACTGTTGCGCAAGTCGTTGAACCTTGTTGTTGTTGTGGAACAGATGTTTGGCTATTGTTATTATTACTGTTAGTGTTATTATTCAACAATGACTGATTCGATGTTATCGTATTATCATCAATTTGTTGATTAGATCCAGATAATGTTTCATTATTATTCGTATTATTATTCGACATTAATAATAAATGATCTTGCTGCTGCTGTTGTTGATTATGTTGAACATTGTGCGTTGTTGTATTAGCATTATTATTCAATGATGCATCAGAATTCAATGTTTCATTCCGAACAAATTCATTTTCATTATCATTTGTACCATTCATTTTACTTGATGATAACGATGGTGGTGATGATGATGATTGATCTAAATCTGTTTGTGTCTGCTGTTCAACCGATACGGATACAATTGAATTGGTCATTGATTGATTCGTTTTCATTGATGTTTGCTGTTGCTGCTGCTGCGAATGATTTTGGCTCTGATTAGTGTTATTCGCTGCGTATGGTGACAATACGAAGCCATTTGATTTTGTATATTGATCTATATGAATTAGTGAATGAATCACATTGAAAAATGACGAAAATTACAAAGATTTAAATCGAAAAAATGGACAAAAATAATGGAAAAATACAAACCATTGTTGCTGCTATTATCAATACTGCCATTCATAATGTTTCCATTCATTATTGTTTCATATGTGGTTGATGATGATAACGATGATGATGAGGATGATAATTGTTGTTTCAATGATGTTGTCGATGCTTTCAATGTCGATATTTCATTATTATTATTATTCGATGCTATTGTCGCTTCTTGTTGTTGCTGTTGCTGCTGGCCATTTGTCAACATTTTTCAACTCTTCTGTTCTTCTTCACAATTGAAATATTGTTTCATATGAGATAATAATCTATTCATTCATAAATCAAGGATGAAAAAAAGCGAAAATTAATAAATTTTTTCAGCTTAAAAAAGTGAATAAATTGACATGAATTTAAATATTTGAATATTTGAAGATATACATAAATATTCATGCATATTTCACAATTAAAACAAAACAAAGTACTTAATAAAAATCAAAGGTCATAGATTGTATAGATTCACACCTGGATCATTCTAATATTAATAAATTGTTAAATTATCATTTTAGTTGATTGATTGAGTAAACAATAATAAAGGTAAATATTTGAAACTTAAACTAAAAAGAATAGAATTCAAAGATAAACAATAGATTAATTTCATATTGATCAATGATTGGAAAATAATGATAAATAAAAATAAAAATGATATTAAACAATGTGAAACATTATGTAAACATAAATATTTATAATTGAAAAAATTTTCTTTGATAAATTTTTACTTTTTATATGAAATTTAATTCGATAAAGATTATATCACATGTATTAATGTGATACACGAATGAATATTATTATCATTAGTTTTCACTGAAAACATGTGTTTACAAGTCTACAGACACAAGACAGAAATATATGAAATTGGTCGTAAAGAAATCAACGGTTTTTCAATGATTTCGAATGAGAAAACCATCGATTACTTTTCAACCAGTTTAATACATGTCTTTGAATAAAGTTGACAAGTTGTTTACTATGATCATTATTACTGTATATATTGCTGTACTAAAATTACTATTTTTTAAATTAATAATTTATAAAGAAACAAATGGAATAAATAAATAAATCTATGATAAATCTTTTTATTATTCAAAATATTTCATTAATATTTTATTTGATTTGAACGAAAAATAAAAATATTAATATTTTCGTTGCTTTTTTTCAGATAAATATTAGATTGTCCGAATAGTTCATTCGGCTTAATCAAATAGAATTGCCCAATGAAAATTGGCCAGAACTTTCCGGACAACCTAATACAAATAGTAATAATTATTTTAAATTAACATTTAATGAAAATTTCTTCTTCACCGTTTTTTATCTGTTGCTAATATTAAATCATAATAAATATCAATCATGTTGAATGAATATAAAAAATTTAATTGATTGAATAATTAAATATACGAAAAAAAAATACTATCAGGTTGTCCGAAAAGTTCTGGCCGATTTTCATTGGGCGACTCTACAGATTAAGCCGAATGAACTTTTTGGACAGCATGTTAAAAATGATCACTTGTGAAATTCAATGATAAAATCTTTTAGAAAAACAAACCTGAATAAGTAATCATTCAATATTGAATGATTACATTTGAAATTATTAAAAACAAAATTATTATTCATAGAAAATCAATCAATAATAAATTGATTTTCAAGGCTATAGCATAGAAAGAAATGTGTGTGAATTTTAAATTTTCAAAAATTCAAAATTCTCAAAGCATAAACAACAACATAAACTCGAAAATATTGATGGTGGAAATAATCAAAAACACTAACCTTACGTCACACCTTACGAATGATTGAATGGGAATTCAATTTGATTTAAATTCCAAGAAATTCTTCAACGTAAATTCATGATTCACAGAATTTTTTTTCAGGTAATTTTGATCGATTCATTCATTCAATCAATTTTTTTTATGAATCGAGATTAGAAATGTGTAAATGTCATTTGTTGGGCGCTCAGGGGAAACAAAAATACAATCCGGAAAATTTGAAATTTTTTCAATTTAAATTTCAATTTTTTTGAGGAGGAATAAAAAAAAATCAATCTTAAAACATATTAGATTGTCCGAAAAGTTCATTCGGCTTAATCACAATAGAGTTGCCTGATGAAAATCGGCCAAAACTTTTCGGACAACTTAATAAATTTTCTTAGATGTTCAAAGATTGAAATTTTAAGAATTGTAATTTGTTTTTCGCCTGTTTCTATTCTGTTTATTTCTTAAATACACTAAGATGATGTGTGTGTGTGTGTGTGTGTTAATACTTGTCAATTCTGTACTTTTTTTACCAGCTATTTATAGATGGTTTTTCTTCATATTTCTTGAAGCACAAATCAGTTATTTCGATTATTATTTTTCAGATTGTTGAATTGAACACAGACACACTAAGAGTTATTTTGCTGTGAAAAAACCTTAATTTTTTTTCCAAATTATTTGTTATTCTCTGTGTGTGTATGCGAAAAGTGCAAGAGCACAATGAGCAGCACAAGATTTCGTATTAGGTTGTCCGAAAAGTTCTGGCCGATTTTCTTGAGCAACTCTATTGTGATTAAACGGTGATGAACTTTTCGGACACGCTAATATTTATTCAATATTTTTTCTGATGATGTTTACAATATTTTTTTGATGTGGATTTTTCTTCCTCGAATTGTAATTGAAAATTTACAAAATTTTTGAGTATTTCTTCAAATTGTTAATATTCATTCATTCAATATTAAAATATGCTGAATGATTTTCTGTGTGTCTGAATGTAAATAAATAAATTAAATTTCTTTGATTCTTGATTTTTTTCACTCTGTGAAAATAAACAAATAAATAACAAAATATTAGGCTGTCCATAAAGTTCTGGCTGATTTTCATCAAGCAACTCTGTGGTGATTAACCGGGATAAACTTTTCGGACAACCTAATAAAATAAATAAGTGAAAATGTGAGATGAGACTTTGCAAAGATTTTGATGATTTTCTTTTTGATTATTTGCTTCGTTAAATAATAAAATTAAAAATTTGTTCATTTCGGGTGTATGTGTATAGCAGCACTCATACACACACAAACAAACAAAATAAACAAAACAATGGCGCTCTAAAAGATTCTTATTTTTTTTCTTCATATATTTGCCTATAGGTATTTAAATGGTTATAATTTAATGAAACGAATTGTGAAATTGAAGAAATCGAAGAAAAATGGTCATATTTCTCTCGATTTTCTTTCGAACTGAGAGTGGGTGAGCAATATTTCGGTGGGGAAAAACAAACAATAATAATACTCACTCTAAGAATTGAGTTTTTGGCTGTGTAAATGTTATGTTTGAAATGGAAAATTTTCGATTAATTTTTGAATTTCATTGAATGTTCATTTAATTAAATAATTTTGGACAAAAACACAACAAAACACAATCAAACAAATTGATTTTAGATGAAATTTTGGCTGAATTGAAATAAATTGAAATCATTTGATTCATTCGAATCAAAATTTATTCTTATTTTTTCAAAGAATTTATTCACAAAATCAAACCGAATTTCATTAATGAAGAAACACTAATGAAGAATAATTGATTTGAATAACAATTGAAAAATTCATTAATACTTTTTGATCATTAAATTATTTCGTCGATGATTTTATTCAATTCAAATTTGATTCCATTTGAATTCTGAATGAAATTCTAATGGAAATTCTTGATGATTTCTTTGAAAGAATTCTTTGGATGATTCAAATTTCTTGAGTTAAAAATGATTATTTCGTTGATTTTTGGCTGATTTTTTGGTTGTTTCCATCACACACAAACAAACGAAACAATGAAAGCAATATGAAAAGTGTGTGTAAATGCATCCAAAGTATTGAATTGGAATTGAAACTAATCAAACAAACAAACAATAAACGAATGTGGATGGATATAAGAAATGTATGAGAGAAATCGAATGAACAAAAAAAACATTCGAAATGAAAGAGGTAGCACCACATACACACATAAACAATGGCCAGGAAATTCATTTGGTAGCGGCATACACGACTGAAGCGAATTTTTGTTTTTTTGTTTCATTTTCAAAAATTCCAAATGTTGTGCAATAATCAAATATCTTTCATTGATTAATGCTACTTGAATTTTATTTTATTTTTTTGAATGAAGGGCAATTTTTTTCGTTGTGAAATGTATTCGCACAACACTTTGCAATGCTACTACCAAAAGTTTTCTTCACACTTTATGTCATCATTATGCCACTGCTACTGAATTTTTTTTTTTCGTTGTGCATTCGAATTCGAATCTTCGAGTTTCAAATGGAACATATTTGGATTCGATACCATCTGTTATATATCTGAAGTTGGACCAAAAATTAATCGTTGGTCTTCGGCCATCTTTGAGCTTTGAAACCGACGATTACTTTTTGGACCAACCTGATATATGACTATTCAAATCAATATAACAATGTTTGATGATGCTTTCCAGCCACATTTTGGCTGGTTATAAGCGAAAAAAACCTCAAAAATGAAACCTTCATCATCATTTAAGTGAGTTAACGAAATCATTCAATTTTTTCAAATGATTCAAGGACATGCGTCATTAAGCCGTTAATTGTACCATATTCTTTTGATTCAATCAGTTGAACCATAATTTCATTTGTTTTTGTTGTACACCAGCCAACCAACACCAACCATTGAATCTAATTGGGGGCCATATATAATGAACCATATTTCATTAGATTAGCTGACGATAAACGAAACTTAAAAGTGAAAAAAATATGTGTCCAGCACGCACATATATACAGAATCAAATTGTTCAAAAAATCATTTTGGTAATCAAAAAAATATTGTTGACAGATAATTTTATATCAACTTATATCACCGACACAAACAAACAATTGTTTAATTATTATTGTTGTCATTGTTTATCGTAGAAATTTTTGGTTTGGTGGGATTTTGTTTATTCAATTTGATGATGGCTAAAAAAAATAAACAAAACCATTGTTGATTGAAGAAACACTATGGAAAATGGTCCTTGAAATTTTTTTCACCAAATTTTGTGTTAGTATGAATCAACAATCAAAAATATTTGGTTGTCCGAAAAGTTCATTACGTTTAATCCGATAGTGTTGTTCATGAAAATCGGCCAGAACTTTCCGGACAACCTAAATAATAATTCAATTTCAATCTATACCATTTATGGTCAAAACAAATCAAACACATTGATTCTCAAAGAAAATTGAAAAAATAATTGTCAACATGTTTGTTAATATATCATTGACACATTTGACAATTTTTTAATTTGAAAAAACCAGAAAAAATGAAAAAATTCAAGCTTTCAATCCATGTGTTTATTTGCTGGCTTTGTAGCAGAAAAAAAACATGGTAAACACATTTTTTAAAAAAAATTATAAAAAGTCATTGTTCAGTGCTGGTTATTATTATTGACATGATACTTTGAAATCATTTATTAATTCATCATTGAAAAATTCATACAATTTCATTCGCTAATTTTTTTTTTCAACATGAATCATTTTTGTGTGTTTATGTACTACGAATGAAATGATAAATTTTTCAATAAATTCATCATTTGTGCATGGAAACAAAAAATTTTATATTCAAAATATATATGGCTGCAAAAAATAATTGAATAAAATTGAATATATATGTGATGGAATTAGAATAGAATTTGATATTGAATTGATAATTTATGAATGTGCATTATTTGAAAGTATGATTTGATGTGATTCAAATATGTTTGCTCTTTCAGAAAGCAAAATAATCACCAGTCGGATCTTCTAACCAAGGATAGTTTTGTGGACATTCAGCACATGTATGTAAGCGAATTGTTTCACCAGGTAGTTCTCGGGTCGATAAGGCACAAGCATTTGGTAAATTACAAGCAGGTTGACCACGTACTTCACATTTTTCTTTCCACGGGGAAAAATCACGTATCGAATTTAATGGTGTTGGTTGTTGCATCCATTGCAGTACTTGTGTCATTGTAACAAAATAAACATCATTTTTGTCCAATACTTCATCGATCCATTGTATGAATGCATCCAAATATTCTGGATTCAATTTCAACCAACTTGCATGGAAAAATACACCCAAGGGGGCACGATTTGTTTTATAATGACGATCAAAATTATGATTCAAGAAATTATAAAATTGATCACCAGTAATAATATTAGCACAACTATCGACCATCGAACAGCCAGATAGTTCTTCATCAAAATTTGGATCATCACGACGATCCAATTCATTCATAACCATTTCCCAAACAGCATGTGAACGTGTTGGACAATTTTGTCCATTACCATGACATTTATGTGGCATACGAAAATATAAGGTATATGGCCATAATGGTGGATTACTCAATGGGGCTGTTATTGTTGAATCATAAAGGAATGCTTGTTCTTCCATCATAAAAAATTGATTATTACCACCGACACGTAAATATGGTGCCCGAACACCGACAATTGAATTATCGGTAATATTTGCAAAACGTTCAATTATTAATCGAACACCAGCCATTTCTTTGGCCCATGTTTCTGTTGATGCTTCACTCCAATATTTTTCATTTGAATTATGACTTTAGGAAATTGAAGCAAAAATGGAAATTAAGAAAATAATACATAAGAAATACATTGATTTAAATGCAAAGAAATAAGAAAATAAATATTAAAAACACATTTGGAAAAATTGAAAAAAAATAAATAACATACGTGATTGAATGTGCAGCAATTTCATGTCCTTTACGATGCATTTCTTGTACAGCCGAATAATTTGTGTATTTATGTGAAATGAAAAATGTACCTTTTATCGAACAACCATTCGGATTATTACGGCCTTCTTTGAAAATTTTTTCATAAATATCAATATTATTATTATTAATAGCATCATCAAATGTAATCATAATCATTTGTGGTACTTGTGTTGTTTCCAGTTTTCCCGGTATTAATGTACCATCTGGTGAACAATAACAATCAGGTAATACACATTGAATTGGATCACAATTTGGTGCACGATTCGGATCTTTATCTAAGGCTGTAGTTGATTTAACATAATTTTTTTTGAGAAATTTTTTGATCGAAAATTAATGACTTAAAAATAATGTATTTGGGAAATGTACATACTGCAAGCATTTTCATCCGATCCATCAGCACAATCTGGTTCACCGTTACAGAATAATTCCTTATTGATACAATCACCACTGCCGCATGCTAATTTTCCAGTTTCACATATTGGTTCATCTGTGGCCAGTAATGGTGCAACTAATCTTGGTTCTGCAGGAACAAAATAATCAAAGATTATAGTTTAAATCAATAAAAGACTATTCAAATCAAATAATTACTTTCTAATTGTTGACAATTTTTAACATTCGATTTCCAATCACATGTTTGTTTATCGATATCGAATGCTAACCCAGATGGACAACGTAACGCTAATAGACCTTGTACTGAACAACGTACAACATCACGGCAATCTTCATCGGCTGTCAAGCGAAAATATTCACTTGGTGGCCGTCCTTTACATAGTTCAGCATCATTTTCATTTTCAGCTTGCCGTTTGACAATCGATACATTTTGTACTGTGTGAGTGTATGATGAGAACGAGAAATAAAAAAAAATTGTAAATCATTCATAGATTCATTGAAATTTTTGGAAAAATATTCCAGTATTCAAAGGATTTGACCCAAATTCAACGACAATAAGGACACGATTCTTGTTTTTGACTGAAAAATTGAGTAAAAATTGTCAAAATGTTTCGTGGTGTGTTCGATATGAAAAATAAGAAACTGGAAGACATTATCATAATAATAAACAAACAAATACAGGAGAGAGAAAAATGATTATTTCAATTGATCATTTGATTGATTTGATCAATGATAATCATGAAATACTCCAATTAATCGGACACGAACAAATAATGAAAAAAAAAACGGATGTAAACGCTATGAATTGAGTGATTTTAATTATTTTGATACGCCGTTTATGTATGGTCAGTAATTTTTTTTTTATCAGCAAAAACGTTCGATCGAACGTTTCTTTCCTGCTTTTTTTTGGCTGCTGCTGCTGCTTGAAAACGTTCGAAATTTGAAACCTTTGGAAATTTCATCAAAATTTTTGAAAAATAAATTCAAAATCCTTCAAATGAAGATTATTCAAGATTTAACGCGAATAAAATTAAGGAAAAAACTCAAGAAAACAATCATAATAACAATAATCATTGAAAAATTTGTAATAATTCGATACAAGTATCATTATCATTGCAAATCATTATTATCACTTACCATAAGTAGCTAAAATTGTCAAAACAATTGCTATTTGAATGGATAATGATGATGATGATATCATTTTTTTTTGTAAATATTGAATTTAAATAATTGTTTTTGTTGTTCGAAATTGGCAAAAATTGTTGGCAAAAATACAAACAAATCAACGATATAAATGAATTTTCAAAAAATAAGAGGTAAGAGATCACCGTAATTGACAAATTCGTTGTGATAAATTAACCACGAATTGCTTTGTATAGAAGATTGCAATCCGCTTCGTATGATGCGGACGTGGACAATGATTACACACAAAATGATTACGACAAATGTGTTAATGTGAATCTCTTATGTGTTTGTATGTTACAAAACTCTGAATAACAAATGAACAAACAAACAAACAAAAAGAAAAAAATTCAGATGAAATTTCTCTCCCAAAAAATTTCTAGAAGAAAATATTGTGTATTTTTTGAATGATAATGATCATAATTCCAAGACTTCATATTCAAGACATATTCAAGTCTTCATCATCATATTCATAATCATCGACGAATAGTCCTTGATATATTTCAAAGATGAAATAGAAGAAAAATAATAAATGAAACAAAATATAGTTTGAAACCGGCTTTTTTTATTTTCACCTATAATTTCGCGAATGACGACGATAATAATCTAAAATTTGAAGACACAAGAAAAAATTATATCACAAGACCTTATACATTCGTCCATTGAAAGAATCAACATGTGAAGAGACCGTTTTTATTATCTTGGAAATTTGTTTGTGTTTTGGAAATTGAGAGAAATTGCTCGAAACAATTTTTTCGAGGTTCCAATATAAAAAACAAGAAATGAAACAAATATTATTATTCAATAATTGTATTCAGCTTGAAAAATGAAGAGAAATATACATTTCAGAAGATGAAGAAAATAACATTATGCTTGATTTGAATCATTTGATCATTGGTAAGAGAATTGAATGATTTTTATGATTTTTCCATTGGAACTAACTGTTTGTTTAATTCAATTTTTTATGTGTCATGTTTTTGCCAAGTTTCAAAATCAACGTCATCATTATAATCATGAATGGCCACAAAAATTTCAAAGATTTTATCTTTGATGATTGCATGATGAGGACTTGAGCTTTTCCATGGAAAAAATTTTGGAAGTAAACAATTTTTTGAAAATGATTGAAACATTTCAACATGGTTTTTTTTAATGATGGAATAATTTAACTCTTTAACTAACGAAAGAATGGATTCAGAAATGATGGAAATGATGTTATTTATAAAGTTATAACCCAATTTTTTTACCTTGGTTATCAATGTGATATCAAAAAAAATCACATAATTTACTAGCTGAATTTACATTATCAGTCCATCAATGTGATTTTCGAATTGCAAAACCTTGAAACTGGTTTTTCGAGAATTATTATTTCTCGATGGAAAAAGAAAGAAAATTTTATTTTTAAACAAACAGTTTGTATTTCAATCAATAGATGGCGCATAAGACGTCAATTTTTTTTTTTCCATTTCAATTTTTTTTATCGATTTTAGATTCTTAAACTCTTTAGGCAAATTGAATTAGATTATTCTTAGATAATTCTTAGAAACACCTGGAAAAGTAAAAATTAATGATGAGAATCATTCAATATGAATATTGTCTCACACAATCACAAAAACGAAGAATCATCATCAAAGACTCATTAGAATACATTGGGAAAAAAACAAATATTTGGCCATTGGATAATATTTCACATCATATATTTTACACAAAATTTTCACGAAAAATATTGTAGAATGTTTACGATTATTAATAAAACTGATGATGATCATCATCATCATTATCATCACCGGCAACGGGCAACATTGTTTGCATCAAAAATTCAATTGAAATTAAATTGAATAATAGAAACAAGAAAAACAACGAATACTAATTTTCAAAGAGAGTACAAACCAATAAACGAAATATCTCCAATCCCAGAAATTTAAAAGAAAACAAAAAATTATTGCCATCAAAATCAATTCATTCAAATTCAAAATGTATGCATTTGCAATTCACAATTATTAGTCTTATCATTATCTGAATATCTACAGAACAGAAACAAACAAACGAACAAACAGAAAAAAATGTAATTAATATTATTATTCGACGAAAAAACAAAAACAACAATTATATGATAATAATAATGATGATTATAATTATATTGGAAAAATATTAGGCTGTCCGAAAAGTTCATTCCGGTTAATCAATCGAGTGGTTCATGAAAATCGGCCAGAACTTTTCGGACAATCTAATAAAATAAAATTAAACAATAACAAACTATGATGGCAAATGGAAAGGGAAAAAATTGGATGGATGGCGATGATGATGATTTGTATGTCAAAAATGCATTGGAAAAATTCATAAATTTGAAAAATGAATTTGCTCTTATTACTCGCGTATTATTATGATTATCAAATGTAAATATGATTTTAATTTGCAATTTGATTCAATTTCGATATGATCAGAAAACAAACAAACAAATGAATTGGAAAGACCACAATAATAATAATAATCGTAATAATATTGAAAACTGAAACGAAATCATTGAATGATTGTTCAGCCAAATAATTCATTTGAATTTTCATTTTTCCAAATCAAAAAAAATCAAAGAAATTGCTCTGAATCAAAATATTCAGGAAAAATCAAATGAAAATATCAAATGTAAATTTGAGATTCGCCCAAGACAAAATCAATGAAAAAAAAAATGAAAATTTCCTCCCCAATTTCATAATTTCAACGTGTATTGTGAAAGCAATTGGTGAAATGAAATTCATTTCTTTCAGTCTTTCTCAATCGCTGAAATACAAAGATCAATTCAATTATACCAGGTAATTGATAATCGAATAATGAATGAATGAACGAATGACACAAGTTTGAATCAAGAAAATTATTGTGGTGGCAAAAATTACGAAAATTGACCACACAATAATAAAGTAAAATGGACAACAACAAATTCAATTTGTAAACAAGAAAAATCAAAAAAGTAAATTGATTTGATTTTACAAATTTGTGAATCAAATCTTTAAGATTAAATTGATCGAAATTCGCCGACGCAAATCGTATTGTGATTGGTCAGCGAAATCAGTTACAGGTAAACACATTTTCATTGCGGTTTCAGCAAGTTTCAACAATTAGCCGCATACACCAACCATATAAACACATTTAAAAAAATTCATAATCAAAAATTTAATTGTTTTTGGCTTAATTTAGGAAACGTTAATTTCTTCAAAATTTCAAATGAATTAATCATTAATTAATTGATTACGATCCATATATTGCTATTCGCTAATGATTATAGCATGGAAACGTTGACCACACACACACAAATACAAACACACATGCACTGGAAATGTCTCAAATGGAATATAGGATCATTTCAATCATTTCTTCAAGAAAAAAAATCGAAAATTTCCTAATTACATTCATCATTAATTATGAATTCAAAAATGCGAAACAAAAATTTTCAAAATTTCAAAATTAAATCAGATTTTATCATTTCATTCCATGAAAACAAATTATCATAATGATAATATCAACGCAGAAATGGATTACAAATCATACGAATTCAAATACAAGAACAATTATCATTCATTCAGAGAGATGAATCATTGGAATATTTTTTAGAAAATTCGAATATTTTGATCTCAAAACGACAAAAAATGAAGAAATCTTGGCTTAAAATCTTAAAAAATCTCGCCATCTTTACAATCAGTGGACAAGTGCCATTCACATTCATACTGACAAAACATTTGCTCAAGAAAATTATCAAAAAACAAACAATACAAGATTGGTCAAGATGTACCCGATAAATGAGTTGAATTGAAATTTTTCAAATTTGAAATAATTTAAATTCGCCAATAATAATCAAACAAACATCAAAAATTAAGTCAAATTCAATGCGAAATTCAAATTGAATTTGATGATTAAATCAACCAGGAGAAAAATCATCAAGTTTCTTTGCTTCAACATAATATGATCATTAAGACTGAAAAAAACCGAACAAAACGAAATTCAATTTAATAAAGCAATTCAACTACGACGGTAAGAAAACAACTACAAGCAAATTGGCAAATTCATCAAAAGCAATCCTTTAAGGCAATCAAATCGACCATCATTTCTAAAAAACCAATCCTCGGCTTCAAATAAAACGGTAATGTTAAAAGATGCTCATTTAGACCTGAGCATCATCAACAGCAGAAAACATTCGATTGACTAATGCCTATTGGCCACAAAGCAATACGATTTGTCTCCCCTGCATTCATCATCATCATCAACATCAGTTATTATCATTATTTTCCCCATGATAATAATCATCATTATCATAGGAAAATAATAATGAAGACTCTCCCACATCCTTGATGATGGTAATGATGATGATGATGATGAATCCTTTATTTATGCATAAAGGTAAGTGAATAGAATATGAATGAATATCATCATCATCATCATGATCAACAGGTAGAGAAATAGAATTCAAAATGATTCAATGAGATTCAAAATTTGATTCAACACGATTAGCTTGAATCTTAATCTTTTCAAAAAAAAGAAAAAAAATTGAATTTCAAATTTTTCAATAGATACCTTAATTTATTAGGTTGTCCGGAAAGTTTTGGCCGATTTTCATTGAGCAACTCTATTCGATTAAGCCGAATGAACTTTTCGGACATACCTAATTTACCTTTGAAAATTTCTTCTTGCTTGAAAAGGATTCGTATTTAATGAAAATCAATGATTATGATGATGATCATCATTATTATTATTACAAAGCCGCATCCTTTTTTTTGGCAGATATATTTAATCGTTTAAAAAACCGAATCAAATAAAAGCTTAAATCGAAATTTTAGCTTTTTTTTGATTGGTAAAGGCTTGGTGTTTGGATGTAGCAGCGCTACGGCGCTGTTCAGCACTTTGAGTACTTCAAATTCAAAGCTCATGTTCTCTCTCTGTCTTGGCAAAAACGGCTGTCAAAGATGTTCACCTTTATTTCTTCTTATTCTCATGTACTCTTTCGATGTTTCATTCTACCAAAGAAAATTCACTTTGAAAAAAAAATCAAATCGGTCAAAAATTGAAAATTTGACCGGTAAAATCATCATTTATTTTTTCGGTATTAAAAATCATCATCAATATTCAAGAGTTGTTTCTGAATAAACTGAGTAATCAAAGAAAAGAAATATATCGAGTTGATTATCATAGATGCACTTGTACTTGTGCACACATACACCAGTTACATTCACCATTCACATTCAACATTGAAGCATCATCATCAAACATACATCAGCAAATGTCTAACGTTAAGGTACTGTACAACTCATAAGTCAAAGAAAGCCAAAAAAAGAAAAAACTTGATTTTCAATTCAAAACATGATTCACCTGAACATAACACAAACAACAACATTTTACCTGATTTATTTCATTTCTTGAATTATATATTTCAGGTTGTCCGAAAAGTTTTGGTAGATTTTCATAAGGCAACTCTATTGTGATTAAGCAGAATGAACTTTTCGTACAGTCTGAAATATATTTACCTGATTTTCAATATGGAAAATTCATTTTGAAAAATTCAAAATTCAAAGCCAGTAAAAGACATAAACATCATTCGAAAAACCAGGAACAAACAGAGCTAAAAGTTGAATGAATTCAATTCAATTCAATCGAATAATAAGTTGAATTGAATTATTAAAGCTCTAAACCTTTTACAGAAAAAGATTTGATCAAATCAAATGATGGAAAAATTCAAGTTTTTCAATAAATTTCATCAGGGTAAGATGCTACACAAGCTTTTAGCATTAAAACACTGCTTTTCTTCTTGTTGCTGTTGCCTGGATGCGCGATGGTGACTTATGTCAAATCCTCTTAACAAAATCAATGTTTTGTTTGTTTACTTGTTCGAATGTTCATGTTTAAATGATGGTAATAACCATCTACAACAATCCGCAGCAGCAAGGTTGAAAAGGTTCGTTCACATTTGCAGTTTTTCGATTTTCAAAGTGTTTTATTGGCCGGTTTTTTTGTGTGGTTAAATTGAAAATTTGAAAATTGAAAAAAAAACATCGAAAAATCAATGTTGAATCAATCACGAATTTCGAAGAATTCTGAGAATCGAAAATTCTTAAGTCTTATGTTTGATGTCTTATGATTGATCATTAATATGTAAGACACGTTATTTACACAAGAACCAATAGTTCGATTCGATCAATCAATCGAATGCATCAATTTTAAGAAATTTCTAAAAGGTCAAACATTGATTTGGTCAGCCAGCTAGCTAGTCAGCCAGCGAGAGAGCATACACTTTGATTGAACTGAGGCTATGGCTATTTCCAGATGGAAAATCGACCTCTCTTGGAAATAAACCTCATATGGATGAAGGACCTCATAAACCTCATAAAAAACTTGAGAAAGTCTTCAGAAAAAAATCTTGGTCAAAATGAAAATGCGTGCAAAGACAGCTGGCTTTCTGCAAAAACCATCTCATCGATAAGGTTATAGACCGTTATCGTTATGGACGAATTTAGTGATAAATTGAGAATCGAAAAATCTGCTGTGGCTTCAAAGCTTTAAAGACCTCAAAGGTTCCCATTAAGACTTTTGTTAAATTGAAATAAAAGAAAACCTTGTCAAACACAATCATCTGGCGCAGCTTGTTTTTTAAAAGTTGCACACACGTTCAATTCGTAGTTTGTGCTTGGTTTCATTTTCAATTCAATTCAATCATTCATTTTTTTTATTATCTTTGACCTTCGACCGAGATATGATTGTGTGTTCGTTGGTTCGTGTTCATACACATATCAATGCATAAACCAAATGTTATGAGGTCGGGAAGAGCGAGCGAGACCCTATTTGATGGTGCTTGTTGTTGATATTAATGGCACTTCGAACCATCAACACCACCACCAAGCATTCAACAAGTGTTGCTCGACAATAAGGGTTTTTTGGTTTCTTGAAATGGAAATTTCGCTTAGGGAAACAGCGAGCGAGTGAAACCATTGAAAATTTATGAGGTTATAAGCTTATGGGGGCTTCGAAAATTGAATCAAAACCTTTTAGACCCTTTTGAAAAACCTTTTATTTGCCATGCTTGTTGCAACACCAAATCATCATCCAAATCGTCATAAATTTGATGCTGAAAGCTTAAGATGCAAAAATACAAGTTCATAATAAGACAACTTGAATTTGGATTTTTAAAAATAACCAGAGGTATAACCCTGCTGCCAAATAAAGCTTGCGCATTTGCGCGAGCTGATTTGCAGCGAGAGAGAAAATACATTTTCAAAAGGTACACATTAATTACGAAAATCACCATTTCAGGTATTATACCCTTCAAAGGTACCCCTCACTCTCTCTCCTTCTCTTAGTGAACCTTCGTAGGTATATTCACAGGACCTATCAAAAGGTATTTAAAGGTAAGGTAATAATCAAAAGCAAAGGTGGTAGTGGTGGCTTCACAGCCAATTCTACCACGAAAAAAACCGGTAAATAAATTTTCAAAATTGCGCTCAGGGGAATTATACACAGACAAGTAAATGATGATCGGTGGTGGTGGTGGAAGTTGCATTTTGCTTTACATTCAAGAGGTTGCAACCTCTTGTAGACACATGATTCGAATGCATTGAAAAAAAAGCAAAAAAACAAGATTTCAAAAGAGTCACACAGCCTCATAATATCCACGTATAGCCTTACACACAAGCCATGCAAGAGAACCATTGATTCACACTGATTTCCGAAGAGAGACAAACACAGAGCGAAACACTGAGAAATCTTGCAAAGCTTCAAAGCATCAACTAAGCTCAGTTCAGTGTTTGCTTGTCGCTGTTGAATGTTGTCACATATACAACCAACCAACCAACCACCTTGTGTGTATTCAAAAACTTTCGAAAACATTGAAAAAACCACCAAACAAATCACGACAATCAACAAGTGTCCACACTGCTACACTTGGCAATGCAAATCTGCCAAACTGCCCAGCTCCATTCGATTCACCTGAGACCTGAACAACACACCGAGCAGTGAAGAGCTGCAGAGCATACAACTAACAAACACGTTCATTAATTCATTCAGGCATTTTTTTTTTTTTTTTTTGTTAATTAAAAATTCACAAAATTCGTACAAACATTCACATTCATTCAATGAACGCGTGTTGTGCATTTTTAATGCCATTTTTTAAATTCAATTCATTTGAAATCTCGACATTTTACGACAAACAAATATTAAACAAACATTGAAACAAACAACAAACAGTGATATCCAGTGTGCATTGTGCTGTTGTATTCAGTGTATACCTCGTCGTTTGTTTTTTTGTTTGTTTGTTTAAGTGAAAAAAAATCAAAAATTTGAAATTGAAATTCTAATTAAAATAATAATAATAATAATAAATGATAAATTAATGAATGAAAGTGTCCATTCAATGTATATTTACATTGATTGACAATGTGTTTGCGTGTGTATTTTGAATGTGAAAATTTCGTATATTTATTACATAATAATTTCAATTCGACAATCAATCAATCAATCATTCATTGATCGATTGATTGGATTCAACTGATTTGTAAATTTTTGTCAAAGAAAATTTCGAATTTCAAATACGTGTATTTCACTCATTCGATTGATTATTGATACAAATTTATGAAATTCACAAATTGAAAATACACACAAATCAAATACAAAATACACACCAATCAAATACAATTAATCACAAAATGAATCAATGAATATCAATGAAACAATTCAACAATCCAACAATCAATCAAATTTTCGATTAACAAAATATTTATAACGATGTGATTGATCAATTGATCAATAAATCAATCAATAAGTCAATCAGTTATTCAACCAATCAATCAATCAGTCAGTCATTTACTCAATCGAAATAAAAATTGATCAAAATACGAGTTGAATAAATGAATAAATCAATGAAATAAAGTCAAAAATCGAATCAAAACATACACAGATCAATAACATCATCATTATCCAAATCTATCAAAATCTATACGACAAAATACATTCAATTGTTTCATTTAAATTCACTCAAATTCAATTCAATTTCGAAGCCAAGCCAAGTCAAAGCAACGAAAAACCTTGATTCGTTTGCGGTGCTGTGTGTTTATTTGTATTTTGTTTTTTTTAAATGTGAATTTTAATGTAAATTTCGTTTTACATTTGTGGCTATTTGTTGTTGATCCACCATTACAAATAATGATAATGATGGCCTAATCGTTAGATCAGTGTATGTCTCTCTGTGTTAATATCAATTGAAACTACAAATTGTTTTTGTTTTAAAAATTGAAAATTTGTCAACACGAATTTCAATTAATGGAAATGTCATTGAATTTCAATTCATTCAATTCATTGAATACATTATCATCATTAACATCAATGATTAACATCCAAAGGACAGCAACTACTGCATCATCAACTACATCAACAATGATAAGAATCATTGACAGCAAATCATTTAATAGAATGATGACCAACAACAAATATTCAACAAAATCATTCATAAAATCATTTATGAATAATCTCAAAATATCAAAAATGTCATCACTGTCATTGTTAATATCGATATTATTAACATTCATGTTATCAGGTAATAACCTTTTCAAAAAAAAAAAAAAAAAATTGATTGATATTTTTAAATGACATTTAAATGATTTTCAAGAGATTTTGATATTTTGAGTTTAAATTTGAATTATTCTAAATGATAACCGTGTGTATTCATTCAAATATATATTCAAATACGAATCGATATCATTGAAGATGATCAATGATCAATCATGCAAAACATCTTTTGATTTATTATTACTGTTAGGTTGTCCGAAAAGTTCATTCGGCTAAATCCGACAGTTGCCGAATGAAAATTGGCCAGAACTTTTCGGACAACTTAATATTGTTATTAATATAACCAAACATTTTAATAATCTTTAAGATATTTGTATTTGATATTTAAATTCTTTCAAAATTCAACAATCAATTCAATGGTTCATTGATTCGTTATTATTACGACCATAATCGAACCATTATTTTGGGCATTTGGTCAACAAAAAATTCAAATAAAATTGCCACAAAAACACAACAAAATAACAGCACAACGAAACACACATATGATTCAAGTGAAATCATTCGTATCATTTTCAAAATGAACTTAAATTTGGTTCATTTTTACATTGAAATTGGTGCACACACACACACACACACGCAAACAGACAGTGACATTTAAGAATATAAAAAAAAATTTGATATTTTTTCTTTTCTTCTAAGAAATTAAGTATCTTTTGATTTGTCCTCACATAGGAGGAAATTCAATACCACTGACTTGTGTGTGTGTGTGTGTGTGTGTATTTACTTGTTTAAAATCTTAAAAGTTTGAAATCTTTGAAAATTTTCAAAGATTTTTTTTATAGAAATTTTTCGAATATAAATCACACTTTCTAGGTCATCCCCATTTGACTGATTTGACAAATTTTTACTTAATTTTTTCAAAAATCAAAATAACAAGTTTTGTTCTTTGAATAATAATGGAAAATAAAACTGGTAAATTTTAAATCAGTTTTGATCAGTTTAAATCAGTGGAAATTATTTAAATCTGAAAGGGAAGAATACAGAGAGAGGATGATTCATTTATACAAATTCATTTGAATTTCATTCAAAATGTTATTCAAATTCAAATTAATTCAAAATCAAAGACTTTTTGAAAGACTTTAAATTCCTGAAATCTTTGAAAATCTTTTCAAAACCATTTAAATCTTTGAAAGCATCGAAATCTTTAGAAATTTTCAAAGCATTGAAAGCATCAATTCAATGTGTGGATGTAAATACATACACTGACAATTTTCCACTGATAAGAATCTTAAAATCTTTCATCTTTGAATGGTAATTTCAATTTGAATTTCAATTCAATTCAAAGAAATAAGAAAAAGACACCAGTTGATTCAGGTACCATTTCAAATGCCATCAAACATCAATTCAAACAAACATTTCAAATTCACTAAATCATATCAAAAAAAGCCATTGTGTCAATGCTTAAAAATGATTCATTCATTTATCTATCTTTAGTCATCTTTTGTTTTTTTGAATTTTAAAATTGCATACAAAGACACAAACACACAGATTCCAAATAACACCATTTTCAAAATACCTTTGTCAATACTTAAATACCATTGAAATTTCATTACATTCTTCATACATTTTTCGAACCTTTTATTCAACATAATTATTATCATTATCATTATAATGATAAAATGTAATTCTTTTACTCGAATATAATGATAAGATGCTTTTGTTTTCTTATTATAATTTTATTGAATTATTAATTTTTTTTGCTACAAAAAAAGAAGCAAAAATTAAACAGCAGCAGATTCAAATAGTTAAAATTAAAAATTCAATTAAAAAGCAAATACAAAAGCAAATTGAAATGTATGTAACACACAGAGAAGATTAATAAGAAAACAAGTCTTGGCTTCAAAAAAAAAATCTTAAAAATGAATTTCAAGAACAACACTAACAAAAACACAAACAAACAAATGAAAAGAGATTTAAATCAATTCAAAATTAATTCAAATGATAATAATAATAATAATAACCACACAGACATACATACAATAGAATATTAAGTATGTTTGTTCCACATTTTGTTCGACGTCGAATGACACGCAAATCATTTTGAATGAGAATTTTTGTTTTGTTTCATTCAAAATTTGTTTCAAACATTTCTGTATCTCCAAAATATTCATTAATACTCAGATATACAATGCACACACACACACACACACAAATACATCCCAAAAAAAAAACCAGGGATTAATTCTTGAATTAAAATTTATTAATTCAAGAAATAATAATAAAAAAATATTTAGCAGTTCTTATAATCTAATATTGCTGTTGTTGCTGCTGATGCTGCAGCTACTAATACATACAACAAGGCAGAAAATCCACAACAAATTACACTGCCAGGTTTAATCTTTATTTTATTCGACATTATTTCATTAACTTTTGTATTTGAATTGAATTTTTCAATAATTTATTTCTTCATTCGTTTGTTTATTTGTTTCTTAGCATTTTTACTATTAACAATATTAATTTTATTATCATTTTTATTGAATTTCATTTCAAATTCATTTCAAAAATGATTTTCAAATGAAATAAACTCAAGAAATGAACATTTCTTCTAAATTTTGCTTGTTCGTAAATTTTGATTTAGGCTTGGCCATACTATATTAACATTATTATCATCATTTTTGTATGTATTTCTATGCACATTGGCTTATAGAGGATTTTTATGTATTTGATTTGTTGATTTGAAATTTTACGAGAAATTTTCTCGTAAATTCAATTCAAGAAAATATTCTTAATTTCAAGTCAGAAAATTTCTGTAAATCAAAATGAATAAAATCTGAACCAACCAATAAACAGTCAAAAAGGTTTCGCCTAAGAAAATTCATCATCAAAGGCGAAAGCTCTGTCATTGATTCTATGATTAACTAAGCCAAATTGCCCGAGATATAATCGGGATTGGCCAGATTGCAGCTTTGAAAAATTATGAGGTAAACATCTCTTGGTCATCTTGGTCATAGACTGTGTGGTGTCTGTATTTCGATGATGATTAGAATCATCATTTCAAACTCAGTAGGCGGCTATTGGATGATCTAAATCGAAAGATTTCGATTTTTTCATTTCTTATTTCGAATGGTTGACCAAGGTTTCTTGGACGACCCATGACATTGATGATAATAAAAATCTTAATGATTCAAAGATTTTCTTCGTCAAGTCAAACGAGAGATTAATTTTGAAGAAAAATTTCTTCGAGATATTTCTTCAATTCAATTCATTATAATTCAATAAGTCATTGAATCAATGAATGAATGAACGAATAGATTTGTCAAATTTAATTTGAAATAATTCATTTCAAAGCTTAAAAGCCCAAAAACATAATAAAATAGTTTGATTTTCTAAGAAATGATTCAAAGAATGATTTTCGTTGGAAAATTCTTAGAAATTCACTTGCTCTGCTTTGTTCATTCATCAATTCACATCCACCACCATCATTTGAGGAGGTGTTTTGTGTTGAATATTTTTCATATTATTTATTTGTGAATATGTGATTCACACATTCACACAGAACACACTAGATAAAATTATATATTAGGCTGTCCGAAAAGTTCATTCGGCTTAATCAATAGAGTTGCTCATGAAAATCGGCCAAAACTTTCCGGACAGCCTAATGAAACGAAGAAAATTTCGAAAAATTTTGCTGAAAATTTTACAGAAATTTTTCGAAAAAATTATTCGGGCAGATATAAGTGAATAATCAAGCTAATAATAATAATAATGATATGATTATTGATTCAATGAATCAATGAATTCAATGATCATCTTTGAACACCTACATTCAAATATTTTCAAATAAAAAAAATTCATATAATTTGATTTATTATCATCCGAAATCATCATTTCATTTGAAACATTCATAAATTTGACATTTTCGTGTGAGCGTACACACACAAGCAAGTGATAATGATGATCGGCATCATCATCACTGCTAAAATCGAATCAAAATGACAAAATGATTTCGAATGACATTTCAACATTCGAATTTCGAATAAATTTCATTCGAATTCGAATTTTCGAAGATGAAAAATGTCAAATTTTTACCTTAAAAATACAAATTGAAAATCATCCATTTCAACAAACTGACAAAAAATTGGAGCAAATCTTAAGAAAATCTCTCGAAAATCCATAACAAAACTAAGCAAAACTTCAAACTAAATCACTAATCAGTGTAAACACATGATTCACAAAGATAAAATGGATAAATGTTAAAAGTTCATTTAAAAAATTCATTAATTTTTCAGAAATTTTGATCATCATTAGCAGCAGCAGCAGCCGCTGATAATTATTTCAATGAAATCGATCGAAATCGACCGTATTTGGTTTATCAAAAAATTTGTCATCATCACTGTGTATGTGTGTGTGTGTGTGTCTATCTAAATGTGTGAATTATCAGTTCAAAATCATCACAGTGACCTCAAATTAGCATCGAAGGGGAATTTCTTTTCAAGCAAATGATGTCATTGCTCATATGCTTACATTCGAAAAGACGTTCGAAAATGAATCGAATGACATCAACAAAATGACAAATTTTAAAATGTTTCGACTTACATTTCGAGCCATTTTCCCCATTTATTCGTTGTAATGATCACTGATCTTCATTGATCAATTGATCATTCAATCGATTGATGCGTTTCTTCTTCATTTTGATCATCTTCTTGATGGATTTCATTAATCGATTTCATTCAATTTTTCAACATTCGATTTTCGAACATTCAATATATCAATATAAATGTTCAAAGATATTCGAAATTTTAATTGATCAAAATGGTTTTTTTTTTCATTATTTTTTTTCTTGAGCTTAAATTTCGATTATATTTTCAACCATTTTCGAAATCATCAAAATCACGTATACTTTTTCTTCTTCCCATTTAAAATAATGATAATAATGATCATCATCATCATCATCATCATTGATTCAATGAATGAATGAATCAATGACCGGTTCACATAAATATATTATATTCACAATTGTTATTATTACTGTACTGATGTCTTACTATTATCATTATCATTATTATTTCTATAAAATTATTATTATTGTTTGTATCATCAATTTTCATTCAGGTTGTTTTTTCTTTTTTTTGCTTTGCTTTCTTCTTATTCATCTTCAAATTTCTTTCGATGATTTTCTTCATTTTATACTTATTTCAATAGTCGAAATGGTTGATTGAACAATCACGATCAAACATATACACACAAACACACATAGAAATTTAAGGTAAATTGTATGAGTTTCATCAATATATATGAACATACACACAGACAAACACACATTGAATGAATGAATGATATTACATTACACATTTTCATTTCATTTCATTTCGGTTCCTTATTTTTCCAAGATTTTACAATTGAAATTTCATACAATGGATTACCATTGAACATAGATATTGAACATTCGATCAATGATAATGATGATGATAATAATAATTGTTTTCCTTTTGAATTGGTTCTCGTCGTTTTTGGTCGATAATTTCCACTATTTTGTCAATTTTGTTGTTGTTCAATTTTGGTCATAATTTGTTTGATATCATTTCAGGCTGATTTTGATTCAAATTATTCATCTTTTTTTTCCTGGATATTTTTCAATACAATTGTTGAATGAACGATGAATCGAATATCTGTGTGAAATGGATAAATATGAATGTATTAGGTACGTCCGAAAAGTTCATTCGGCTTAATCCGATAGAGTTGTTCATGAAAATCGGCTAGAACTTTACGGACAATCTAATATAATAACACAATGATAATGATGATGATGACTTACCATTTTGAGTTAAATATACACGCAATGTTCAAATTTGTTCAAAAATTTTTAAAGAAAATTTTCTTGATCATTTTTCGTTGTTGTTTGTTGATGTTCATTGTAAAGATATGAATGAAAATGATGATGACGATGATTGAACAAAGCAACAGACAATTGATACAAATATTTTAGATTGTCCGAAAAGTTTCGGCCGATTTTCATATGTGCAACTCTATCGGTTAAGCCGAATAAACTTTTCGGACAACCTAATACAATCACACACACACACAAACACATATTTTTTGATGATGTTTAAATGCTAATTTGACTTCGATTCGATTGATGATGTTTTCATTATTATTACCATTATCATCTTCAATTGTTGATCATTTGTCGAAATTTTATAAAATTTTTACCATTCATTCATTCATTTTTTTTCGGTGTATTACACATTACAAGTATCACATTTCCTTATCGTTATCATTGTTATTGTTATTGTGATTATCACTATTAAAAGTCAGTCATTTCATATTTGTATTCATTTCATTTCTTGATCTTCATTGTAATATTACTTATTACTGAGCCATTATTATGATTACTTTGTTTGATTTCAAAAAAAGGAATTTTCCCATTTCATGTTTCAATTGTCCTGAATTCATTTTGATTTTTCGGTCAAATTTTTCCTCATATTTATCATCAATTTTCAATGAAAATGACCAATTTTCGATCAGGTATTTGATATTAGGATGTGAGGTATTCGATTGCTTCACATTGTATCAATGATATATCAATATCAATCATCATTATATTCATATTTATGGATGTGAATTGAAATTGAATATTTTGGACGTATCAAATTTCAATTCGGTTCGTAATAAGAGAAGAATAAACACAGAGAGTTTGTACATTCGAAATTTTCCATTTCTTCGAATATAATACTCAATTCAATCAATTATTTAAATGAATATTTCTTCGGATAAATTTGTCCATTCATTGAAATTCTTTATCATCTTAGGATTATAACCTGAAATATTCAAAGACATAAAGCAAAAATGAAGAAATATTCAAAAAAATACCTTTGAATAACCATTTTCTTCATTGAATATCATTTGAAATCACACCATTATAGCTTGACCTTGGGTCAAAACTCATTATTTTTTCAATTTTCTTTTTTAAAAAAATCAAATGATGTTTCTTGAAAAGATTCGGGGACCTTTGACCACATATAATCGAAAATTCTCCTCATTCTAATAATTTGAGCGAAGATTCACCATTCATTCATTCACCAATACTAATGATAATAATAGATTTTTGTTTCTTCTTCAGTTCTTTTTTTTCGAAAATTCGAAATATTTAAATTGTCAAATATGATCGTCATTATTACCAGTATTACCATTGACCAATGATAATACTTAATATTACTTCATTGTTTACACACATTCACTTTCACTATATAATTATCAATTCAAAAAATACCTTCAATTTTTCTTCAAAAAATATTCTTATCATTTCTATGATTATTTTCATCTTATCATCATCGTTCTTATCACCATTATCATTACTTGTATTGATTCTTCTTACTTCGATTCTTAGATAATACCCTATTACCTCATAATACCTATAGTCTTACCTTTTCTTCTTCTTCTTCATTTCATTCAATAAAATGTCTTTTCTGTGATCAAAATCTATGATTTCTCACACATTTTTCAATGATAATAACCATTACCACCTTTAATACGACCATTCAATGAATTATTACCAGTGAAATTTAAATTTTTCCATGTTCACATCTTGAACAAAATATTGAAAAATATTAATAAATTTATGAATATGTGAAAAAATCAATCAATCAATCTTATAAAAATAATAATTCATTGTTAACCTGATTTTTTCAAGATGCTTGAAGCTTCATTGATTGTTTATTATGAATTATAATAGGTTGTCCGGAAAGTTCTAGCCTATTTTCATTGGGCAACTCTATTGATTAAGCCGAATGAACTTTTCGAACAGCCACAATATATAACCACCACCACATTCACATGTCTGACAAATAATCGTTAAAAACATTTGACTCCAAGTTTTGTTCGTTCGTTCATTGAAGTCGCAAAAAAAATCTTCATTATTCATTTCATTCAATTCATCATAATCATAAAAGTTATTACAAAATTTTTCCTTCCATTCCATTCCTTGTTCAATTCATTTGATTTCATTTCTTCGTTCATTTCTTCATTTCATTCATTATTATGTATGAATACGAATAATAATAATCATAACAAACAAATAAATATGAAAATTCATAATTTTTCTTCATTTGTTGCTGCTGCAGCAGCAGCAGCCACAGAAACAGCCAAAAACCTGTTCTAAATTATTGTCCATCATTCGGTTATTTATTCATTTGTGTGTATGAGTATGTTTGTTCATCACACAAACATTTGATTTTATCATCATTTTAAATCATCATCATTCATTTCTTCTTTCGTTCGTTGAAAATTTTCTTGTAAATTTTTAATGCATTTTCATTTGATTTCATATATGACAATTTTCCTATATGTATGATGATGATGATGATGACAAACCTTGACCATTGCTCAATATCATCATCATAATAATCGTTGATTATGTTTATTTATACTATGTACTATGTTTATACATAGTCACTGATATGTAAATCTTGATTATTATTATTTTTGTTGCTTTGCTGATTTGCTTTTAGCTGATTTTCAATTGTAATTTAAGAACAACAAGTCGAATGAATGTCATCTTTTTTCGTTTGTTTGTTTGTTGTTGTTGTTTGCTGTTTTTGTCGTTGAAATGAATTGTGACAATCTTATTTATTTTGAAAGCTGAACAATTTTGTTGTTATTCTTCGTTGCTGTTGTTGTCAAATTTCGTAAATGTTCGAATGTTCAAATGAAATGAAATGGTCATTTTACTTAAAATTTACTTCTCAGTATTAGTTTAATATTATTGTCATCATTATAACCATGATTATTACCATGATATATCATAATTTCTGAAACCATTTCGCTGCTGCTGTCCAAAAACCTGATTTCTTAAAGCTTTCATTCGTTTATTTATTTTTTAATTCATTTGCCATAATTCATTGTGGTGGTTTTGTCGTTCATAGCGAAATCATTATTCGTTACTACCTCAGACAAATCCACATCTTTGAATCATCGAATTTCATAAATGTTACACTTTTTGTCTTTGTCTTTTGATTTGTTTGTTTTCGTATCATGTTTTCTTGAGGAAATTTCAAATTACAAATTTACACACAGACAAACACACGTCCAATATGTCCAGTTAGTCATACATTCGAGCATTTCTTCATTATTTTTCCATGTTATACATTGGTCAAATGGCTATATTTCCATTTATTACTGATTCAAGTTTTTTTCACAATTTTCATTCATTCATTCCTTAACTTGTCTTGATTAAAATTTATTGGATTTTTTCTTTCATTTTCTTTATTTCTTCGTTTTCTTCAATTATTATTGGATTTCTTTCGTTGCAAAATGCTTTTTTCATTTCGATTTCTTCAAATATAAATCTAATCAATCAATTTTGAAATTGAATTTTTGTTACATTAAACTGTAATATATTGCATATACTGCTTCAAAACATCATATTTCATTCATTTCATTTCGTTACATTTCATTATTCATTGATAAATTTATCATTTGAAACATTTTCTTAGGAGATTTTTGAGAAAATTTCTGACGCCATAGCCTTAGCGATAGCCACAGTTAATAATCAGCAGCAACACCTTTTATTCTCCACAGTTGATTTGCTAAATCAATTTTGGAGTAAAAAATATGAATAAAATAAGAAATAAAATTTCAATTTCATCAAAATCAAATCATAAATAAATAAATTTAAAATAAATCATATTTAAATATTGAAATATATGAAGCACACCTACATTTTTGAAAGGGTGGAGATGATGTTCGAATTTGAAACATTCGAAATTAAAACATTCGATTTGTTTATATGTCATTTGGTTTATGAATTTTTCTTTTCTTCTTCATACTGCCAATCCATAAACATTCAAATTCAAAATTTCGAGCTTTGAAATGATATAATTCATTCGTATAAAGTAAAGTTCCATATACAATCCATCACTCTTAAAGTAATCATGGTTCATGGATGATTATTGTAAACACACACACAGACACAAATGGTGATCGTTCAAACAAACATCGTTCAATCATTTTGTCAGTGAAATTGTTGTTGTGGCTGTTATGGTGGCTGTCGTTTAATTTGGATCAAGGAAGAAATTTTCCTTTGAAAATTTTCATTTGAATTCATTCATTCATTTGAGACCTGATTTCTTGCTGTTTAATTTTCTTGGCTTTGTCGTTGTTGTTGTTGATCCAAATGGAATATTTTGACTCATTTTTTTAATTAATAATCCATCAATCAATCAAAAATAAATTAAGCCAAACAGCAACAGCACCAACAATGAGGCTCTTGTTGTTACTTGGGACTTTTTGTTGTTGTGATCATAATAATAATCGGATATGGATTAAAAGCAATTTCCATATTTATTTTGGCCAAATATTTTGCTTTTTTCTTCATTGAAAATTATCGAGAAAATTGAATCCACTTGTTGCTTTTTGCATGGAAAAATTGTTTTCCAGCCACAAATATTGCATTGAAATTCATCAATTATTCACTTGAATATATTGAAATTCAAATAAACATAATCCAAATATATTCGAATGAATGAAAAAAGCTTGAAAAGAGATTAAACAAATCAGTCAATTTTCAATTTCAATTTGTCAAGTATCAATATATATACTTACATTGCATCCATACAAACATTTTATTGATTTTTGAATCATAGAAAAATCCATAAATCTTTTGACATCATTTTTTTCTGTTGGATGCTCTTGGCCTTTCGGGATCTCTTGCTGCACATACAGACATTTGCCGTTGTTATTGCAGTGTTTCTTATTTATTCAGGATCAGCCCAACTCTTGTTGTTTGAAGATCCATCATTCATCCATTTATTTATTCATTCACATTGATTCATTTCTTACATTGAAATGATTGAATTCATTTCATTCCATCATTTTGATTATTTTTCTGCGAAATAAATTCAATCATTTCACTTCAATATTGAATAAATGAATATAATACAAACCGATATCATTATCATTATTATTTATTTTTATGAATAAATAATTTTGATTTATTCACAAAATAATAATGATGTAAACATTGTAATAATAAAATGATAATAAATAAATAATAATAAATGAATGAATGAATGAATAAATAATCAAAATCGAATAAAACTTACTCATTATTATTATTATAATTCAGAAATCTTGCATATAATAAATTGTTTGTTTCAAATGAATTCAATAATATAAATCAAACAGTTTCGAATGCAAAATTGGATTGTTTTGATCATTGAATTCAATGCTTGCTTGCTCGTTCGAACAAATGCATAATTTATCATTTTGTCATTAATAATAATAACGAGAACATTCAATTTCTTATGTCTTGGGACTTGAAATTTTCTACGAAAATCGAAAAACAACAAGTGTTTTTGCAAATCTAATATTTTAGAAAACATAGAAAATAATGTGAATTAATAAATCATTAATTTATCGATTCAATCATATATATGATTATACCTGTATGTTTTCTTGAATCTTTCATTAATTTTGATTAATTTAAATGATTTTTTTCCATCACAATACATTCGAATTCATTTGATTCAATTATTAGTGTTCAAATGATAATGATAACGATGACATTGATAATTATTGATATTGATTTCGATTTTTGATTGATTTTAATTAGATTTTGACCACAAAAATTTAATGATTTTTCCCCTAAATTTTCATTCAATGAAATTCAATGATCGTCTAATCGAGAGCAAAAACAAAGGACAAATGAAAACGAATCGAATCTTTTGTTTGTTCTTAGAGCGGCAAAAAATGGCGCTCGAATTCTTTTTTTTTTGTTCACTAAAATTCCAGTCCAAAAACAATGTACAATAATTGGGTCCATTCAAATAGGACGACTGGTAGAAAAAAATTCCTTTTCCTTTTAAATTTTAGCAATGAAATAAAAAAATTGTGTGTACATATTTACCTTATAACCTTTGGCCTTTGATTTTTTTGAATTTTTTTCTGTTGAAAAAAAAATGGAAAAACACTTGAGGCTAAAAATAAATTTATTATTCAAAATACGTACATACATACACACAGGTAAACACAGCACCGAACAGGTAATTTCAGTTTGTTTTGCCAGCTCAAGCGTCCACCCCTCCTCTTACCCTTGGCAAACCTCTTACCCTGTTAGCTTTGCATGTTTTTTCTGAGCTAAATTTTCAACGATTTTCTCCGATGATGACCGTCAATGGATCTTAACAGAAACCTGCAAAATTCAAGCATAAAAACTAATCTTTGGGCAAACATATTCCCTACCATTCCCCGCAACCCTCCACCACCACCTTTGAATGGAGGGTAATGATGATTCAAAGATGGTAATGGAGGGTGATTTAAAGAGGGGGAATGAACGACAAATAAATTCAAAGCTTTGAATGAGAAGGGAAGAAGAGAAACCATTGATTACCTTGCCTTACCTTACCTCAAGCTTACCTCACCTTGTTACCTTTTAAATAATATTTGAAAGCTTGTTTTTCGGTTGTTGTTGCTGCTGCTGTTGTATGCCTACCTTACCTTAACTTACCTCACCTTACCTTTTATTCAGCATAGACTTACCTTAAGTTGGACTTAGCTTTGAGGTAATTTGAATTCAGCAAACAACAATTCTTCATCAGGTATATAGCTTACCTTTCGTATTTTGATGACTGGCTACAAATAGACAAGATGGTCGTCGTCAATCTGATTCATTGAATATGAATGAATGAATGAATGTGCAATCATTCGTAGAAAATCATAGATTCATAGATAAAACATAATTTTTTGAAATTTTTTTCTGAAGAAAAAAATTATGAATTTGAATATTTGAGTTGAATATTCATAAATGAATATTTCAAGGAACTCTCAGCTTGATATAATCATAATTATTACCATTGCTGGTTACATAAATGCATTTCTCAATGATTCACCAATGACCATTACAATAAAACATAACCAAACCTAAGCCAACCAACAATGAATATCATCAAATCAAATCAAATCGTCAAATCAATGGTAATAATAAGAATAATAATAAAAACCTTTATGATATGGCCATAAACCATAACAATAACCATTGGTCTTTGATGACCATTGTTTGTTAAGGGGTGATACCTTATAAATTCTTTACTTCAAAGATTCTTGTCTTAGATCCTGGCAAAACGGAACACGGAAAAATGTCCGCAAAATCTTGATTGAAAATCTTGCATTTGAACCTCATGACATTTAGTCTATTGGTCAAAATCGATTCAAGTCTTGAACATTTTCTAATCCTGCGAAAAAATAAATATCAAAGATACTTTGAATTATTCTTGTATCGAAAAACAAGAAGATTCATACTTACATTACTTGAATTACTTACATTAATCAGTATAAATATGATTATTCATTAAAATATGGTGATGATCATATTTCAATGTAAATAAATCAAAAAAATATGTTTGGCAATCGATAAATGTACATAAATAAATACTTACATACGAACATGTCCATATCAATGGCCAAAAGATGTTAAATCAGAGATAATAATTATTGAAAAATACTGGCCATTTATACCTTTAGACAAATATCAAAAATACAAAAATACATAAATTGTATCAAATAGATGGATATAGTCGCCGTCAATTTTAGAATCAAAAATTGCCGCCGCACCTCAAAATTTGAATTTTGAATGAATTTACCTTGGATTTTAGCTTCATTTTTCTTTGATTTTCCTTAATTTTTCTTCGTTAAGAAATGATTCAATTGATTCAGTACTTTGAATTACAAGTTTTTCTTCGGATCCAAATATTACTATACAGTGATTATATTTCTGATGATTTAAGGTGTGCAAATGCATTAACGAGCGAAACAAACCAATTTGAAATTCATCAATTTACATTGAATCATTGGCTGTATGGCTGGCAACACCTAATTTGCGGCAAATATGAAGTAAAAGAGGTTAAAAATTTTTGAAAAAATTATCATCAAACTTTGAAAACTAACCTTCAATCTATGATCGATGATAATTGGTGGCCATAAGGCCAAAAATTGGAAATTTGTCAGTGTTTTAATTATAATTCAGACAAATTTCAACGAAATTTTGATTAATCGACCAGATTGATTCGATTTGTTCAAAAATTTTGATCAAAATTGACCAAGATTGATGTGATTTATGACAATAAACGATAGGTGGTGGCTTTGGCCAGTGGAGTATTAAAATCATTTGTCCAATTAACCCATAAACCATCCATCAATAAACCGAATTTCAGGCAAAAAACCTCGTTAATAAACCAATTTAGGGAAATTTTCGGCCATAAAAAACTCCTGTTGAATGAAATTATACCCGGCGCATTAATCCAATATGAGAGTTGATATACATTAATCTATATCTTGATGAATAAATACATTTGTCAACAAACGACAACAGCAACAGCAACATTATTCGTCATAATAAATGTATTGGATTTTGATATTTTCATCATCATCCTCTATTCAATCCTATTCAGTGGACCTAATAATGATGATAATAATAAAAACATTAATAATGATCGTAATAACAATATCAAAAAATATAATAATAATCACCCCTTGATAATGTAGTACAGTACAATCCATTACAATACAATAATATTTGAATAATTCATCTTCATTCAAGAACGATTCAAGTCATTTAATGTGTCACACACATTTATATATCGACATACATACATGTGTAATATTACCAGTGTAATTGTACCGAAATTTAACCCAAATATCCGAGTGATTCACATCCATTTCTTCAGTTCTTCTTGGTTTACGTCTTATTAGTCTTCTTCATTTCTTGAAATTTCCAAATGAGAAAATTGAAAATTGTTTCTCCGTTGATTCCAAAAATAAAACTGGAAAAATGATGAAGAAGAAAATGAATGAATGAATGATGATCATCAAGAACATCATGATGATGATGATGATGGTCATCATCACCTTTAACAAGTAAAGATATAAATAATGTATATTAGGTTGTCCGATAAGTTCTTGCCGATTTTCTCATAATTCTCTACGATATGATCGGCAAAAACTTTTCGGACAACTTTATATTTCGAAAATTTACCTCGATACGACAAAACAGAAATGATGCCGATGATCATTCATTCATTCATTCACTATTTGGTTGATGATGATCAAAAATCAAATTGAAATTTGAAATCGATTAAAAATATTCATTCATTGGATTCATTGAATTCAATTGATTCGATTTGATTTCAATTCAATTCAATCCAATTTGACTTGATTCAATTTGATTTGATTGATTGATTTTTGTTGCTGTTTGTTGGTCATTCATTCATTGAATCATTCATTTGTTTTGTTTCAATACATTTCTTCGTATTTCTTCTTCTTCTACGAAGAAAAATCATTAATCTTTCAATATGATCATCATCACCATCATCGTCTTTGTGTTTGACCATTCGGAGCCCGAAAATGCTTACTTGGACATTGTTTTCTTGTTGTTGTTGATGATTACATCGATTCATTCATCAAGATTCATTAAGATTCATTCATTCAATAAGATTGAAATTGCATGACTTAACCTAATAAATTGATAAATTGACCAATGAAAAAAATTTCCCTTGTTTCAAAAATCATTCATAGTGATTATAATTACCCAAATTCAATGTTTACTAATGAAATTTAATGAGTTTTCTCATTGAATTTCTATTATGGAGTCACATCAATATAATTATCAATTTCACCCGGTTATTCAATTTCAAGATGCTTTCATCATCTTTTGCAATGAGTAGTTCAGCGGTTAATGCATTTTCAATGATGGGTGAACACAGAGATCTTCTCATCATTAATAATCAATTTGAATTTGAAATTAATTAAAATGAAATGAAAACAAATACAACTAAATTAAATTTAATTTCGAATTTCGAATCAAATCGAATTTCGAATTTCTTTTGTCTCCATTTAGTGTTCGGCAAAACAAAGACCTATTGTGACCGTTCGAACACTTTTTTCCAACCATTCAGAGTCGAAATAGTTTTTTCGAATTTTTCTCGGAAGTTTTCTTGCATTTTCCGTTCGATTCGTTCCAAGAAACATTTTTTTTGGCTCGAAATTTGAATTTTTTCGAAAAAAAAATCCTTAAAAATCACCTGATTATCTTGGTCTGATTAGTTAAAACACAGCTGTCAATGAAGACTCGATCAAAGATCTCAGTTAATCAGATAACGAAATGAATTTTGGCCAATGAAAAAATAAGCAGCGAAATTCGATTCGCCTGTCATCTGATCATTGTTTGGTTATTGTTTAAATTTCAAAATTTTCAAAATTTGAATTGAATTCATTTTTTTCAAAATTTGTTTCGCTTGTTTTTGAATTGAATTGATTATTATTATTTGGTTCAAATAATAACAAGAAACAAAATGAATGAACAACCATTTTCAAGTTTGAAATTGAAAATTCAAATCAAATTTCGAAAATTTTGAAAATTCTACAAAATGACCCAACAAGAACTCTAAGACTTGAAAGAAAAATACCTTTGAAATAATAATAATAATAATTTCAAAGTCTTAAATTATACCATCTGCCATTTTGGTCATCAAAATTAACAATAACAAGGTATAACCTTTACCTTCAGGTAATACCCTACCTTTCAAATAATTGCCTACGGGTGTTTTATTTCATTGATTTTCCATTTTTTATTTTTAGGTTCTTTTCCTTGAAATATTTCATTGAAAACCTCGATGATTTACCTTGGTTCGGCTTGGTTTGGTGGCCTCACCTGTTTTTTGGCCATCCATCCACTGAGACCATTGAATGGTGTGCACCGCACCAAACAACGATCAAACCAAGCATACAAGCCTCATACCGAACCTTCGACCTTGGCCATTTGTTGACCTTTTTTCTTTAAGCATCGATCGAATTTCGAATTCGAATCATCATTCGATTCGATTCGATGAATGTTCATTTATTGGGTTCGTCCGAAAAGTTTTTACCGATTTTCAAATGTTTTTCAATTAGTAAATCGACAAAAACTTTCCGGACAACCTAATATTTACTTTGCTCATCATCATCAACATCATCAGATTGTCTTCTGAAGAATTATCATCTCATGGTACCTTATACCTTATACCATTCATTGGTTCACCTACACAAGTTTATTACACTGAAGATGATCATTGAGCTCATCAAGAATTCTTTGTTTGTTTGATTTTGATTTTGATTTGATTCGAAATGTTTGATGGGTTTGTTTGTTTTTCTAAATAAACAAACCAATCAAATTTAAAACAATCAAATAATCAAAGCAAACAAACAAACGAATTGAATGACAGCTTGATGACCAATGACTGTTGGTGTGTGTGTTTGTAAAGGTCTGTCAAAGGTGTTAGACTGTTGTTTGTGGCAGGCTGCGAGAGAGGTTTGTTTGATTATTCGATCTCACATTGAAGATTGTGAGAAATATTTTTCAAAGCTTAAACTCAAATAACCAAACGAGTGATTCATGGGAGTATGATGATGATGATGATGATGATGATGATGATTTTAAAAGTAATCAAATTTCAAACCAAAGAAAAATGATTGATCAGATGTTGTTGCTTGTAATTATGATTAGGTTGTTGTCCGAAAAGTTTATTCGGCTTAATGAATAGAGTTGCTTATAAATATCGACCCCAACTTTTCGGACAACTCTAATCATAATGATAATTATAATTCAACAACACTTGAAATACTTGTCAAATTTGAAAATTTTATAATTACTTGTTTGATTTTGACTCATTTATTCGAATGTTTTCAATTGAAAATTAATTCTTATTTCTTTTTTTTTCATAGTAAATCAATGTAATTGTCAAGAACAGCCATCGTCAACTATCATAACCAAAGATTCATTAGAAGGTGATACTATTCGGTTGGAATGTCATTATAATCCATTTAAATTACAAGAAGAATTACAGCTTAAAAATAGTCGAAAATTAATTTATTATTGGCATCGTAAAAATAATGAACGAACTGAACCAGTTGCTATTAATGATAATACATTGGAATCTGATTATTTAATTGAATTCAATAATGATAATGGTCTATATGATTTAATCATTAAAAAAGCAAAATATGATCGTGATAATGGCCGTTTTGAATGTAAAATTAAAGAAGCTGGTAATGGTGCTGAAATATTGAGCTATACATATTTGGTCACGATTTTAAGTATGTATTTTTGTACATTTTTCAATTTTCAATGATGTATAGCCTTAGTCGTATACCTTATTGTTGTTATCGAGAATCATTTTGTTGTTCGATTTTCGAAACATTTTCCCATAGAATTTTTTCATTATGGGTTATTACCTACTAAACTAATTTTTATTATTACCTCAAAGATCTACAAAGGTATATACCTTATCATATATCATGTTGATCTATGATCATCTGTTTGTTTGTTGTTTGTTGTTGATCATTATCTTTGAGTATTTTTCCATGTTTTCCATTGGTGGTTGTTGTTTTGAAGGTTATTGTTTCACCCATAATTTATTATTTTCAATTTTTTTCCCTTAAATAGTTCCGCCTGGTCCACCAATCATCACACCAACAAATCCGATTGCACGTGAAGGTGAAAAATTTCAACTAAATTGTTCGAGTATTGGTGGTTCACCAGATCCATTAATACAATGGTATCATGATGGTAAATTATTGGATGGCATCATGATTAATGGTGGCCAACGTAATCGACCAACATTCAATACATTAACTATTGATCCAACTATTGAACATGATCGTTCAATATATAAATGTGTTGTTTGGAATCGTGCACAAGAAAACAAATTGGAATCATTTGTATCATTGACAGTACATTGTAAGTACAATCATTGATTATTTTTGTTAAAATTTTCATATAAAAACACATGTTTTGTTTCAATTTTTTCATTAAATTTAATCAAAATTAATGAATGAATGAATTCGTAGATAAACCACGTATAACTGTTGGCCCATATAATCCATTAATGGTACAAAATGATGGTAATGCTGAAATGTCTTGCATGGTAAAATCGAATCCACCGATACGTTCGATACGATGGATGAAAAATGGTATGGTTTTAGCTAATACAAACAATCATACAATCCTTCGGGTGAAACCAGAAGATTCTGGCCACTATGATTGTGTAGCCGATAATGGTATCGGTGATCAACCATCGAATAAATCGCTGGAACTGGTCGTTCAATATGGACCCCAGATAAATCTACTCTCGTTTAAAGAAGTGACTAACGGGGAAAATTTGAACATAAAATGTAATGTCATATCGAATCCGAAGCCCCAACAAATTGTTTGGTACAAAGAAAATGATTCATATTTTAAGAAGCTTGGTTCGATACTGTCGTTGAATTCGATTACACCGAATGATTCGGGTAATTATATTTGTTCGGCTACGACCATCATTAAACCATCCGGTGTGCAGAATGGTATTGAAAAAACAAGTAATGCAACGATTAAAATTCAAATAAAACATGCACCAGGTAAAGCTGAGATCACTCCTAAAAATCCGGTAGCATTCGCTGGTAAATCCTATACGCTACATTGTCAAGCAAATCCACCTGGTTATCCACAACCAGAATATCGTTGGTGGAAAGAAGGCAGTGAACACCAAGAACTCGGTACCAGAGCCAATTATACATTCATAGCTGTTCATGTTAGTCATGAAGGTCGATATTATTGTCAACCATCGAATCAAATTGGTAAAGGTATCGTAGGATCTGTGTATTTGTCAGTGAATGAACCAGCACAAATGACCATACCGATGAAACCACAATTCATTGTGAAAGAAGGCGCAACAAATTTCAAGCTGACATGTATTGGCCGTGGAAAACCACGACCGAATGTAATATGGACACATAATGACCAGGAAATTAATCCAGATAATTCGGAATATCGAATCGAAAATAAAGAACAAAATGAAGATGCTGATGTTAAGACTATACAAACAACGCTTTATTTTGAATCAATGACTAGGAAAAATATCAACACCATCACAGCAAATGATCGTGGCCACTATGCATGTCATTATAATAATGGAATCGGTGACACTGTTAAATCGGAAACAGTGGTCCGTGTTGAACATACACCCGTATTGCATCATACATATAATCGTGTGGCATTTGATGTTGGTGAAACGGCCATATTGCAATGTAAAATGTCCGCATATCCTACACCGAAATTTGAATGGTTTTTCAGTGGGAAAATGTTGGATAATTATTTTAATGAACGTTACCAAACGAACAGCACTGAACTGCCGGATGATATCCACATTGGACAATTATCCATAAGGAATACAAAAGAATCCGATTATGGGGATTATACTTGTCGGGCATTCAATTCGATTGGTGATGATGATGAACGAACCATAATTAAATTGGTGAAGAAATCGGCACCCGAGACTCCAATGCAATTAGAGGTGTTGGAGGTGTTGTCCGACTCGGTCACCTTACGATGGTTGGAAGGTTTTAATGGTGGCTTTTCAAACACTGAATTTATCGTCAATTACATCGATAACACAATGGCCAATGATCAACAACAAACGCAACGAAATGAATCATGTCGTACGTTGAATCCTTGTAAAATAACATCCCTTGAATCACGACATGAATACCAGTTTCGTGTGTTGGCCGTTAATCCACGTGGTTACAGTCATTATTCGGATCCGATTAAAGTTGTGACCAAAGTCAATTTGAAAGATATGCCAAGTGCATATGATTCAATGTATGATCGTGAACGTAACATCCTCATATTTCATGTTGATCCAAATGATGTAAATTTAAGGCTGATAGCGAAGATTGAAATTCGTAATGATTTAAATCAACACCAACAACAATCAACGAATATGAGCAAAGAATCGAAAATTAACAAAACATCGAATCCGATCAACAGCAATTCGAATTCGAATGAATGGATACCATTGACCAAAGTACAAGTCTTAAGTGACCTAGAAAATGTTTACCTTAAACAAACAAATGAACCAATTACCGATATTCGAATCATATTATGTTTACAATCCAATGAATCATGGTGTGGTTATGAACATTTAGTCAAAATGGACAGCCATAACCTTAATGGACACAGGCAAAATGAAATGAAATTATCATCAACACAAGATTATCTGTTCAACGTGATTATCATATCGATTATCGTTGGTATCATAATATGTTTCGTTGTCCTTTGTTGTTGTTGGAAAAAACGTGATAAATTAATGTTGTTGCATAGTAATTTGAATAATTTAAATAATAATAGTAAAAAAGTAGATTTCGATAGTGATACAACGGCATCGGTTACGGATAATAATCCAATGAGCAATCATCATCACCATAATCATATGCAATCACAAATGTCACCGAATTATTTTAGTTCACATGATAATAAAGGTCGGTAGCTTGTTCATTCATTTATTCGAGTTCGAATTCGAGCACTCATTGATTGATTTATTTACCATTGATTTTTTGTATATCCAAACTATAGGTCTCATGTCTGATATGGAAAATTCAAATCTAAACAAGCTATCATCATCGCTGTATGGTTCAACATATATGAATAATAATAATTTTATGAATCAACAGTTATCGTTACCGCCACCACCGCCACATGTTCAACAAATGAACATGAATTATCAATCACAAAATTATTATCTTACTGGTGATCCAAATTCAGTATCGAATCCACAAAACAATAGTGGTGATCCAAGCCCAAACAGTAGTCAAGAAACTGGACAAACTGAATTTTGGAATTCATTAAAATCTCAACATCATCAGCAGCAGCAACATTTGTCACCGTATGCTGATGATCATGCCGAATTATTGAATAATAACAGTAACAATGGTAATAATCAATCATATCAAGTTTATTATCATCAAACATCTGTTGCTAATAATGGTTATCAACAACAATCGCAAATGGATGATATTGATGGACATTTATTAGCGAATAATAATAATAATAACAATAAAATGAGTAAGTATCGATTAATCGATTAATCAATGTAATTAATTGATTGTTTATCATCGTTAATTCGAAACAGATTTATCGAATTATTATGATGAAATGACCAAACAACAACAACAACAACAATACAATGGTTCAATGATAATGGATCAATTATCGGTAACTTCGGCAGCAGCAGCACGTACAGATTATAATAATCTTAATCATAATCATCATCATGGTGGTGGTGGTGTACATCATCATTATCCTCATCATTTAGATAATTTACAAAGTGATACTGGTGGTGGTATGAATTCGAATTCGAATAATCCTCATTTATCATATGATGATGGCAGTATGATGGATTATCATTCCACATCACAACGATCATCATCGGCAAGAGTTATGAATGAAATTATTGTTTAATTTTTCAATTGAATTCAATTGTGAAAACCCTTGTAAATGTGAATTTCGAACAATTATTATTACACACTGGCCAATTGTTATTTAATGATTATTATTATTTTTACCTGTCAACTCGAGATAACCATAGGAAAAACATTTGCTCAAAAGTCCAAAATTGTGAATATATGCACATTATATAAATACCATTTTATAAATATCTTGATCGAATCATCATCATTACAATTCGAAATTGGTGGAATTTTACCCGAAAGAAAACATTCGAAAGACAAATCCATTAATATTGTTGTTGTTGTTGTTATCATCGAAATCTTCACAAAAAAAATCTTTGTAAATATACATTCATATTATCATCCATCACATCAATCTACAAGTCCATCAAATCCATTTTAAAATGTGTCTTTGTCGTACTGAATCTTCGAACATTATGGCAAAGTGATTCCTTCCAATTGTGAAGATGTGATTTTTTGAATTTTCAAATTACACGATTTTTTCCTTCATTTCTCTCTCTCTCTTGACCCTTGTACAGAATCACATTTTACACACAAGATATTTATTAATAGATCTTCATCATTCTACACCGACGACAAATTGAATTATTAACAATCGTCCAAAATCGTGATATATCGTCGTATTGAATTTTGAATTAAATTCGAATTTCGAATGAAATTTGATAAATAACAAATTATCAAATTTTTAATTCAATATTTTTTTTAATACAACAATCATCAACAACAACAACAATCGTTGATTGTTGGTGGACACATGGATTTCCGATATAACAATGGGCTACAATTGACCGAAATCGGCTTCGAAAATTTCGAATACCGCCGCCGCCAAAAGAAACCCGATATCAACGGAATTCAACATTTTCATATTCATCATTATTTATGAATAATAACGGATCTCAAAATAGTGTTTAACATATAATTGAATATAAATATATTATTATCAACGATGCATCAATGGAAAAACATTCAAAAAAAAATTCAATTTACAAATTGATAATGATAATAATATCATTGAAATATGAATCAAAATAATAATATTCAAAAATTTAATGAATGATTCGTGCCTTATTTGACCACATATTTTCTTCACAATAATTTTTAAATTTTCAAAATTTTCAATTATTTAAATCCTTATTTTACCACATTTTTTTTCTATTTCAAATCTTTCATTCAATTTCAATGCATTGAAATGCATTTTTTTTTTCTATATTTAAATCTGCCCGTTGTATTGTACATATGAGAATCACATTCATACATACATCAATTTACATTCATTCATTTGTTATCATCATGAATTTTATTGTATTTTACACAATTTTTAAGCCTTTTTTTTGATTATTTTCAATTATTATTATTTTTACATTAATTCAATTCATTTCATTGATTCATTCGAATTATTTTCTATGACAAATTTTCATGTAAAAAATGAGCATCCTTTTTTTTCTAAATAAAATAAAATTTTTCAAATAATTCAACTGAAAAAATATGTCGAATCCATAACTGAATTCAGTTCGAATTCACCTTTCGGTATTCGACGATCAATTTGTTTGATCAGATTTCGATTATCCCTTGGTATCATCGATGGTCTTGGTTGATTATTCGATTGATTCAATGATTTCAGCTGATTCAACTGCTCTTGTTGCTCGCAATATTCCAATTTTTGCCGTAAAAATTTGGCCAAATTATCCAGTATTGGTTCACTGTGTAGTGAAATGAATTGTTTACGGCAATAATAATTCATTTCATCAATATCCGTGGCATGTGTCCAATAACAATCATGAACTGAAGAAAATGTCAAGCCATTTTGATAACATTCCAGTGATGTTAACATCATATGGCTTGAATCTAGTGAGTGGATGAAATTGGCAGGGAATGCATTCTTTTGTTTCATTACGTTCGGTATCAATTTCAATGGTTGTCCATTGTTTTTCTATATGAATTATAAAAATTCAAGATTAATCCAAAGAAACCATGAAGATTCGATCATCAAAACTTACCCGAGGTGTTTTATAATAAGCTTGAATCACTGGGAAACCAAGCGGCGTAACCCATTCGACGGCCATTTGATAATCATTCGACAGGATTTGGGCACAATCGGTCAACCAATCTTGTATCAGCCGTGTTTGAGTGAACATTCGACGAATTGAATGAAGAATCTTTTCCGAAACATATACCGATGCTGTTACTTTATGTGATTCAGGAAAATTTGAATCTTCTTTAAGCCGCTTTAATACTTGTAATTTGGCACCATATTTGGTTACACCATAAACATATGTCATCACTGTTTGTTTGACAATTTTACGATTAATGAAACCTTTGACAATTTTGGCAATTTCATTGTTATTCTGTAGATCTTTTTCAATTTCTTCTTCGACCAACCTGGCTACATCACTATAAACATCTTGAGGATATTCACTTGGACAAAGATTTACGGATTTCGCTCCGAGTATATCACGTCCAAGCGCTGCATAATGCTGAAGACCATTACAAGAACCATCTTGATGTATTGGCATATGACTAACATATTCATGAGGATTAGGGCTTCGTAATGCGTTGGTTAATTCAATGCAGCAGGCTAATGTTTGCCATTTTTCATCACTTTGCATCCACCATTTCTGACCACCAAGTGGATTATCGGCACTATCCATAATAAGATCAATAATTTCATCAGCATATTCAAGACGTTCTTGAATTGAACATTTTTTCTTGAGACCGGTCAAATTAATCAAATGGATTTTGAGCCATTGTAAACCTTTTGGACCTAATGGTTTACCTTTACCAAACAGCAATAATGCACGTGAAAGGTCATTACCTAAATGATTGAAATTCGGCGGTATCGGATAGACACGGCTACGAAAATCAGTGTTGATCGGGAACCAAAAATATTTATTTCGAAGCTATTTGGAATAAAACAAGATGATCAATGATCAATCAAATAAATAATCAAAGATACATACTGAATTACCGATTGACAGTTTATACAGACAATCAACCCAAAGGCTATACATTTCGGCTTGTTCTTTTTTCTGCAATTTTCGCCGATAATAAACGATTGCTCGTTCTTTACGAGACATTTCAGATGATGAACGTGGTAATGGGCCAAAATATGACAGCGAAACAGGTATATCGAGGTCAATATTTCCATTATTCTTGAATATATGAATAGCTAAATCCAAGATCGGTTCATTAATTTTCCATGGACATAGTGACAGTGAATTTAGCGAATCAAATGTTGGATAAAATTGCTGAAGAGGATGCTGTTTTAGTCGATGCTTGGGGAAATATAGCGGTAACCGAACAATAAATGTATGTATCAATAGATTACCACCGAAACTCGTGTTCAACCATGGCAATGGTGGTGCTAACATTGGTAAACGTTCGGATTCGAAATAAATATCCGTACCGGCTTGTTCATATAATTGTACCAACAGTGGATTAACTCGAACTTCTTTTTTCGTTTTAAATTGTTCATGATTTTTATAGAAAAATGATATCACCGGTTGTAAGGTATAAGGTTTCAGTTCGGGATAGTAATTAGTTATTGCATCTGAATTGAATTTAATTTCGGACAGAATATTTTCATATAAATCTTTACCAATTTCACGTAATATATTCAATGGCCATTGTTTGGATTCATCAAAATAATAATGATAATATTCTTGGTCATCATTATCATTTTCATCATGGTGATTTTCCAACAAATAATACCAATACTGTCTTGGGTTATAGCTACGCATCAATTCAGGATTCCTAAGATAATCAACGTATTTAAAGTAACATCGTTTAAAATCATCGATTGTTCCATCCAGCTGATTCGAATGATTCAAATATTTTTGCATAACCTTACGACCCAGTTGTTCGAATAGCTGTGATGAGAATGGTGAATAATATTCGCTAAATGTTGAACATTTATGTATTTCTTCAATCATAATGTCAACATAATCACTGGGTGATAATATTGTCATATATTGTTGAAATGGTATACCATTCAATTTCTTTTTATTCACAGTGATTGTTTCCACATATTTCTCGTATAAAATCCGTATTTTTTCACGCCAATCATTTTCTAAATTGTTGATTAATTTCCTGTAAAATTGTTTTGATTTAGCTTTTTTAGCATCATGCAAATTGTTAGGATTATTATTGAAACAAGCTTCAATCGGTTGAATTTTCGTTATGGAATTCATTTCAATTTGAAATTGTTGATCAATCCATTCATTCATCGTGGATAGATCGATACCATCGAATGGTTCGTAAAGTTTTTGATCATTTTCTCCGACGATTCGATCAACCAAACGATTATTATAATGCTTCGGGTATGAATATTTATTCAATCGCAATTCTGGTGCATATTTTCGTAGCATTCTTTTGATTGATTGAATTTCAGCGGAATTCAATCGAGAATTCATGAGTAAATTTTCATTTTTCAGGTTATTCGAGCTGATTTCATCGAGGATTTCTCGTAATTTGTTCTGCTGATAATTGGCGATATTATTTGTCATTTGTTTACATATGGCCAGTAAATAATATTCGTAAATATTCAGGTTCATATTTAATTTTAAATCATTTTTCATATAACTGAAAAGCGCTTCAAAGTCGTTTATGGCACCATTACGTGCCATACCTTTAAGCAGTAGCTCACAACATTGTCCAATTTCAGCGGTTGATAACAATACAGATGCGGATAGTTTGTTGTTGATGAAATTCATCAGAAATTCATGAGCATCAGCGATTTGATTCTGATATAAACAAAGGTGTATGAAGCTTAATAAATTCTTTTTGATCATAAATGAATCTTCATATGATTCATATTCAACATTATTTACATCTTGTACGTTGTAAACACTGGAAACATCATCATAATTAATGTAATTATCCGCATTATCATTGATTGTGGTTAATTTCGAATCATATTCGGGTCGATTCGACACTGATACCTTGGTTTTTCGAGGGTTTATCACAGCTTTTAGGGCTAAATTTTCGTTGATCAATTTTGGAATTTCTGTCAATTTCTTAGACATTTCATCAGGTGGTTGGCTTGATTTCACCTTCTTTTGCTTTTTGACAAATCGCTTTTCAATCACTTCTTGTAGGGTTTTATCCTCGTCATTATTCAGGGGTGATTGAGACTTGGATTTATTTTTACGATATTTCATCGCCGATCCACCATTATTTTTATGTTTTTGTATTTCGTTTAATAATTTCAAAACATGTCCATGATTCGATAGATTATGGCTTTGATTTAGCTGTGCTGTACGAGTTAATAATATTTGTATGAATATTTTATTTCGATGTAAATTTAGCAATTTTGTAAACATTTTTGTGGGAACATGTTGCGTGATTCAGGCACAAGCGACGAAAAAGACCTTTAATTTCAAATAAAAACATGAGAAATTTTTCGGGAACAACAAATGAAAATAAACAAAATCGGAAGAAAAACTTTCTGGAAATTTAGTTTTGAAAAAATTGTGAAATCAACAGGCGGAATTCGGTCGGATAAGTATTGGAATGGCAGCTAATTTATTCTCTGATTGCCGGGACTCTCACATTTGTATGGTAAAACTACGTCATTGTCCCTTAATCCAGAATGTTACGCGTAGTTGTCATAATGACGTACTACTACGCATTATTCAGATGATTCAATATAAGCCGGCAGGACGTATTCCCGTAGAAATTACATTGATTTCCATTGAAATTGCATTAATTCAAAAAATTAACTTCTTTACAGAACGATAGATGGCGTATAGATTATCAATTTCTTCATCAAAAAAGTTATTTCAAAAAACACCAGATGGCATTACTCAAACGAAAAAAATTTCCTTTGTTCGAAAAAAAAAAACAAAAGAAAAAGTTCGAAAAAGTTCCGCCATTTTCGATTTCGGCGCCGATCCATCCACTTGGTTCTTTTGGCATCTTTGACAATTTACTATTTTCAATTGAATTTGGATTCAAAGATGGCCGGAATTCTGAAGAATTTGAATTCGATTTGATAATAAACGAATTGAACAACAAATCTGAACAAATTTCAGAGCGAAATGCATCAAAAAATCAATCGAAATGAACCAAACAAAACCATTTGTTTATTCATATATTGAACAACAGCAACAAGACAAAATATGCAGCAATCAAATATAAATGAAAATTTTCAGCCAAAGAAACGAAACGAAATGAAAAATTCATTGTTGGTGGTCTCTGTGTGCATTTGATTATCATTAAATTCATTTTGATTATTATTATTATTATATCATCATCATCATGCATATATAATCAAAGAATTTTTTTTCATATCATCAAAGCAATTGAAAATATAAACAATTTCAGCCATTTGTTGCTGTTTGTTGTTGTCATGATACGATATGATCAAGTCGTTAAAGATGATGTCGATGACGACGACGACCAATGATAATATTTATTGATCAATTTTTGGTTTGTTTTGTTTTTATTATCAAGTTGTCCGATAAATTCTTGCTGATTTTTCAATGATTTTCTACGATATAACCGGCAAAAACTTTTTGGACAACCTAATAATTTGAACAATTATTATTCTTTTAAAATGTTGATTGAACTCTAAGGCTTTGATGGTAATCGTAGTAATAGTAATAACGATTCTAAGATTCAAAGACCACCAACGAATGTTTTAATGAAAGTTTATTATCGAAAAAAATGGAAGAAATCGATGTCAAATTTAATCAAATTGATTCATACTACACTACTAGTCAATAGTGGTCGATTAGAACAATAATCGATAATGGCCATCGTTGGTGGTCTCTCTGTTTCTCTGGTGAAGAATATATCATTGATTATTATATGTCTATGATCTATGATTTTTTTTCAAAAGGTTAGTTCAGTCAGTTGAGTCATCAAAGTGCTAATATTTAATATGATTTATGTAATGATAGTAATGTAAACATTGGCAAACATATTAAGGAGAAAAAACAATGGTCGTATGGCCCAGTCATGGCCTTGGAATTGGTGAAATATTCATTAAAGATTTTCAAAAAAATGTGTCAAAATTGAAAGTATAATCATCATTAATGGTGTCTTAGCCTGAAGCCACATTTTTATTTTCGAAAAAAATGTTGTTGTCACCGAAATAAATGGGCATAAATATCAATATCACCATCGACCATCAGTAAGCCAGCAATCACCAGCCACCAACGAAGATCAATGACGTCGAAGACCTTCAAATTTTTAAATTAAAACATTCACAGAGGCCATCAAAAAATATTGATTGGCCACCAGCACCACCAAAAACAAATGATAATGAAAACCCTTTGAATTCTCTCTCGGGCCAAAACGATCATTGATTGATTGATTTTAAACATTTTGACTCATGACATTCGTTTCCTGTGTGATTTTTTGGAATCATTCAATCGAATTTTTAAGAAAATCAAATCAACCGAATCGCGAATAGCCCGAATTTAAATCCAAAAATTGACTTTTACCCATGCGAAATTCTCACTTTTCACCCTGAAAATCAAAAAAATCGAAGAAAAAATGATAAATTATCACAAGTCTATGAGCTATAGAGATAAGAAAAGCAAGAAAATAGATCAGATAAATTGAATTGTATTGAATTTCAATTGAAGAAATTCATTTGGCCAGTGAATTCAATTCAATTGAATTGAATTCAAACACATACACACAAATGAAAAATGGAGCAATCTTTGGGCAAGTAAATTCCTTGCTTTTTTCATTGAAATTTTAATCTTTCTTATTTTAGGCTTTTTACTGCTCTTTTTTAAGGTTTTTTCAAGTCTTATGCAGTTGTTGGTCTCCGAACCTTCACAAGAAAAAAAGCGCAACAGGTCAATTCAAAATAATTTTATTATCATTCGATTTGATGAATGTTTGGTTGGTTGGTTGAAATTATTGAATTCAAATGGCTGATGGAATGAATGAAAAAGTCGGAATTTATTCAAAGAAACAAATAAATATATCTATTTCGAAGAAAAATATTCGAATCGCCATTTATTATATCAATGAATTTGTTAACCAATTTTGAATTTGATGAATGGAAAAGAAAAAATTTTAAAATATTTAGGTTGTCCGATAAGTTCTTGCCGATTTTCTCATAATTTCCTATGGATATAATCGGCAAAAACTTTTCGGACAATATCCTAATATTTATCCGATTTATCAAGAAATTTTGAGCCGAAAATCAAATTGAATCATTGAAAACAATGAACAAAATGTGCACACAGAGAAAAGTCTTAACAAAATACCTCGAATCAAATGCCAATTGTTATTGTCCCTGGTTTTGGCAATTTTTTCTTAAATATTTCCAATGGCAACCTCTTAGGTTATTGTGTGGCTGGATGTGCCATTAAGCAAATGATTAAGTCATCAAAAAACAAAAAAAAAGTAAGAAATTGTTTGCATTTGTTGTTGATGAACCTGCATACCCTACAATTATCCTCTCTAATGGCTCTATTATGATAATATAATTTCAAGCAATTCAACTAATCTTATGTTGAACAATTGATGAACTTATTTCTCAATTATACAGGGTTTGGCCTCAATGTTTTTTCAATTTTTTAAAATTTTTTTTCAGAAAAATCTTCCAATGTCAAAGATTAAGGGCCAAAATCATGAATCACGAAGTATTAATACACGAAGAAGTTATCAAGATGATGATGATCAATTTCTTAGAACTATCGGGTGTGTGTGTTTAAGATATGATATGATTGACACGCGTCTTCAAATGGTAAATGAAATTCGTGCTCGTTCGGGGCTTTGTTTCACAGATGGTACTCTATCAGGGTAAAGACATCTAAGAATATTAAGACATTAAGAAATATTGAATAACCTCTTAAAGAAGAAGAAGAACAAAAACCTTCAATGCCGATTCAATAATAATAACCAGGTATCCATCCATCCATTTGATTTAATGATTAATGATTCAATTTCTTTTCTTTTCTTTTCATATATTTTTTCCCATTGAAATTGAATAGATAGACAGAGCACCCAAATCATTATTATTATTATTATTATTATTATTATTTTCAATCAACCAACTGGTTTGTTGCCCATTGTTCACACTGGTTGTTATTGATAATGAATGGCGCCCACGATTCAATGGTGGACATTCAGGTGTATATAATAATCATGTATCCTTATGCCATTAACCAAATGCACCAAATGTTCATGGCATTCAACAGGTCTTAATGGTTTTTTTTCTTGAAAAAATGAATGAATGAATTATGAACGACAAACAATCAAACAAAAACATTCATTATGTACATGAATGGTGCATTAATAATAATGTAACCTGTTGTTATTTTAGGATCATTATAAAGGTATTTACTCTTGTATTCGAATGATATAATGAATTTATTTTGTTTTTTCAAATAGATAATCTTGGATGTTTTCACTTTAAGACATGTATTTTGTGTTTTGTACATTTGCATATAGATTTCTTCATGTGAAACCGAGGAAAATTAATTCGAAAAAAAACCTTTTCAAGGAACAGCAGGTAATTACATTCGCGTATTATGTATGAGGTATGTGATTACCTTTCTCCGAAATGATTGATCGTCATTATTATTATTTTAATGTCTTAATTTAAAAGTTGATTGAGCTCAAAAGCAAGCACAGAAAGAGAGAGGGATAATGTAAATTGTGTATATCCTGTAGAAACAAATAACCAAAATAGTCGTGATATTTGATTTCGATTATTTTATTAAGAAACATATCTAATGATAATGATTCTGAAGATGGATAATGGCCATTATTATCATTCACCAATCATTCAATTTGAAATTGAATTGAATTTTCATGGGATTCGTTGGCCAATTCAAGCATCAAGCAAACAAGGATTTCGAAAGATGCTTTAAGAAATGATTCAACAAATCTATCGAATAATCGATCAATCAATTTTTGATCGATGGCACCCAAATATCCTTAAAAATCGATTGTTTTCGATTGAATTATTCGATTAAGAAAGTAAATATTCACTCCAATGTTTCAATGTTACTTCAAGTTCTTTAAGATTTTAAGACTAAAAATAGAAACTACTTGAATGAATCGTGAATTATCAATAAGCAATTGTGAATAACAAGATCAATGGAGGTCAATTATTATTGAAGTCAGAAAAACGGTCAAAGTTCAATACCAAATATCTAAAAATTTGATACTTGATCAAACATTATAAATTGAACGTAGGAGGCAATTATGATTCGAATTGAATCGAATTTGATCAATCTTCTTGGAGATTTTCAAGAGAATTCGAGCATCAATCTTAGCCTCCAACATCTTAGATATTAGGTCTTGGACTCTCTTCTCTTAGATACTTATTTCTGATAATGAAAAATGTCCGGAACAAATAAATTTTATTGTCCATCATTATTATCATCATCAAGGATGTAAGCCTATGAATAAATGTATGTGGTAAGTATCGAAGGTAAGTATCGTCGTAAAAGAATGGTGGTAGCTAATGGCATTCAATGTAAAAAAAACAATTGAATTTTGAATATTTAATTTTTTTCAAATATTTAAATATTCATTGAATGAATGCATTTGAATGAATGTATTCACATTGAATGAATGAATGAATGTATTCAAAATTCAAATGAATAAATAAATATTTTGGTTGTCCTAAAAGTTCATTCGGCTTAATCGAATAGAGTTGCCGGATGAAAATCGGCCTAAACTTTCAGGACAACCCTGTTAAATAAATAAAAAAAAAGTTGAATGATCGATTTGAAATATTTTTTATTTATTTATTTATTTAAGTAAAAAATTACTGACATCAAAAGAAATTTTACCGACAATTTTTTCAGATTTTTTGGAGAATTTTTTTCAAAGAAAATTCTCTAAAAAATTTTTAAGAAATTATCAGATCATCTTCGGCAGATAATACGATTAATTCTCAAAAAAAAAATCGAATAAATGATTTTAGTGATGAATGAAAGCTAAAATATTAGGTTGTCCGAAAAGTTCTGACCGATTTTCATCGAGCAACTCTATTTATTAAGCCGAATGAACTTTTCGGACAGCCTAATTCGTCTAATCTTATATCCGATCTCTCATTGGTCATTTTTCTCTGATTTAATGTAAGTAGAAATTTTTTCATTCTCAAACATTTTTGACTGTGTTTAATCCATGAATTTTAATTTTTTAGAAAGTTTTTGAGCAAAAAAAACAGGGAAAAATTGGCCTTCCACGTAGATTTGAATTAATAAGTTTTCTCAAAAAATTGTCTACAATTTTTCAAGATTTGAAAATCTTGAAAAATTATTAGACTGTCCGAAAAGTTCATTCGGCTTAATCAAATAGAGTTGCCCAATGAAAATTGGCCAAAACTTTTCGGACAACCTTATAGAATAATTAATAATCCATGAATTAATTAAGTTTTTTTTTTTGGCGCCAATTTTTTAAAAATTATCTTTTTGATTTTCAAATCATTGATTTTGAATTATTATAAATTATCGAATGTCATCATCATACATGTGTTATGACCACCCAATTGATTAGTCATCTATGTTTATCTTATCGTTTCGAAATATATATTGTTGACCGGATAAAATAATCTTGGAAGAAACAGCGAGAGAGATTTAAACACAATGTATCAATGGTTTGTTTGATCAAGTTTTTTTTGATCATTTGGCTGGTGGTGGTCGGTCGGTCGGTCGTCTTATGGGTTGTGTGTATTGGGTTGAAGCATTGGTGGTATTGACGACGATGATGATGGCCTTAACTTTGCTGCCACCATGGCTGACAGTCGCCACCAGTCACCGCCACCACCACCACCCCCTCTTTTGTTGTATGGCATAGATGAAGACCTCACTCGAAGATTTTTTATTTTACCTTCAAGAAAAAAGTCGTGCATTGAAATTGATAGAAGAAATACTACGTTATAAGTAAAGATATCATGGCTATAACTTGATGACGATGATGATGACTTTGACCACCACCACCTCGCTCACCACCGCGACCATCATCAATTACATTGAAGATATTCTTGTGGCAGAGATTTGTATGAAGATTTTCAAGACTATGACCTTTTGCCGTTGTACATTTATTTATATTAGATTGTCCGAAAAGTTTTTGCCGATTTTCATTGGGCAACTCTATTGTAATTAAGCCGAATGAACTTTTCGGACAATCTAAATATATTTGAATCGAATCGATGAATGAATGGATGAATGAAATGGCCAATCAAAAATGATCAAAGTTTTGTGTGTGTAAAACGGCAATCAACCAATTGAATGCAATGAAACTATAGTTGACCATATTGTGTATTTGCCTGCAAAAAAAATCTATAAAATTTGGCGCGAATTTACCATTTTTTTAAAAAATTTTCCTAACTACAGCCTTCAGTCTTTGATGGTATTAACATTTCCTATCGTTGAACATTGTGCGTGTGGTCCAATGATAGCAACCAAAAGCCGATTTGTGGTAGAATTTCTTCAGGGTTTTCTCCGGCCAAAAACAACGACCAGGGAGGAGGCAGTCGATGGTGGTGGTGGTGGTGGTGGTGGTTCGAAGACTTTTAAATTCAATTGAACTTCAAACAAACTACATGTGATTGAATTCAGAACCCGAATCATCAAAACCAAGCCAAGACAACCAAACCAACCAACCACCACCACCACCACCAGCAGCCAAAATAATGAAAAACGAATGATATTTCAATGAATGAATTGAATTGAATCGAATACCACACCACCAGCCAAAACCATTCAAACTAACCAATCAGTGGTTCGAAAATGAAAAAAACTGGCAAAATTCAAAAATTTGAGAGAGAAAAATACACACTGTGAATGTACATTGATTTAGTTAGTGTGTGTATTTGAAATTGTATGAACGACTAAATGCACTGACTGAGAAAAAACATTGATTATTCTAAGTGTGTGGCCATTTGATAGCACCCTTGAGCCAAAAAAAAAAAAAAAAAATTGAAGAAGAAATAAAATTGAAAAATGAAATTGGCAAAAACACCGAAATATGAATGTTCAAAACCAAACAAACAAACAAACAGCAATAACCATAACAAACAATCAAGCCATTTGAATTTTGAATGAAATTTTCAATGAAATATCAGTGAAATTCAATGATTTCAATTGAAAATCATTGAAATTTTGATATAATAATTCGTATTTGACCGTATTCGAACAACCTGCAACAATTTACATTGATTTATCATTGATTTGTGAGTGAAAACAATCCAGAAATCTGATCTGAAACGATTTAATTTTGATTGAAACTATGAATCATTGAATTCAATGATATCCGAATGATTATTCGATTTTCGAATGCCATTTATCGGTTTTCAAAAATGTGTATTTGTGACAATGTTCAAAGCATCTGAAATCTTGATTTAACCCTTAAATATTTGTTTATTTGTGGTTATTCAAAACATAATGTGTTCATAATTAATCAAAATTTATTTATATCATCACCTATAACCTTACGATCAACGAAAAAAAAATGAGCTTAAAAAATAATCTAAACAGAACTAATCACTTGTCATATGCTTCAGACCCTGGAGGTGGTGGTAGTTTAAGGGTTCCAAAAAGTGTTGGTGAAAGTTTTCTTATTCAAAATAATCCAAATCTAATCAATTCAACACAATTCAATGATAAATTAGCCAAAATAATTAAACCCTCGACCTTATTACCATCAACCAATGATTATTATTGTGATCATCGATCATTAATCAATAATCATCTGAATGATCATCATCAACAACAGTCTTCAATACAATCACCATCATCAACATCATCATCAATGATCTCTAATAATTTATTATCATCATCATCATTACCACCATCTTTAACATCGAATCACCACCATCATCCTCTGAATAATAATCGAAAATTTCGAAAAAATTATCATCACCATCACCATCAACATCAACAGCAGCAACAAGTATTAAATCAAAATGATCAATCATTATCAATGAAAATGTTTGATAAATTCAATTATCAATCATGGATCAAAGTTAAACAATTTAGTCTGAAAAGTACTGAAATCCTCTATAGGCCTGCATGGTTTGATGCTGAATTAGCATTGAATCTCATTGATAAGGTATGATTTGACCCTTATTAATTCATTTCGATTTACCTAAATATCTTAACTTACATAGGGTAAAGCATATGGTAATCGTCGATCATTATGGTTACGATTTTTCGTTCAAGCAAAATTATTCGAATTAGGCCTATTGATTCATAAAAATTCAGGTGCATTATTATTTTTAGCATCCCTCCTGCTATTGGTTTGTTTGGCCGGTCTTAAATCTGTACATATTGAAGATAATGTTGAAAAATTATGGATTGAAAGTATGTTTTAAGTTTCAATACGCCTTTTAGCCTATTCATTATTTATTTATTTGAATTTTTTGAAATTAATTTGTTCAGCTGGCGGTAGACTGGAGAAAGAGCTACAATTTGTACATAATATTCTTGGTGAAGGCTATGGTACTACGGATCAAATCATCATTCAAACACCTAAAAATCGATTCGATACAATCCTAAATACATCGGCATTATTATTTCATTTGAAAGTGATGCGTACAGCAGTGACCACTTCGATTGAAATGTTTGATGCGTAAGTATTTAATTCATTTATTTTGATTTCTGATTGACCTAAAACTTGACCGATTTCATTCAATGTCATTAGTACATGGAACCTTAAAGACATTTGTTACACTCCTAGTAGTCCTTACTTTGATAGACATCATCTTGATTCGGTAAGTTTTAGTCCTTTAATCTGTGTATTTGATATTTTGAGATATTTACCAATTTTACCATTCGAACACAGTTACTGGAAAACATTTTCCCATGTTCAATCATAACACCGTTGGATTGTTTTTGGGAAGGTTCCAAACTGCTTGGTCCTGAAATACCGGTAAAAATACCTGGCTATAATCAACAAGTACAATGGACAAACCTGAATCCACAACAAATGATTGATTTAATGTTAACATTGATGAAACAATCAATTGAATCATCTGGTGCCATATCAAATGATAACAATAATAATAATAATTATCAAAATAATTTGAATCCAATACTGAGACCATTTGAAACGATGAGAAAATTTATGAAAAATGCTGGCATCACCACCGCATATCAAACGAAACCATGTTTAGATCCCTCGGATTTAAATTGTCCACAATCATCACCAAATAAACAATCAGGGCAAGTACCAAACGTTGGTAAAGAATTGACAAATGGTTGCTATGGTTTCGCAACCAAATATATGCATTGGATCGAAGATTTAATTGTCGGTGGTATCACCAAAAATCGTTCGGGTAATATTGTACGTGCTAAAGCTTTACAATCAATCATACAGCTAATGGGTGAACAAAATCTTTACGAGTATCATCAAAGAACGATAAAAGTTCAACATTTAATGGATTGGTCTGTGGAAAAAGCCCGAGCCATTCTTCATGCATGGCAACGAAAATTTGCTGAAGAATTGAATCATTTCTTGGCTGAAACTGATTTCATTGGTAGTCAACAATATAATGTCAACTATTTCACCACATCTTCATTGGCTGATATTATGAAAAATTTTTCACAAATTAATTTCATAAATCTTTCCATTGGTTATCTATTGATGCTTCTTCATGCTGGTATATCACTATCGAGATGGTATAATTTCAATGATGAAAAAATTGCTGATAATCATGAACGTTTTGAACGTTCGAAATCATTATTAGCCATATTCGGTGTATTGTTGATCGCTCTATCGATCGCATCTGGTTTAGGTGTTTGTGCATTGATTGGGCTGTCGTTTAATGCAACCACCACTCAAATCGTACCATTATTAGCTTCTGGTCTAAGTATTGATTATATATTTCTGCTAACAAAAAATTATCAATCAAATTACATGATCAAACACATACCGATTGAATATCGTACGGCTGAATGCTTGAAACAAATTGGTTTCAACATACTTCTCTCATTACTTTGTAATTTAGTCGCGTTCACCGTAGCATCAATCATCCCAATACCAGCTTTGCGTAATTTTTGTTTACAAACAGCCATATTAATCGCATTCACAACAATAGCCGTACTGGTCCTGTATCCAGCTCTCATTTCCATAGATTTAAGACTAAATAATTTATATTTTAAATTCATAATCAATCATGAATCACCAACACCCGGAAAATTATTGAAATTCCTTATAAATCTAAGTTATTATTTAACGTGTTGTCGTACACCGAAATCATCGTCGACCATAAAATCAATTGCAATCGATCAATCATCGATACAATCAAATAATAATAATCAACAACGATCTAGTCATTTATCAGCATCTTCATCATCATCAGCATCATTATTCAAACAGCCATATCAACATCGACAACCATATAATTATGAATATTTAAATAGTATTAATAAATCAATCAAAAACAAGAATACGAATGCAAATGAAAATCTTTCGGACAGCGTTTGCAATTGTGATCAACAAAATATTCAAAATAAACATGGTGATATTAATTTAATGTTGAAACAATGTAATAATTGTGGTCGAAATGTCGTTAATGATCAGCAGAAATTGAATTCGAAAAATATTCTTACCACAACAAATAATTCAAATGATGATGATTATGGCAATGAACAACAACCATCATCCCAGCCAGTGGCGACATCGCGATTGTCAATCAAATATTTTGTTCAAAATTATTTAGCAAAGCTACTGCAACCTAAAACCTTTAAAATTCTGATATTGTTACTTTATTCAATCATTATAGTAATGTCAATGGTTGGCGGTATTGCTAAAATCAATGATGGTCTAGACCTGGTTGATCTCGTGCCAAAACAAACGAATGAATATGAATTTTTACGGCTAAGACAAAAATATTTTAGTTATTATAACGTGTTTATGATAACGAAAGGTAATTTCGATTATCCAAATGGCCAACGATTACTATCCGATTATTATCAATCATTCAATAATATTGATGCCATAATCAAAAATGATGATGGTGGCTTGCCCGAACATTTTTGGCTGCACATTTTCCGCGATTGGTTACTGCAGCTACAAAATCAATTTGATATTGAATATCGACAAGGTGCCATAACACGTGAACAATGGTTTGCGAATGCATCATCTGATGCTATTTTAGCATATAAATTGCTAGTACAAACTGGTCGTCAAGATAATCCTATTGATAAATCATTAATACTGACTGGACGTTTAGTCGATTCAGGTGGCATTATCAATACACGAGCATTTTATAATTATTTGACTGCATGGGTATCGAATGATGTTATGGGTTATGGGCAATCGCAAGCATCATTCAAACCCGAACCACGTCAATGGATACATGAACCGAATGATGTAGAACTTCGGATACCGAAATCATCACCATTAATCTATGCTCAAATACCATTCAATTTGAATAATATTCGAACCACCGAAGAAATTATCGATACAATCGTTAATATACGTGAAAATTGTAAACGTTTTGAGCAACGTGGATTAGCCAATTTTCCACATGGTGTACCATTCACATATTGGGAACAATATCTAAATTTACGTTTTTATATGTTCCTTACATTATTCTTGGTATTGTTTGGCATATTCTTATCAACATCACTATTCACAATGAACATTCGAACATCGATAATAATAACAATGAATTTGATCATCAATATAATCATATTGTTTGGTTTTATGGGCTTGATCGGAATCAAATTAAGTGCATTGCCAGTGGTCACTTTGATTGTATCCATAATTATTTCATTGAATCCATTGATACATTTAAATATTGTGAGTATCTTTTTTTCAATTATGTTTTGATTTTCGAATGTTCAAAATTTAAAATTAATTGGATTTATTTATTTATTTTTTTTTTTTGTACAATGTTCAACAACACAGAGTTTCAATACCGCTTTGGGCAATCACAATAAACGTATGTCATTGGCATTGGAACATATGTCAAATCCAATTATAAATGGTATTATATCGACATTGTTCGGTCTGTTGATGTTGGCATTCTCCGAATTTGATTTTATCATTAGGTATGTAATTCAATTCACTACCATTGATCATATTTCAACCCTGAATATCATTTTGTTTAGATATTTTTTCCTAATACTTGGGGCATCGATTGTTATTGTAACAATCAATTCATTCATATTACTACCAATCCTATTATCAATGATTGGACCTGAATCTGATCTTCGATCTCATGAACATGATGATCATATATCGCCACCAACGCCCCCTGCAACGCCGATCTTAACGCCATCATCAATAAATCATCATCATCATCATCATTATTATCACCATCATCATAATGGTGGTAATAAAGCGTTTGATGATATGACAAAAGTAATCAATGTCGATGATATTGTTGATGATGATTTTGATGATGTATTTGAAGATTCAACATTCAACAACACCACCACGAATGATAATCGATACATCGAAGCATTAATGTTGGAAAGTAAACGTAAAAATAGCCGACAGAAATCAATGTTAAATCGTACATCATCATTCAGTGGCTATAATGGCCGTTATTATAGCCGAAAACAACAACGTATCGAATTGCAAAAACTTCATAATTCACAAATAAGTCTATCGACAATTTCGGAAGAACCGCAATCATATCAATCAACGCCTACACCATCAATAACAGCCACCACAACACCGACACCGTTACCGGCCGCAAATCAAACGCAACAATTCACTGGTAACATAATAACGCAGCCAGCAGCAGCAGCAGCACCGCTGCCACAGCCCCAACCAATCGTAGTTCAACCGGAATTTGTTGTCGAAACAACAATCACTAATAATAATCCCGGTAATAATAATCAAACGCCTACCTCAGAAATCGGTTCATCATCCGCATCATCATCACCGACATCATCCGCTGAAAGTCCATCACCTTCGAATGATAATGATAATAACAACAGCAATAATTCACGTTGTGAATCTTCGAATTCCACGACCACATCATCATCATCATCATCGACAACAGTAACAACCAAAGTTATGGCAACAGCAAAATTACAAATCGAACTGCGTCCATATACCCCTTCGCCGACATCACCAGTGCCGCTTGTTTGCAGCAATTCATCTCAACCATCGTCATCGACTATAATAACGCAACCACCACCGCCTGCTGCTCAACATTATTATCATCCGATAATTCCAACAATGATTTCATTTCCAGGTGCCAATTATCATCATTCGAATAGTAATAATACGCCAATATACATGTCACCACCGCAGCCATCATCGATTGCATATCAACAGCATCAGCCACAAATAATTACCGATAATTATTTTTATTATCCACAAAGACAGCCATCAGTGATTGTAAATCATCATCATTTGAGCAATGCTGCTAATAATAATAATCAACAAAATCGTCGACATCAATTTCGATGAAGAAATAATTTAAGTTTGAAAAAAGGCATATATTTAGAGCATCAAAAGCATTTCACCTCTGAGTATTAGAGTTCTCTGAGTGTTATCATGGTTTTAGCCTTTGAAATTCAATTCAAATTCAAAACCAAATGTGTATGTACAAGTGTCAAAAAGAAATTGTAATTTATTTTTTAATATTTTAAGAAATACTCTGTATAAATGATTATTGTTTTTTTATGTATTATATGATTGATCGATCATTTGGATACTAATTATTATTATTATTATTATTATTTTTTATTAAAATGAAAATAAAAATGTTTTATTTGAAAACTAAGAATAAAAATTCAAAAATAGTTACCGCAAGGTAAACAATAAGCCATAAGGTTTGTTTATTTGAATTTTTCAAACGACGACGACGACGTAATCGATTGATCGAATGTAAATCAACGGAATTACGGAATCAATTAATCGATCAGTGAATCGATCGATTGATTGATTGATTTGTAACCTGTTTTAAGGTCGTATAAACGTATATGTACGTAAAATAAATTGATTTCATTTGAAAATTGAATCGATTTAAATTCAATTCAATTTAAATTGATTCAATTTTCCAATTTATTTCATTTTTTTTTTTTTGCCAATTATTAAATTGACATTTAACAAAATAAATAAATAAATAAACAAACGAACAAATAAAAATTGATGATGATGACAAATGATTCAAATAATGTCTCTCGCTCTCTCTCTCTCTCGTCATATGAACAAAATTATATTATATTAGATTGTCCGAAAAGTTCATTCGGCTTAATCACAATAGAGTTGCCTGATGAAAATTGGCCATAACTTTTCGGACAACCTAAATATTTTTTAACTTTCATTTTGACAATTTTTTTTTGATGATTTTACTAATGATTCATTCATTCATTTTTTTCCCTCGAATAATAATAATAATGATTTATTGCTTTTGAAAATGAATTTAAATTTAAAATAGTTTTATTTCCATGTAATTGGACAACAGCAGCAGCAAACATCGACGACGACTACATCGACAATAATAATGATTGATTTACGTAAAATTTTTGATTCAGCCTTTTTCCTTTTGTTTTTCGTTTCTTCAATTTGATTCGATTCCATTCATCATCATTATTTGAATCATCTATGACCTTCGACTATTATCATCATCATTATTATTATTATTATTATCATTATTAGTGAATTAAAGATGGTAAAATAATGAAACAAAAAGAAAGTAAAAAAAAACAACAAAAGTAAAAATCTTATTTTGTTAAATTGAAATGAATAATTTTGGGAGAAAAATTATTTTATGCCAAAAAATGCCGGCTGTTTTTTCTGAAAATTTTCAATGAAACTGTCGTTTTTCAGAAAAAACGAGTCTATGGCTAATGCCCGTTCTAGTCACGGGCAGAGCAAATTCTAAGCAAAAAAGCAATGACGTATTAATACGGTTATTATTGGTAAAGTGATTTGATATTTTTATTTAATAAATGTTTCCAAAGTTTCAAACAACATTGTTTCAAAGAGATAAATGCGAAACAAACAATGTCCCAAATGAATAATATTCATATATTCATCATCATTATTATTATGATGAATAAATAAATAAATAAATAAATAAATGAATGAATTTCTCCAAAAAAAAAAAAAAAAAAAAAAACATAATCATTAAACATTGCTCAAAGTAGATATGATTATTATGGTTGTCCGTAAAGTTTTTGCCGGTTATATCATTGGAAAATCATTGGAAAATTGGCAAGAACTTTTCGGACAACCTAATATTATTATCATTATTATTATTGTTGCATAATTAAATCAAATAAAATTTTGAAATTTTTAAAATTTTGATTCAAATTTATTTTTTCCAAAAATGAAACAATTAAACAAAGATACACACAAAGATAATAATAGATGAAATAATCATGGATCATCACAATGGATGAATGAGTTGACTAAAAATTCTCAAATTTACGGGACAATGATCAAATTGAATTCAACGAAATGTCAAATAAACAAACAAAATCTCGGGTCCGAGTATTCAAACTTGGTATATGTAAACAGTTTGATTCAGTTTATTTGGGTCCATCATTTCGGGTACAAATGATGATTCATTCATGATTTATTTTGGGTAAACATTTGACATTTACATACATAGATATTACATACATTTACATTAAACAATTTTTGAATGTGTCCACTGACTTTGACATTGAAACATAAAAATTAATCGAAACATTGATTATCACATTTGAATAATGATTGTTGTTTAAATCATCAAATTGTTTTAAGCGATATTATTTTACACTTGAATCACCATCAATTACATTCAAATACATTCAAGCGAAGATGAATGTATTTCAATGCTTTGATTTTCAAAATTTTCAAATTTGAAAATTCATTTCAATCAAATATTTGAATCAATTCAATTCAGTCAAACAAACAAATACAATGCTTTTGTTGATCTGTTTCAATGATTTTTCAAAACAAATATTTGAATTGAATTTGTTTGAATTGACATCATTATTTACAGAATACAAAATGTAAATAACAATTAATTACAAAAATTAATTAATTATCATTAATTACTAATTGTTAATTAGTGTCTATGCATGTTTCTATTGTTTGTATTTGTGAAAATGTACCTACAGAAAAATAAACAAATAAAAATATTTCAAAATTTCAAAAATATCCAAAAATTTTCCGATTGACTTGTGACAATTCAAAAATTTCACTGTGACATTGTGTGATTCAATGAAATTGTTAATTTCAATGAAATTTCATTTTTGAATTTCATTGAATTTGAATCTATTTTTTCAAATCAAATAATTACTTCGAAAATTAATTATGATTCCAAGTTAATTATGATTCGAAATAAAGGAATAATGTATGATAATGTTAAGTTTGATTTGATTTAAATCATTCATTTTTTTTCCCGAAATTATTCAAATGAATTAATTCGATTCAAGACTGAATGATCTACAAATAAACAAGTCTTCAATGCAATTAATTTAATGGGTGAAATAATGTTCAAAATAAAACAATAAATTTCATGTGTGTATGCGAAATTAATCTTGAAATTAATCAAAATAATGGATCGAATAATGATCATCATCATTCGAATTCAAAATCAATTCAACCGAAGAGAGATTATATTGATATGATATTTATGTGATATAATGAACGCGACACAAGATTGAAGAACCTCCAACGATACAAGAATTATTTTTTACGGGGAAGAACCTTGAACAAGGATTTTCAAAACAAAGAATCTTCAGCGAAGAATTACAAGTAAGTAATGAAGTATCTATGTGTGTTTGTGTTGAAAACTTGTATTTTATTATTATTTATTATCATTATCATTATTCATTCAATTGAATTTCACTCGATTGAATATCAATTAAATTCATTTATTGTTTATTTATTATCGTCTTTATCATTCGTCTTTATTATTATCCCTCAATGTATTCGATCAGACATTTATTATCCATTCACATTTTTATAACCAATGTCCATTCATCACCATTTATTGATGTGATAATTGGTTAATCAATGAAAATGTATTCATTTATTCACATTGCATTGTTTATATTGATTATATATATTGGGTTGTCCGAAAAGTTTTTGGCTGATTTTCATCGGCAACTTTAATTGTGATTAAACGTAATGAACTTTTCGGACAACAACCTAAATATTTTCATTTCATCAAATATTTCAAATCACATATTGTTTCGAATGTGAAACTAGAACAAAGCAAATGAAAAAACTTTTTACTTAATAAAATTAAACACACAACAACAGCAACAAACACGAGATCCAAGACCAATCATCACCATCTCATATGATGATGATGATAATTACATGTCTTCACAACATTAACATTATCGTCATCCATTAAATAAGATTTCATCATCATTTCGATCCCGATTCCTCTTTTTGGGGGTCTTCCATTAAGAAATTGTACTCGTTTAATCGGATTTTTTTCCATTAATCATCGACGGCATCTTCGACCGTCGATGATTTTTTGATTTTTTTGGGACAACAATTAAAACTCGGGTCCACATAGACTTGATCACATTGTTACTAATTGATTTTCCGGCAAAGAGTTTCGGTGAGCCATAATTAATAACCAAGAACCGTACCATATTTTTTCCCGAATTCGAAATCAAATTCTGAAATTTTCGAATCAAAGAATTTTTCCAAAAGGAATCTCCTTCTTAACGAAATTCTTTATTTTGAAATAATTGAAATATTTAAAATGGATTCAAATTCAAACATTGAAACAAACAAAACAAGTCAAAAATTGAAAATTTCATCAAATTTTATTCAAATAATTAATATTTAGAATTCTGGAATTTTGAATTAATGTTTCGAAACATTTCGAAATGATGACTGATTGATTGAAGTTCCATCGATTTTTGTTTTAAATTCAGATTGATTAGAGTGTGTGTGTGTGTGCCAATTGATTGATTGAATGATTGAATTTAATTTGATTCGATTTAATTGATGAATAGTTTCGGTTTGGTTTCCAACCAACGATTAAAAATTTGGATGAGTAAAATAAATAAATAAATAATTATGAATGCCATATCATCATCATCATCATCATCATCGATGATCAATGATCAATGATTATTTGATTGCCGTTCGATTATTAATGGTGGATTTGATTCGATTTTTCGATAAATTCCGAATTAATTTTAATCCAGTTTCAATCCATTTGCCGGGCTAGATTATCGGCTAAAATTTTCATTAAATAATTCTTAATGATTAATATATATTTGTATTTTGAATCATAATTCTTTGATAAAAAGGGTTTAAATCATATCAAATATATATAATTACCTGCGTTAATTTTGTCAATGGTTGATCACGATTAATCAATATCCAACGATATGGTCCATTATCGATAATCATTTCATTGTTTGATGCTGCTGATGATGATGATGTTGGTGGCTGTTGTTGTTGCAGGGATGATGATGCTTCAGCAAAATTATTATTACTGCTGCTATTAGTGTCAATGATGTTATCTTTGCTCAGATTTCCACGTTTACCGAATCTATTCGAATTGAATGATAATTCAGAATCGATTACAATTGGTCCATGATGGACCGATTCAAAGCCTTTAAACACAAAATGAAATACATACCTTGGCCGTGCAACCTGTGAATAATACTTGTCCAATTCTTTCAACGTATTCATTGCGCTACGATGTTCATATGGACGATAAAATTCTAAAGCGGCTATCGGTTTTGCATCGGCAAACGATATTATCCATGAATTGGATGAAAATATTATCGATGATATTGTTGCCGAAATGATTAAAATACAATAAATGATTGCCATTATTATTATTAATTATATTTCTTAGTTTGATTATATGATTCGAAATTATAATTATTATTTAAATGAAGATTATTTATTTATTGCATTGATTTGAATTCACTTTCAAATTAACAGAGTAACTGACAAACGAATGATTTCAATGTAATTTTGAAATTTTTGAAATTTTTTGAATTTTCCACGAACAATTTTCAAAGATTTAAATGAATGTATGACTATAGTTTTTAGTATATGTGTTCATCAATGTTTCATTCAAATGAATGATTCAAAATGAGAATAATGATTGCCAACCATATTTATATATCTGTTCCAAGTTATGCGAAAAAAAGACCCGAGAAAAAGGAGTCTTCGTAGTCTTTGAAAGCTTTGGTACTTCGTAGATTTAAAAGGCCCGCGAGTCGACTCTCGAGAATATTCTTGTGATTTTGATTTTTGACAGAAATTTTCCGTCGATCAAAATCATATGTATTCATTCATTAATTCATTCGTTCATTAATTCATTTGTAAACATCTTCAATTGTTTCTTTATTATTCCATTAATGGACAATCAATCCATAATCATTCATTCATTCATTATGACAATTAAATTTTGTTCAATTTCCAATTGTCATATTTGATTCTTCGATTATTAATTGACATCATTTGCTTCCCTCGTCCATCATCATTCATAATCAATAATCATCAGTCATAAGTCAATAAGAATGCATATGAAAATTCAAAGTCAATTTGACAAGTCAATTCTGCTGTTGATGATGATGACCATTGGTGATTCATCACCCTGCATTCCACTCAAACAATTTACTATCACAATGTGTACTCAATACACGATGACATGTCCAAATTTTCGATCAATTCAATGACGATGATCGATTAAATGAATTAGACAATTAATTTTTTGTGTGGTCGATTTATTTTACAGGGAACCAAACTAAAAATAGGGTTCCCCACACTGAGATTAATTGATTTATTTCCGAAATTATTGAAATAAATTAATAATGACAATTGACATAAGAATTTCATTTGAACATTCTTAAAGAATCTTCGAGTTCTAAGAATTGCTGGTGGATTCCTTCATGTGTCTTCAAAATTCCTTGAATTCCCTCTCTCGAAATTCCTCTGATTCTCTAGGTTTATAGTATACTATAGCTGGCTATAGCCTAATCGCACGGTCCTAGCCTCTTGAGAGCAACTACTTTTGTACTCAAAATAATTGATAGATTTGAAAACCCCATACCTCATAGTAGCACACACTTGTATATATTTGAAAAAGTAAAAATAGAAAATTTTTTTTATTAATCATATTTAAGAAAAATATTGAAAATTTACATTTATATCATTCATATATATTTATTTGTAGATGTGAATTTGATTTCAAATTTGTTTTCTTATGATATAAAATAATAATGTTTAAATGTACAAAAGTATTGATATTGAAATTTGTTAGTAATTTGGATACAAGTATTTAGGTAAATAGATGCCCAGTGATAAGTGGGTCTTTTGTGTGTTCAAAGGGTCTTTGACCACCATTTGGTGTGTGTGTGTGTGTGTATTCATCAAAAATAAAATGAATTTCGAATAGAATTTGATTCAATCAATTTTCATTCGGTATGAATTTGAACAATCACAAATATTATAAGGATTCACAAGGTTTACACAATTATGTATGTATGTATGTAGGTGAATGTAAGGTAATTGATAATAAAATGATAAATTTTACATGATTCTTACAATTGAAATTGATTTAAATATTTTTCAAATTTTAATAATGACAGGTCATTGTTGCTGTTGTTGCATATTCATATTATTTCCACCTGGTGATGATGATGCTGCTGCTGCGGCTGCAGTGGTCACTGATGCTGTCGATGATGATATCAATTGCTGCTGCGGTTGTTGACCATTATTGCTATTATTACCTTGGTTATTTGGGCCACCAATCATTTGTTGTGATGGTTGCTGAGGCTGCTGAGGTTGTTGTGTGGAATCTTTTTCAATATTTTTCAACAATTGATGAAGCCAATTTTTCGTTCCACGATCATTATTCAAACAATTGGCAAATGTATTTGTACGTAAATGATCAGGTAGACAATGTCTCAATGCTTCACGTGCACGTGGATTATCCGATAGCCGAAGATAACAACGGATAACATGTTTCAATAATCTTGCTGATTGATCTTTAGCTAATGCCATAACCATTTTACCAAGTATCATGGCTACATGTGAAAAACGATCATATGTTTGACAAATATAATTCAGACCAGTTTCATCGAGCAGTATTTTTTGTAATATAAATGTGGCCACTGTTTTCGATAGTTCAGTACCTGATTCCATAATTCGAAGACATAAAGGTATAATCTCGGTTTTAAGCAAGAAATTTATCACTTCTTTTTCATCAGTTTTAACCAATGCACCGATAACGCCGAGCGATGTGAGCCGTAAATATTCAAATGGACGTGTTTTTGATGATGTATTCATATTTAAGAATGGATAAAGGAACAGCGGTATGTTTGCTTGTAAAAATACACCACGTGTTTGTGAATGTGATGCTACACATTGTAATAATGCTAATGCATTACAAACACGATTCGATTGGTGGGCATTTAATGTCGGTGGATGAATGGTTGGATATACGGAAATGATTTCTTGTAACAATGCCGCAATAGCACCGAATGAATTCCACAACAATACGGCCAAATCTTCAACATTTTCACGTTTACGTGACAATTCCATTAATGCTTGTTCACGTGTATCATATGCAAGTAAATCATCGATCAATTGCTTGATACGTTCAGTTTCATTTGATTGTTGTTGTTGCTGAACGACATTACCACCATTATTACCACCAGTTGCAGCAGCAGCCGCTGCAGCATTATTTGCCATCATTGCTAGACTAGATGATATTGGTGTTGATCCAGTTGAAGCGATCGCACCCACACCAGTGCCTGCAGTCGTTGAAGTGACAACCGATGATGATGAAACTGATGATACATTTGTTTGACCAGAAGAATTCAATGATAATTGTGACATTTGCCCAGAAACTGCATTCATCATTGCTTGATTGTTGGCCGGTTGTGTTGATGATGATGATAACATGATTTCTTATGAGTGAAAATCATTGAAAAATCAATAGTTGTGAACATTTTCAAAGGTACATACCTTTAATGGGTTATTTTCTGATAAAAATTAAAACTTTCAGATAAAAAATGACTCGACAAAAACTAGATTAAACCTTAAAATTCAATGAATGATTTGGCCAAACTAAAAAAAAATACAAAAAACAAAAAATGCGAACCGAAACAACAAGAAAAATAACGTTCAGCAACAAAAAATGACCATGTTCACAAATGACGACTCGAAATTTAAACAGAAAAAAAATTTAATTGCGCATGTTGTAAAATCGAATGTTTATGTGTGTGTGCATTCGAATGTAATGCAATAATAAAATCACCATTGAAACTGTCGCTGACGTAAAAATACGTGCAATTTTTTGCTGAATTTCGGATGCCGGCAACGTAGTGGTACGTTATATTTTATACCAAATCCCCATTGAGCGAAGAAATTGCCGGCGCTCACCAGGAGACTTGAAAACGTCTCTCGCCTACATTTGCAATGCTACTACCACACATTTGTTTATGTGTGTGTGTGAATGTGATGATGATAGGGCATCAACAACAAACACAAATGATCTTCATCATCATCATTTGCAACAACATTAAAATTTAATGATTGAAAAAATATGAATTAATTTATTTTAAAAAAATTGAATGAAATTTAAAACTAATTAAATTTTAAACATGAGATTTTAAACCTCTTAAACTTCATCAAAAAAAAAAAAAAATTAATTAAATTTCAAAACTCGACTCTTTTTTGAAGACTATACTTTGATCAAATCTGTATGTATTTGTATTTAGACCTTCTCTGCATATGTTCTAATCGTAATCATCCGCTATTATTACATATGTTCATCTTAGATTATAATTATAATTATTTTTTTTTTTTTTTTTTGGCTTGAATAAGCAAATAAGCATTCGAAAAGCATCATTAAAGCCTCTGAAAAAAAAGAAAAGTAAAGGCATCAAGTTTCAAGGCAAATATTCATTTGTTTTCAACTTGAAAATGTAAAATACATCTACGAAATTTGTTTATTTATTATTCAAAGAGTCTAAATTATTCAATTTGTAAATGAATAATTCAATTGTTATTGTTGTTGTTGTGATTAATGTTAATTAACACGAAACTCATTCATATAATTCAAACTCTATTCAATGTTATCTAATTGTGATAATTTCTGATTGTTTTTGAATTTTTCCGAATTCTTCAGCACCTAAATATATGAATATGTATAACCTTTGATGACACGTGTTTCAATCAGTATCAAATGATTTTACAACGATAATTTATTGATTCATCTTCGTTTTATACAAATTTTGAAAATCAAAAATGCTCGAAAGTTTTGCTGCATGGATATTGAACACATATATTGGTGATTATTTTGGCAATGTAAATACACATCAACTTCGTATGTCATTGAAAAATGGTATGTTTTGCTTGTTTCCATGTATCTTCGGTGATCAAATCGAAATAATTGCTTTTATTTAATCAACAGGCGAAATCGAGTTGGAACATCTTCCACTTAAACGTGATATAATACGATATCTTGGGTTATCATTACCACTGGAAGCCAGTACTGGTCAGTATCAAAGAGTTGTAAATGATTGATTATGCCATTGACCTGGTTTAAATTTGTTTTATTTAGGTTTCATTGGAAAAATATCAATGAAATTTCCTAGCTGGAGTGCATTTACATCTGAATCCCTGGTGATCACCATTGAAGATTTATATCTGATTGTTAAACCAATTAAAAATTTCTCATACAATGAAGAAGAGGAAAATCGTCAACAACAAGAATATAAATTATCACAATTAGATATAATGGAACAACGATGGAAAGCATTGCATGATAATGATTTTGATAATGATCAATCATCATATTATTCATCATCATATTTATCATGGTTAAATTATGGTTCATCATTTATTAATAATATTTTGATTAATATACATTTGAAAATATCATCAATACATATTCGTTATGAAGATTGTACGACAATACCCCAGTGTTCATTTGCATGTGGTATTATTATTAAAAGTTTAACCATATGTTCAACAGATGAAAATTGGAAACAAAAATTTGTTCAATCATCTACGAGTAAAAATAATAATGATGATCAGTTTCTATTCAAACTCATTGATTTGGAATCATTTTCATGTTATCTTGATACTGATACATTAATGCTTAGCGAATCAAATGATTTAGATGAAATGGTACGATTAATGCGTCATACAATGATGAAAAATCTTAATCAAACCAGCACTTTGAATCAACAAGAACTTGAACATGATTATATTATAGCACCAGTGAATGGTAAATGTTATATGAAACGTAATTGTTCGGATATTTCACTTAAATCATGTCGGCAGCCACGAACTGTTATCGATGTACAGCTAGAATCTGTTCCGATTATGATGACAGCTATCCAATACAAGCATTTATTCGATTGGAGTATGGCATTTCAAACGCAAAAAACCTTGTGGCGTTATCGTAAATGGCGTCCAATGATTGATCAACATTCGAAACGTGATAATCACCAAGATGCTCAAATTGATGATAATCCGATGATACGTACTGAATTCCATGCAAAAACATGGTTGCATTTTGCTGTGAATGCAAATCTTGAAGAATATCGTAAACGTCGCCAGCGTTTCAATTGGTATTTCATTTTGAAACGTTGTAAAGATATTATTGAATATCATCGTGCATATTTGACTTATTTATTATGGCCTGAATCATTTTCACGTGATCTACGGTGTATCAAAGACCGTATTGAAAATGAATTAACGCTTGATGAATTATGCTCGATACGTGAATGTATATTTTATCATGCTAATCAAACATTAATTAAACAACAACAACAGCAGCAACGCCACAGGCATTCGGTCACTAATCATTCAGTCAATGATCAAATTAATCAGGACAAATGTAAAGATGATGACCGATCGATTGAAAACGCCAGTGAAGAAGCCACAGGGTCCAATAGTTATTGGTTTCTACCGATAAACATATTATCAAATGTTTTTTATAATAATTATTCCAATACACCATCTGTGGATGATCAAAAATCACCCGATATTGACGATAATGATGTCGGCCATGATCAGCCAAACAATCAATCCTGTACAGATGATATATTCTTAACACGTGATGCCGTCTATTGTCAATTTAATTTTCAAATACACAATTCATCATTTCAATTGATGGCATTCAATAGTTTGACGAATATTGTACAACAATCTGATAATATTGATGAGGTTGATGGCCTTGGTATGGATAAAACCTTGGAACAAGATGAAGATCATATGGATGAATTGAAGAAAACATCTCATGGTAAACACCGGCGACAAACAAATGAAAATCAAGGCAATTTGATATTGGAATTTGAATTTAATCAAATGAAAATCGGTGTCGACATTACGAATCCGAATGCATATGCATGTGATTGTCATAATCGTGATAACGCTGATGATGGTGGTGGCAAAAATAAATCCACGAACAATCCAACCCTATCGATAGCCACTAATAATAATGAAAAATTTATGAAAAAATTTCTTACACAAAATGAATTGAATCAATTGCAATTGGATTTGAATTTTGAATGTCAAAATTTAAATCTAACATTGCTTCGTACGAATGATGAAGATGATGCTTATACAGGTGATAATGATCACAGTAAAATTGACATAGAAATTAGTCGCAATTATCTGATGGAAAAGCTATTAACCGCTCAATTTAATGGTTGTGGTTGGAAATTTGCCTTTAACAATGATTCCATTTGTATTGATGGTCAAATGAATTCGCTGGAGTTGTATGATTTGATTACAGCCGCCAAACAAGTTAATCATCATCGACGTGTACTGTCTATTGGTAAAATCAATGATGATTATTCCAGTATCGTCGATACAGATTGTAATCTAAAACCAAATGAAAAAGCTCTAATATTTTCACTGGTCAAACAAATGAATGAAAATCAGCTACGTTTAAATGTTGAAATGGCCACATTTACTTATGTACATTCAACGATATTAGTGTATGAATTGTCATTATGTCGTAAATGTTTTAGTGATGTTTTGGAACAATATTTCTCGCGTACATTCAAAGAACAATTGAAACAAGCAACTACCGAAGTTTTTCGTGGTATTGTATCCGATAGTGGTGTAAACTTGTCGAATGATGGTGGTAAAGACCCTAATACAGTCAGTGACAAACAATCCAACACTAAAATGTTGGTCCCATTATCAATGAATAGCCTGAATCATCGACAACAAATCAATAAATCAAAATCTATTAAATTTAAATCCAACAAACTCAAGACTAAATCTTCAAGATCAAAGACTACTATCAATCCATTTGTCGATAATTTAAAGCTAAACATTTTCATACATTCACCGTTGATTGTATTTCCAATAACACCAGGTAGCTATGAAGTTGTCGTATTTCATCTTGGACATATGCTGTTGAATAATCATAATCATTCGACTGATGTCATACAAAAGCTGAATACTAATCAAATGCTAAGTGGTCCTCAAAGGCGTAGAAAATTTGGTACCGTAAGCTTTGATAATCCGAAGATTAATCCTCCGAAATTTGACACCCCCGCAAGTACTAAAATACGATCAACAACAAATAATTCATATAATGCTGAAATACGTGACCTGAGCATATATTCATTGGATTGTATGAAAAATGTTGAAAAATATTCCTCACCAAATCCCCGAGATTTGAAAGCTGCTCAAATATCTGTGGAAAAATTATACAATTGTGACCTATTCGGTGTACCGATTCTACAGAAAACTGTCATTGAAATTGTATTGGAACGTAAAATCTTGTTCTCATCGATGAATGAATCCGTCCCTAATCCGGCATCAACCGCTAATACCGCGGCAATGAAAAAATCATCAGCCCCAACAGCAGCCGTATCGGACATTGTCGATGGTTTGAACCTTATAAGTTCGGTAAACAGTATTGATCCATTAATTTTACCTAAGAAATTTTCCATAAGACAACATCTTTATCCAGATTATCATCATCAGCCGAATCAATCAAATGAATCAAATATGACCCATAAGAAGAATCCGGTCAGAACAAGCTTATCACCCACACCATCACCTGCACCGGCAGCCACCATAGCAAAACCTGAAATGGTACTATCAATTGAAATATCAACAATCGATGTTCGATTCTCTTACACTGATTTACTGGTTTTTTGGCATATATTCAATTCATTATCAATGATTGATGAACAATTATCGAATGATTCCAAATCAACTACAGCCCAAATGGATGCCAATAGCAAATCAACATCAGCGAAAAATGATCCAAATGATTTTGATGATGAATTAATCATGGATATTATTCAACAGCTGTCATTAACAAATCCAGATATGAATGTTGATGAATTTCGTAGCCGTTTGAATAATCTGATTGATTTAGGTTTCAATCCACGTGATAGTCTTCATGCATTGGCCATTAAAAATGGTGACATAATTGAAGCAGCTTATATTCTATCGAATCAATCGAACAGTGATCAACAAGGTACAGCTGATCAACAGCAGCAACAGCAACGATCAAATTCCGATACTGATAATCAATCACAAGATAATGTATCTGAAATATCAGCTGCAACAGCCACCACTAATACTGATATACCTTCAAATTTAGATAATTCAGACAGTAAAATATCGAAACGTACGAAATCCAAGCTAAAATCCCGGGCAAATTCAAATTTATTATTATCCCTATTGTCAGTGATTGAAATTAAAATATCCAATGGTTCAATACGTATAATTGATGATTGTAATCAATTAGATTTACCACTGCTAGAGCTTGGCATACAAGATTTACGGTTAATGCAATATTATACGAAATCAATCGAAGCTCATGCTCGGACAAATTTCTACTGTAATTATTATAATTCACATTTATCCGGTTGGGAACCATTCATTGAATATTGTCAAATTGAATTTTCATGGAAATATTATGAACCACGTTTTCATTTGAAATCAATGCTTAACATATCGACAATTTCGAATCGTATCCAGATTGCAAAGAAAAAATTGGCCATAAAAATTGAAATTGGTAAAATATTCAATTTGAACATATCAAGACAATTACTTGATCTGTTCGATAAAGTAAACAATGAATGGCGTAATGATATTGAACAATTTATGCGTCTTCCATATGATCAACGGACATTTCGCCAACGGGCACCATTTATACCGTTTGCAATTGAAAATAATACAGGAAATGATTTGCATTGTTATCTATGGAATGCAAATAAAATGTTCTCGACCGGCAAAGCAGCTGATTTGATAACACCATGTGATTTGAAATCAATACTCAACGTACGATCGGATCGAATTGTTTATTTTGATTGTGTTGATAGTACTGGTGGTGGTGATAATTGTCGAACAATGCTAGAATCGAAAAATTCAACCCTTAAAAATCATCGAAGACAAAATTCTGAATCGATACGATCATCAACACTTGAAACATCATCAACATCAACAACAATAATGCCATTGAAAATCTATGTAAAAATTGATGGATGGCAAGAAACATTCCCACTGTCGATTGAACGTGAAGGTACATTCATACGACATATCGTATCGGAACGTTATCGTAATCAATCAGCGATTTTGGTGTTTGAAATTAGCCTGCAAGCAACAGCAATTAAATTGATCAAGGTGCGCTCATCATTGTTGATCACAAATCGTACGACGAAAATTGTTGAACTAAAATTTGTCAACACAGCAATGTCCGATGTTCGTACATCATATTTGCTCGATCCAAAAGGAATATTCCCTGTACCGCTGGATTTATTGTATGCACGAATACAGCTACGACCTTATGATTCAGCAATCGGTACATGTTCAACATATATCAATTGGAATCATGTGAAGAAATTCGGTGAATTAGATTGCTCGCTACAGATTTGTACGCCTATAACTCAAACAAAACATGGTTCATATACGAAATTACCGCCATACATTGTATCGGTGTTGATTGAACGTAATTCAATTGGTGCATTGATTGAATCGAAAAATATATTTAAACAACATCAACAGGTTATGAATAGCTTTCATAAACAACAGCAGCATCAGTCATACAATGACAGTGTTATGAACGATAGTTTCACCAGCACCACCAGTATTCCAAAATTATCATCACTAATTACATTGCCATCACATATGATCACCTTGTTACCACCAATTCAATTATCGAATCGTTTACCATATGACGTACGTTTTCGTATAATCAATGATCATCATAATAATCATAGTACGAATAATGGTATTAATGATTATAATTATAATTCGAATCAATCAAAATCATCCCATCATCATCAACATCAGCAACAATATGGTACAATTAGATCTGGTGATGATTATTCCATTCATCATATATCACCGTTGGAAGCATTTTCTTTGGAAATACAAATGGAACAATATCCAAAATGTCGCCCATTGTTAATACAACCAGGAGCTATAAAAAATATTGAAACATATTTAGAAATGTATGATGCACGTAATCGTTTATTGTTGTTGAATGTATCGATAAACATTCAACTTGGTTGTCCACAACCATCAAATGCGATGACAATCATTATTTATTCATTATATTGGATTATTAATCGTAGCGGTTTACCACTGATATTTGCTCAGGATAATAATCATTATAACAATAACCTTATTGAAGAAGCAGCCGGGCAATATGATGAACATGAACGTGCACGTTCCCTCCTGCCGTTGTTGTTTAATTTCTCGAATCAAGATACATCTACACATTATTGTATAATGCGTTTAGGTAAAATGCTACCAAACATGATGCCCCGATGGTGTAATTTATTCTGCTTGGAAAAAGGTACATTTTATCGTCGTTTACGTGTGACAGAATATTCCTCGTCATCTTCGGATAATAACAGCTCAGTACCGATTGAGAAAATTTATGAATTCGGTATCGATATTCGACAAGGTCGTGATCGTTATAATCAAACAAAAATCGTTACCATTGCTCCACGATTTCAAATTGAAAATCTTACCTCATTCAAGCTTGAATTTGCACAAAAATGTTTTGTTCAAAATCAATTGGACAATATTCATTTATTACAATCATCATATGATCAAGCGATTTACAGTGATGATAATTTTACATCGACACCATTATCATCACCCATGAAAAGTCGTCGTGATTCTTCGACCAGTTATAATAATCGTTCAAAAGCAACAAATTCAGAAAAGCTACAAATAATATCAGCATTACCAAAATCAAATCTACCATTTCATTGGCCAGCAAGTGATCAACCAAAGCTATTATGTGTTCGTATTGCATCCATAATCGGTTGTCAATGGTCCGGTTGTTTTGATGTCGGTTCGGAAATATCGGTTTCTTTCCAATTAAACATTCGAGATGATTGTGGTCATTCGAATTTTATTCGGGTAGAAATTCTACTACAAAATGCAACATATTTTATTGTGTTTACCGATGCCAATAATTTGCCACCACCAATACGTGTTGAAAATTTTTCACAAGTTGCCATTGAATTTTATCAAGCAGAATGCCTGCATCATCGTACGATTGTACGGCCAAATTCTTCGGTCCCGTATGCGTTGGATGAACCAACAAAACAAGCAAAATTGATCATTTGTGCACCTGGTGGTTCATCATCGACATATGATTTGAATACATTTCAATCAAATACAACATTGACATATGATAATTTCTATTATTTAGCTTTCGAAGAAACATTTACCTCATTCAATAATATTGGATCATATTTCAACTCTGGTAGTGGTGCTAACATAATCGGTGATGATGATGATGATTTTGAACAATTAATGTATATGATGTTATCGGCTAATGGTTCTAGTCTTAATAATGGTAATATGATGTCCACAAATGACCCTGAAAATTCCAATGAATATACAACTAAAATGTTGGTGCTGGATGTACCTGATTATGATTATGGTTATCATAATCAACCCCAACAGCCACTGCAAATCAATGAAAATTCATCGGATAAACCGAAACCAGTTTATTTGTATCGTAAAGAACGTGCAAAACGAACCCAGCTATGGCGTATGGATCAACTGAATCATTTGATTAATGAAGGTTCTAGTCCACCGATTGAACCACCTGGTTATGAAGATTTAGGTTTTGCTGAAATTAAATATTCATCATCCACAAATAATACGGCCAATAAATCATCGAAACATCGACAACAACAACAAACATTAATGGTACTGGATGTTATGGATGATGAAATCATTGATCTTAATCTGAATCAACAACAATCATCTGTAATATCGATACCATTAGCCGTTCGTAAATTGAATCCCCTTCGTGCATCATCACAAACATGGTATTTCACTGAAGATGGCCGCCTTCGATGTTTGAAATATTGGAATATGTTTGTACAACCATTGGTATCACCGACGGCCACTTCACTTAATGATATATTTCAATCTGGTGTTATGGCAGTCATTTCATATGGTCCGACCAATGAATCGGTCACTAAATCAACGATACCCAAGCAACAAGCAATCGTAAAGCAAAAAATGCGTAAAGGATCAGGCGTACTGAATGTATCGATATTGGCTGATGGTCCTAGCCGTGTATTACGGATCAAAGATAATCAATTAACGGCGAATGGACGGCAATTGAACCTGATACAATTACGACAACCTAAATCTTATCATTATTATAACGATGACCAACACCATCAACAGCAGCAAGAACATTTAAATGATTTATTATCGAATCATCCTGATACGAATCAAAATAATGATTCATTTTTGATGAGATTATTGAATCGTACTGAACTTGAACTACAATTACAAGTGAATTCAATCGGTTTATCGATTATATCGAAAACAAATGAAGAGATAATATTTTTATATTTGAAAAAAATAATTTTGGAATTATTATGTAATCCGATTGAATGTCGTTTGAATTGTATTGTCGAAGATTTTCAGGTATTTAAACCTTTGAATTACATTTTTTTTTCTTTAAATTTTTAAATTTTCAAAATTCCACGATGGCCAAACCCATAACCTATTGAACATTTGAACCCACACAGGTCGACAATCAATTATTGAATTCCGAAAAAGAAGTTGTACTTTATGTCACCAATTTGCAGCCACAAACATCATCAACAAATGATAATAATCATAATAATTCGAATAATAACACTGACCTTACCGCAAATGATCAACCTTGTAGATCGATTAGTTTGACAGCTGAAAGCAGCCCTAATAATCGAAATAATTTAATGGCATTAAGCGATCATCATCATCATAATCATCATAGTCGTAAACCTGCGCTAACATTTAATATGCATAAATTATTCATACCAAATGTTGAGATTAATGTTTTCAAGGTAAGGACCTTTAATTTTTCAAAGGTTTTTAGAGGATTTTAGAAATTATCCCAAGGGTTTTTTGGTATAAAATTCACTAATCTCGATCACCTTTTACCCCTTTCAAAAATTTCCAAAAATTCAAATTCACCGAAACAGAATTTTCAAATCAACATCAATGATTTGGTATTGAATATTGAAGAAATGGTCTTGCTGAAATTATTAGAATTCATCCAGTATAATCCTGTTGATTCGGAAATGGATGAAATAAGCAGTAGTAGTTCATCGTCATCATCATCTGCGGCTGTGATTGCGGCCGCTGCTGCAGCTGGAACGACAACTACCGCCGCATCATCCACATCGCTGTTATATCATACAGCCAATAGTAATGTCGTATCTAGTTCGCTATCACGTTCAGCACAATATTTCTTTGCCGTCCTATTGATTCAATTGAAACGAATCAAATTATCAGTGTTTACTTCATCAGCAAAGCTGAGTCGATATTTGACTGATTTAAAGAAAAAAGCCGGCATCAAACTGATACGTTTTGAAGAAGCATTAATTCAACTGAAATCTTATCATAAATTATATAGTTTAATGACTAAACGTTTCATACAGGATTCGATTCATGAACATTATCGTAATGAATTACGTGGACAAGCGGCGAAAATCCTGGGTACTGTTGATTTCCTCGGTAATCCTGTCGGTTTCATTAATAATGTTGTCGAAAGTTTAAATGAATTTTATTCAGACGGAAGTATTCGTGGACTGATTATGAATGTTACGCATGGAATTTCAGATTCTACGGCTAAAGTCACGTCAGCATTATCTGAATCGCTTGGTTTTGTTACGATGGATGATCGTCATCAAGAAATACGACGTAAAATTAAACAACAAACCGGTGGTATTGGTGCACAGCGTTCACATTTATTAGTTGGTGCATTTGGTTTAGCACATGGTCTGTTAGGTGGTTTTACATCGGTCATCACTCAAACTTATGATGGTATCGTTAATCATGGTGGCATCACTGGTTTCTTATCGGGCCTTAGTAAAGGTGTACTCGGTACATTTACAAAACCAGCTGTCGGTATGTTGGATTTTGCATCAGGTGCTGCAACAGCTGCACGTGATTCAAGTAGAAAAATATGTTATGGTATGAATGGACGGCAAGTTCGACGAATTCGGCTGCCACGTACATTGACAATTGATGGCCGATTAACTCGATACCAATCGCAACAATCACAATGGCAATCAAGATTTTATAACACCAATGATTTCGGATCGAAACATGAATATGATGAACAATTTGTACATGTATTTACATTATCTGATCGCCATTTTTTACTACTGTCAACTGAATGTCTATATTTTTTTCATGCACCAATTCGAAAATGTCAGCTACCATCCGAAGATATTTGGGATAATCATACAAAATCAAATAATAATAATTATGTTGATGATGATTATGATGAATTTTTAAATCAACAAAATCTAATCCTAACCAATTGTCCAATACAACAATTGAAAATATTATCATTGGATTCATTCATTGAATGTAATCATCATCGTATGATGTTGAAAGATGGTGAATATTTTCTAAAACATCAATCACATTGTAAAGATTTAACATCAATGATTGGTACATCGTTTGAAATTACGGATGAGAATCATAATCATAGCAATTCAAATGAGAAAAAAACAATAATCATTTGTAATTTTATTGAATTTCGTCAAACATCATCATCACCGTCATCATTCAACAACAACAGTCATCGGATGTTCAATAATGATAATAAATTAAATTTTGAATATCCAACAAATCTGAATCCCTGCTATTTGTATTGTGATTCATCACAAACCGTACAAAATATGATACAACTAATAAATGAAGCAAAACATTTGCAAGAAGAAAGAAAGTTTGAAGTTTCCAATTTGGATTTATGATTGATCAATCATTGATTTGTGTGCAACGAATTCATCCATAAAAATACCAATGACATATCAGACCAATTTTCGTCGATTTTCAATAGTATTTTAGTGCATCAAAAATTGAAATGAAGAAGAGAAATATATTCATCAATTATTAAATGGTTTAATATGTGGAATTATATTTACCAATATTATTTGTTTCTTGTTTTATTTATTTATTTATTTTGAATCGCAATATTTTTCCATTCATTTCTTTTGTAATTTTTTTTTTATCATTCAAAATGAATATTCATTGTTCTATTTCTGTTTAGCTAAATAATTATTATTATTATTATTTTCATCTGTCAATTATTTTTGAACTTGTGATAATTTTCAACTTACATACACACAGACACATTACACTCACACACACATGCATTTAATGATAGTGTAATTATATGTGGTGGATGATGACATTAAAATTTTAAAATTTTTTGTTTTTCAAATTGAAAATTTTCAAAATTTGACATTCAAATGTTTTGATTACAAACAGGTGTCATCGTTTTGTGAAAGTTTTTCCATGTTCTAATTTCACACTGAAAATCTTGGAATGTTTTTGCAAATGTTTCAATTTTACATTCACAGAAAACCCATGTTGTACATCATCATCATTTGAATTCATCGTTCTTGTTTGTTTGCTTCATTTTGTTTTCATCAATGATAATTATCATAATAATAGTGTGTTTGATATTGTATTTGATTGTCCTGAAAGTTTTTGTCGATTTACTGATCGGAAAAACATTTGAAAATCAGCAAAAACTTTTCGGACAACCCAGCACATTGTAATTGTAAATTTTGAAAAAACAAAATAGTAAGTTGTTTTTTTGGTGGTTTTCTTTCTTCACATGTATTATCATTTTTGAAGATTTTCATTTTCTACATTCAATTGATTGAATGACTAAATATTCACATCAATTTGATGATGGCCATTCAATGATAATGATGCCATATCATTAATAACAACAACAATAATGATGATGATGATAAATGAATGGATAACAAGATGATGAAGAAGAATGGATCCATAAAGGGCGTAGTTGTTCATGTTCGTATTTCTGGTTAAACATTACATACCTTATCAAACATTAAATGCTAACAATCAATAAAAACAGTCATTTTCTATTATGTTTTTCAAAGAAAAAATTAGATCAAATCTTATAATGATACCGATAATAGTGTCGATAATCAATATTGATCTAGATATTTGGTTGCTGTTGTTGTTGTTCGATGTATATCTGTATCAATCGTCATTCAATGATTAAATCACAATAATTTTTCATTTGGTACCAATATCTTCTTCATTGTTACTATTTATAAACCCAAAATGTTTTCGATTGATAAATATCACAAAAACCACCATAAAAACCAAAAAATTTTAAATTTAGAATCGAAAAATGACGTTCAATTGACTGCTGAATTTTTGTGAAATTCAAAAAATTTGATTGAAAACTTTAAATTTCTTTATCTTATGATCGCTGAGTTCTTCGTACAAATCGTTTAAAACACTCCTTGAATGGACATTGTTGAGTTTTCAAAAAGTTTGAGTTTCAAGCCCAGTTCATTCAATTCAATCATAATCATCTTTGATCAAATCTTGATGATTATGTGATTTATTATGTTCGCCGATTATCATCTTGCGTATTAAATGGCTATGACATGTAAAGGCGATGATAATAAATAATTTTTGATTGATTATACTTGAGTAATAATCGAATTTCTTTGTTTTAATTCTCACCTAATTTGCCATAGAAAACATTCGAAATCGATCAATTAATCATTATTAATCACAAATAATACAATCAAACCATTGAAAATGATTGATTGATTGATTAATAACCTTTGAATTAGTAGTTTTTTCGCGCTTTCAACTTCACTGCAAAACACGTTTAAAAGGAACAACCTGTTGAATTTCGAATGTTTTTTTAATTAAAAAATTTCGAATTTTCGAATTAAAAATTTAAAATCCAGGTAAGTCGCTCTCATCGCTATACTACTACTACTGCCGACAAAAGCATTCGCTTTCAAGTAGTAGCAGCACACAAATTAACCTTGGAAATTTTTAAGAAAATACGGAAATCCAAAAAAAAATCCAAAATTTTTTTTCGCCTCTCTCACAGTAATTAATGCTACTACTTTTGGCGCCAATTTATCTCATGAGAAAATTTTTTTTGATAAATAGTGCCACTACTTTTATTTGTTGAATCCATGGATACCTATTGGCTGCTGCTGCTGTTGTCACTGTTGTCGGTGTATGACTCAAAATCGAATTTTTTTTTTACTCTTTCATTCGTCATTCGATTTTGAACAGTGAAACGATGCACATCAATATTGATTCAATGCTTTTAAAATTTTCAAGAAAAGTGAATCAAAATTTTCAATGGTGAAATTATTCAATTGTTTCAGCTGTGAAAATGCGCGCGTCGTTGCGATGATTTTTGATTGCAAAATTGCGTCATCCATTGTGTTTACACACACACACAGTTCGATTCCAACACCGACAACATCAGCAACAGCAGCAGCAACAATGACTAAACAATAATCATCAACAAAAACACTTATGCCAAAGCTCTTATCATGGAAAATATTAAGATTAATTAATTTAAAATTACAAATCAACGAAAACACGTCGTCATTTATCAACAATAAACAATGAATTAATCATCCAGAAAAAGCTCCAGCAGCCACACAATTGATTTAATTTCAATTAAGTGTTTGTTTTCATATTTGAAATTATTTTATTGTGAATTTTAATTGTGTTTTAGCCGCAATTTTGTCGTCTTCCGCGAAAAATTCTTTGATATTTTTGTAAATATTCAATTTTTTCTGGTGATTCTATAACAAAATTCATCTACAAATGATTGATATGAATGAATGAAATTGAAATTGCAAATCTACTTGAAGATAGAAAAGAAAACAAATCAATATTTCAACGATCTCATGACCTTTTTTTTCATCTGATATTAATTTTCATTGAAAATACGACAAATACTTTGCATCTGATTTTTTAATTCTAAACATTTAAATGGTAAGTGTTTTTGATATTTTAAAAACTGTCCATTCATAAACAAAACAAATGATGAATGATGATCCGAGATGAATAGGAAAACGATTTGACATTAATCTTATTGTTTTCTAAAGATTTCCTGTGTACAATTCATTCATTTATCTTGAGATGAAAATTTTCAATACAAATATAATTTGAGATTATTTGAATGCTATGGACTGTGATGTGTTCACTGTGAAAAAACAAAAATAGTGAATACCTGTGCTAAACATTTGTGTTCTCATCCTTCTGTGATTGTTATTAAAATCATTTTTATGAATTTATGAATGTCTTTTTCTGATTTCATAACAACAATAATCATTATCATTTGTAATAATAATAGCAATTGGCTTCTATTTTCTTGTACACACGTATGATGATGAGTTTAGCTTTAGCTTTGAGTATAATTTCAATGAAATTTTTTTTTTATTGTCGTTGAACTTGAATTGACTATGAATGTCTATTTTGTAGTATTATTATTAATGATAATTTGAACATTGCATGCAAATGGCATTCAACCATAAGAATATAATAATGTCTTCTACTAAAAAATGTCTTAGATTTATTCAATGATTTACTCGAGGTATTCTTTTACCCCCGATTATATCTCAATGGTAAGAGAAATGGCAGCAATTGACTTTGTATTGAATTGAATTATTTATTTGTGTATCGTTCATTGATTTTATTTGATTATTTTCTACATGATTTTCAGTGTGAACTTGGGCAAAAACAATTTAATATAATTTTCAGATTTGTAATTCAGAATGAATCGGTGACCTGTGAACATTTTTGTTAAAATAACATTCATTAAATTCAAGATGGTCATCCTCTCTTGAATGATTATAATTAAAATGAATACGGACACAACAATGTGTCCACTTTTGATTCATCAAAAACTCATCATTTGAAAAAAATTCAATGATTCGATCAATCACCTTGATTGATTGATTATTCATCAATTTTATTAACTGCGAAATAATGAATAATTGATAAAATTAAATTAAATTTGAACACTTATTCATTTGAATTTTATCATGAATGATTGAAGAACATCTGTGACTTGAAAATGAATACCTGTAAATATTAGGCTATCCGTAAAGTTTTTGCCGATTATATCATGGAGAATAATGAGAAAATCGGCCAAAACCTTCCGGACAACCTGTAAATATAATTTAATTTTAGATTTTTATGGTCAAGTGAATGAAAACAAAAAACAATGAAAATTATGTTCACCTTTTCTTAGAGTAAAAGAAATAATTATGATTGTTTCGAATTGATGGTCATTCATTCATTTTGTTTGCATATCACGAATCGTATGGAACATGAACATTGTACTGTATATGAAATTATTCAGAAAAATTTTTGAATAAATGTCATGATTTCATTTAAATTTAATGAGAAATATTGTTGTTTCTGACACTGTCTCTTAAACACGTTGAACAGCATTATTCAATTTCCCAAATTTCTCATAAATTGAATTTAATCATTATGATAAATGTTTCAGTAAATAATAACAAATGTAAAACACGAACTTTTGAATGTATGAATGGTCCAAAGAAACAAAATCAAAAAATAAATGCACGATGCATAAACATCAATTATCTATGATTGTTTATTATGCATTTGTCTTTATTAAGCTGCTTCCAGCTTTGCTTAACTGTGATTTGCTGATGTCTGCTGATGTTTTGAAGTAAAATGAATGATCAAAGATTATTCGGAAGTTCAAATCGTTATTTTCAATGAAATTTCATTGTTTTGTCCCTAAGAAAACACTTTTCATTTGGCTTAGTTGTTTTAGGTTCACATTAGTTTCTATGAGATGAATCAATTCACTTTTCTTCGTTGTTTACACTTTGAATTCAATTTTTTGCTGTGTCTGTGTCTGTGTCTTTGAATGCCATGATTGATCATCATTTTCACTTGTTCATTCATTTATTCAACAACGTTCACCCAATAGTAGTGTAGTACTTACTTGATTGATATAAATGAGATTCAACAACATCAGAAAAAATATTTGTTGATGTTTAGAAAAAAAATTGTTGATTATGTTTTACAAGATGGGAAAAGTTTTGAGAAAAAACTTTTAAATTCCCGTAAATTTTCTTTTACAAATTTTGATTGATTTATTTTGAAAATTAAAATTGAAAATGATTAAAGAAAATCCCGGAAATTTTTCTCTCTTTTTTCTTATTTTGACAAATTTCATTCGAAATTTTTCAATTTTCCAATTTTAAAATCCTAAAATTGATTTGAAAATCACGTGTTTTTCTTATTTAAATGATAATATTTTAAATCATTTTCCCCTCGTAAAAATCAATGAATCTCATTGCATTGCAAATCATCGGTATATTTCTCAATGGATGATTCATTTAAATGACTTTTTTTTAGCAAAAAGGCTTTCCCAATCGATGTCGATGATGATGATGATTTGGTTTAATAAGATTAACGAACACACACACATTATGTGCAATGGCAAATGTGCTATTTTAAGATCTTTACTTTATTTCGCAAAGGTTTGTGGCTTTTCAAATGGTTTTTTTTGATGAGATTTTCTTTTCTGTCATTTTCCCCCTTCACATATGAGATATAATTTACATTTGTTCAGTTCATATACTTTCATCATCATTATTTATTATTATTATCTGATAAATATCCTTAAATTTGAATTTTCCAAAATATTAGGTTGTCCGAAAAGTTTTTACCGATTTTCCAATTATTTTCTACAATATAACTGGCAAAAACTTTCCGGACAACCTAATACATACAAAAAAAAATATATGGCTCAAAATATATATTTTTTATGACCTTTTATTAGTTATTTTAGTCAAATGAAATCATCTTCAACCGAAGCATCATCTTATTTTTGCGAAAGTGTTGATTTCATTAGTGTGTGTGTATGTGTTGATGAATGGCAATACAATGACCAGTCGCCAGCCATTCATTCACCTGTGAAATATCGGTTTTGAAAAATGATGATGAATGGGAAAAATTGTAAAGAAATGAATGATGTTATCAGCGAGTTGATTTTTATGATTGATTTTTTCCATGGGTAAAAATTTACCTGAAATGAAATACAATAATATAACTTTGAACAAATATTAGGTTGTCCGATAAGTTTTTGCCGATTTTCTCATAATTCTCTACGATATAATCGGCAAACACTTTTCGGACAACATAATATTTTATTTATGAATATTTATTTCATTGTTATATGGATGCTAAAAATATTTCTAAATTTTTCCCTTTTGATTTTTGTGCTTTATCATCATTCCATCATTCATTTCATTGAACTTTTCAAGTGAAAAAATTTTAAAAAATTGCATTACCATTCATTAAATATGTATTAAAATATATCAATATTAAGGTAAATTATGAATATTTTCATGGATATTTTATGGATAATTTAATGACGACTGTTATGATCAATGATTGTTTTGAATTGTATTGAATGAATGAAGATCATTAACCTTTGAATGAAATTCGATTATTATTTTTTTTCTCAAAGGGTAAAGTATTATTAAATGATATTATTAATAATAATGACTAATATTGTGCCGACTACCCGAATGATTATTTATTTTATTATGATTAATATCATTATTAATGTATTTGACTATTTCAATTTGTTCAATCAGTGCACATTTTCAGTTCAATATTTTGGGTATTTGCCCATTGACAAGTCAATTGGTTGTGATTAATTAATCACAAGTCATATGATTAATTGATTTGATTTCTTAAAATTGATTTGAAATAATCACTTTAATTTTTGTATGAATTCGTCTTCGATTTTCGATTGATTTTGATTATTTGAAATTATTAATGATTAAAATATGATAAATAAATATACCAAACATAAACACAATCACACACACAACATAAGCAGCGATAAATATCTTGCAGCTATGATAATTCATTTCCTCGACTACACAAAATACATTTTTGAAGAAAAAATTAAATTGAAATTGATTCATTGTGTATATATTTGAGACTGACAATGTGAAATGTGTTTTCAGGCAATTTTTGAATTTTTTTGTTTTGTTTTGTTCATTCACAATTGAAAATGAATGAATTATAATTTTTGAATTATTTTTTAAAATGTTTTGAATTATTTCAGTGTACACACATGTGACAATCGGGCGAAATTTTCTCATTGAATGTAAGCTCTGTGTGTGTGTGAGATTATAGTTTAATTTCAAAATTTTCAATTTCAAAAATTTGATTAATATTTTGCCGAATTAATCTTTCCGTATTAATCTTTGCGTGAACATTTTATGGAAAATTTTCTTGTTAATTACAACACTAATCAATCGTTTTTTCAATTATCGAATGTGTTTAACTGTTCAATTATCGTAATAATAATAGCAATTGTTCAATTTTGTTTATAATCGCCAATGATATATCATTCAATGTCATTCACTGTAATAATTATTGATGAAATTATGCAATAATACATTCGATATTATGGCAATTTCCTTTCAAATTCAATGATATTATCAAAGTATTAATATCAATGATTAATAATTGCAATTATTTTGGATTAGTGTTAAACGAAATAAAAATTGTTTGTTTGTTTGTGGGTGTTTCATTGATTCATATTAATTCACCATTCGATTGATATCTTAATACTTTGATTCATTCACTTATTTATTTATTTATTTCAATGATTAGTGCTGCAGTAGTTTAGTGTTGGCGTTCGTTGTTGTAGTTGTTACATTTACATTTTTTTTCAAATGTAACACGTCCATATGATGATGATTATGGTAATAATTGTTATAATTTCAATTTGAATTCAATGAATTTTGAATTCTGCAAAAGCAAACAGTTTAACATGTTTCGACATCCGTTGTCGATATATTCAATGTATGATGATGACAAATGATGATTGCACTCATTACATTTCCATATGCAAATCATCAATCGATTTATGGCCCAAATTATTTCAAAATTTTAAAATCTATGAATAATTTCATCATTTTTTTGATTATTTTGTCATAGATTTCCAATCAATCGATCTATTAATTGCTCCAAAATTGATTTTAATTCAACGAAAATGGCCACCACCAACGCCACCGCATCAACAACACCGAATACGGTTTGTCCTGAGCTTTATACAAAGGTAATAACAATCATTGAATAATTGAAAGTAAGCTGAATTAAACCCTTATTTATATTTGAATTAGGGAACACGTGTTTGGATTAAACACAAACGTAATGTATGGAAATGTGCTGAACTGAAAGAAAGTTTTAATAAACAAAATGATAAATATTTACTGTTGATACCTTGTCAATTCGATTATGATGAACAAGATGATCATAGTGATGATGGCGAAGATGATGATTTAAATAATGAAATTAAAATTGAAATCAATGATATTGAGAGAGATTTACCACCATTAAAAAATCCAGATATTTTAATTGGTTCAAATGATTTAACATGTCTTTCATATTTACATGAACCAAGTGTATTATATAATTTAAGAATTCGTTTCTTAAAACATAAACAAATATATACATGGTGTGGTATTGTACTGGTCGCTATTAATCCATTCAATGATCTCGATATTTATGGTGAAGATATTATTCGAATGTATCATACAAATCTGTCGAATTTATCACAAATGGATCCACATATTTATGCTGTTGCTGAAGATTCATTCACCAAGCTAGAACGTAATAATATTAATCAATCAATAATTGTATCCGGTGAAAGTGGTGCCGGTAAAACGGTGTCGGCAAAATTTGCTATGAGATATTTTGCATCGATTGCCGGTTCTGATTCAAACATTGAATCACGGGTATTGGCATCGAATCCAATTATGGAAGCAATCGGTAATGCTAAAACTATTCGTAATGATAATTCATCACGATTCGGTAAATACATTCAAATACTGTTTGACCGCCGTAATCGTCATATAATGGGTGGTAATATGCGTACATATTTGCTAGAAAAATCACGTGTAACATATCAAAGTGATGGCGAACGAAATTTTCATATATTTTATCAATTGTGTACATATGCAAAACAACAAACAAATTTAAGCTATTTGGAATTGAATGACAGAGAATTTCAATATCTTGGTACATCATCGATATCGACATCGATGTATGATGATATGACAAAATTTATTGATGCATTGAAAATATTATGTTTCAGTGACAAACAACGTAACATAATATTTTCCATAATTGCAGCAATATTACATGGTGGTAATATTATGTTCAGTAAACGAAATAGCCAAGATGATGATGATGAATATTGTCAGCTGTCGGATGAAAATTCATTGAAATCATTGAAAATATTTTGTCGTTTACTTGATCTAAATGAAACAATAACACTGAAATGGTTAACTAGTCGTTTATTGAAAACAGGTGGACATGAAATAATTACTACACCATTAAATGTTCAAATGGCACAATATGGTTTGGAAGCATTGTTGAAATTTTTGTATGAAAAATTATTTCATTGGATTGTTTCCATTATTAATCAATCATTACGGCCACATTTAAAAACGCAATCGATGAGCGAATTTCAATTCATCGGCGTATTGGATATTTATGGTTTTGAACATTTTGAAAATAATTCATTTGAACAATTTTGTATCAATTATGCAAATGAACGTTTACAACAACAATTCAATTTACATGTATTCAAGCTAGAACAAGATGAATACATACGTGAAGGTATTGATTGGACAATGATTACATTTACTGATAATCAATTTGTTATTGATTTGATTGAATCAAAACCAATCGGCATACTAAGTTTGCTGGATGAAGAATGTCGTATGCCAAAAGGAAATGATCGTACTTGGTGTGAAAAACTACATAAACAAATACCTTCGAATGCTAATTATAAGAATATTTTTAAAAAATCAAAATTTAATTATCAAACAACATTTATTATTGAACATTTTGCCGATGTTGTTACTTATAATGTTGATGGATTTTTAGAAAAAAATCGTGATACAATTTGGGAAGAACAAATCGATCTACTGAAACGATCGTCAGTCGCTGAATCATTATTCATTGATTTTGATGATGATGATGAAGATGGCAATAATTTCATCAAAAGTAATTTAGATGATAATAATAATGATGTTAAATCAAAAACTACGGTTAAAAAACGTATAACAGCATCACCATTGACATATGATGATCGTCAGCGGCAAAAGAAGAAAAAATCAGCTAAAGCTACGATCGGTTTTCAATTTCGTCAATCACTGGATGCATTGATGAAAATCCTCAATTCAACTGAACCACATTATGTTCGTTGTATCAAGCCAAACGATCGAAAAGCTGCATTCGAATTTAATAATATACGAGCTGTACAACAACTTCGTGCTTGTGGTGTTCTTGAAACTATTCGTATCAGTTCAAATGGTTATCCATCAAGATGGTCATATCAAGATTTTGCTAGTCGTTATCGTGTTTTGCGGGTCGGTAATGAGCGGAGAAAATCATCTAAATCAACAGCGAAAACTGCTCCAAAACCAACGCCTAGGAAATTGGTACGAGCTGGATCAAGTTTTGCCGTTGAAATACGTTCAATATGTGAAGATATTGTTCGAATTGTTTATGGTAAATTGATGAGTGAATTATATTCTCAAATTTTGAATAAATCTATTTTAATTTTAACAGAGGAAAAAATATTTGAACATTTAAACATCGCTAACAATGATGTCAGTAATAAATCGCTAAGCGATAATCAACAACAACAACAGCAAATAACTGAACGCAAACCTTATCAATTTGGTAAAACAAAAATATTTTTCCGTCCAGGTCAAGTTGCATTGCTGGAACGAATCCGGTCGCAAAAACTACGTGAATGTGCCATTTTAATACAGAAAATGATACGTGGTTGGATTCGTCGTAAAATTTATGGCCGCATCCGTACGGCAACGATAGAATTGCAGCGACATTGTCGTGGTTATCTTGCTCGTAAACGTTATCAACATATGCGTCAAACAAAAGCGGCAACAATCATACAGAAATATTATCGTTGCCATCGTGAACGTAAACGTTATGAATCGATCAGAAACAGTGTCAATTTGATACAGAAACAATGTCGTGGTTATTTGGCCCGTAAACGTTATGAACAAATGAGACGTAATCGTGCTGCGATCACCATCCAACGTTATTGGCGTGGTTACATTCAACGAAAACATTATCAATCCGCCAGACGAAAGATAATAATTGCACAATCATGTGTACGAAGATATTTGGCTAAAAAAGAATATCGTCGATTACGTATTGAAGCTAGAAGTGTTGAACATGTTAAAAATTTGAACAAAGGATTAGAAAAGAAAATTATGACCTTACAAGAACGTATTGATGATTTGCTAGAAGAAAATCGTCAATTAAAATCGACTGAAGGTCGTTTCAATAATCTGCGTAAAGATATGGAACAATTAAATGAAGAATTAGCCGAAATGAAGCTAAAACAAAGAAATGATCAAACAAAAATGAATGAATTACAATCACAGATTGAAAAATTGCTGTCAATCAATGCTGATTTGGAACAAAAAGTTGTGAAATCAAATGAAAAGAAATCGGAATTCGAAGCTAAAATACGTGAATATCAATCAAATCAAAAACGATTGGAAGAAAATATTTCAAAACTGAATGATAGTATTCAAATGCGTGAAAGTGAATTACGAAATGAATTCGATCAAGAAAGGCGAAAATTATTGAAAGAAATGGAACAAGAAAAAATGATGAAACAACAGTTATTGTCTAAATATATGGATTTGGAAGAACGATATAATGCATTGTTATATCAAAAACAAAGTAACAATAGTAATAATAATACGGATAATATCGCTGATTATTCAAATGAATTAAAAATCATTAATGGGATCGATAATAATAATGAAATTATCGCCAATAATAATACCGCAAATAATGATGATAATATTATTATTGATCATATTAATGTTGATAATCACAATTCATTGCAATCGCTAAATGATTTCGATTCAAATTTGGATCGTATATCCATTATGATGCAATGTACAGAATTGGAACAAGAATTGAAAAAATTAACCCAAGAAAATCAACAACTACGTAAACAATTAGCGAAAAGTATTGATGAACGCCAACCAAATGCTTCGGCACAATTATTATCTGAACAATTTCAAGATTTACAAAATGAATTGAAACGTTATAAAAAAGAACGTTCGGATTTGAAACGAGTGATATTGATGGAAGATCATTTGACAACATTCAATGGTGATGAACAAGAAAAAGTGAAATTTCAAAATGATCTACAACAAACTTATAAGAATTTATTCGCTAAATTAGATGAACAAATTGCACAGAAAGATGAAATGATTCGAAAATTGAAGTAAGTGTTTCGATTGATTGGTTGATTATAATTGAAATTAATTGTCTGTTTTTTAATTACAGAAATGAAAATTTATATTTCAAATGCAATTCGAATCCTAATAATAATAAATCACAATCATTACCATATGGTACAAATATTGATATTAATACTCATAATAATTATAATAACAATAATAATGGATCAACATTTATGAATTTTAATCATTATGATCATCAACAACAAAATAATCATCGTTCATCATCATTAATTGTTGATTATAATAATGAACAAAAAAATCTCCGAGGAATGTTTAAATTTCTTTCGAAAGATATTGTTATGATAAATCGTCTATTATTTTATGGTAAATGTCAACAATGGTTATTCAATAATATTAATTGGATAGATTTATTGATAACAATTTTTTATTGATTTATTTCCATTTTATTTATTTATGTTTATTTACGTTCCATAATAAATTTTTGACTAATTTTTTTCAATTTTTCAATCCATCCAACCAAAAGAATTTGATCCAACCAAATTAAATCATATGGAACAATGTTATTCGAATACGATTGCATTCATCACATATATGTGTTTACGTTATGCTGATAGTATTGATGGTGAAAAATGTATCCATAATTTTATTGCCGAAACATTGTCGTGGTTGTCGAAAAAAGCACAACATTCAATGGATAAATCGAATAATATTGAAATATTAATATATCTACTATCGACATCATTTAAAATATCCATTTTAATGAAATATTATTCAGGTAAAAGGCCCAAGACCTTACTTTTTATGCTATAAAGTTTTGATTAATTACTTACCAAAATCAATTTTAGAATATAATAATGAGGTCGAAGATGTCCAGCCGGTAGAAGTGGTTGAAATAACGCAAACCGAACACCAACAACCACAGATGAAATCCGAACATTCGACCCAAGAATTAGAAATTGATCCACAAAGAAAGAGTCCAATCATCAGCCATAGTAATAATATTGATTCCGGTTTTAATGATGCTGATAGTCAATCTAATGGTACTGATAATAACAATAACAATGATGACAATGTTACCAAAGATTTGACTTTGATCAATGCAAATAATGGGAATAATTCGAAACCGTTAGGATTAGTGATTGATGATAGAATCTATGATAATTATGAACAAAACATTGACCTCATACAAGCGTTGAAAAAATTTGATCTAAGCGAATTTATGGATTGCTTCCGGGAATTGATTACGAAAATTTATTTGTGTATGTATATTTCGAATGAATTTAGCCCAATGACCTCATTGATTAATCCAAATTTTCTCTCTCCACTACAGTATTGGTCGATATTTTCCAGAAACGTATCACACCATTGATTGTACCGGCAGTGTTGGAACATCAAGAATTATCTGGAATGTCCTTGCGGCAAAAGTATGTCATTTTTCTGTGTGTATATCTTCGATTATTAATCTTGATTATTTTCCACAATTCTTCAGGCGTGATGATAGTTCATCTGACCCTGATTCTGGTCCACCATCACCAACTGAATATGAAATACATACCCTGTTTAAAGAGCTATCAAACATACAAGCACTGTTTCGAATACATCGTGTTGATGATCATTTTTCATTTCAATTTTTTCGACAAGTAAGTTTTTTTTGGACAAGTTTTGAATTTATAAGGTTATTCATTGATTCATTTACATCGAAAAAAACAGATTTTCTATTTTATCGGTGCAACAGCCATCAATAATCTTATGCTTCGTAAAGATCTCTGTACTAATGAACGTGCAATTGAAATCGTATATAATATATCATTATTTGAACAATTTCTGCGTGAAAATAAAATAATGAATTGGGAAGAAGTGAAAGCACAAATGGATCCAATTTTACAGGCTACCAAATTGCTGATATCATCGAAAACCGAAAAGCAAATACCGGCCATAGTGTTGACAACGAAATCATTAACGTATGTGTTATTTTAAATTAATCCAAATTGAATTCGAAGCTTAATTTAATTTCTATTTTAATCGAATCAAACACAAAACAGTATACCTCAAATATTTAAAATTATCAACATGTATACACCATCGGATGCTGAAGTAATATCGAAAAATTTCATTGATAATCTAATGAAAGAATTGGAAACGGATCGTCAAAAGAATGGAACGGCTGCTACAAGTAAGTCATTCGAATCAATTCGAATTGATTAAAATCGATTTCAATGATTTTAATTTCGAATCATTTTTAGACTCATCATCTTCAGCAGCAGCAGCAGCATCGACAGGAAAATATGCAACATTAACTGCTGCTAAAACGGCATCAACATCGAAATATTTGCTGGGTACGGCGAAAAAATTCCCCCTAGGCATTCCGTACCTTATGCAAACAAGTGTTCAAACCAAAATGGATACAAACATATTACAAGCTACTGATTTGGAATGTGATTTCCGAAAAATTGATATACCAATCTGTTTACAACGTTTAGAACGTTATTTGGAAAAAATCTGAAAAACACATCGTTCCATGGTTGATCATTAGTTGGTTGATTTTTGTTTGAAAATTCTCCACCATATATTTAGGTTGTCCGAATAGTTTATTCGGCTTAATCGAATAGAGTTGCTGAATGAAAATCGGCCAGAACTTTACGGACAGCCTAATAAATTATTTGTGTAATTATTTTAATTGTTTGTTATTCTAATTATTATTATTATTATCATTAGTATTATTTGTTGTTATTTGTTAATGTTTTATTTTATCAAATTTTGTGCCCAGTGATATAATTTTAGCCTTTGAAAAAAAGCTGTGTTTTATGATAATTTATGTATGTGAATATTTTTTATATAATTATCATTATTATTATTATAATTATGTTAGATTTTAATTATTATTTTTTCTTCATTTAAAAATGAATAAATAAATTATTTTACGGTTTAACCGGTTGCCATTGGCAACCTATGGTTTGTTTGTTTGATTTGAAGCTTTGCTCGGGCCTTATTACCTTCGTTGCAGTCAATTAGATTGATTCAATCAAGAATTATCACTATTAATCCAAGTAAAACAGAATGGATCGAATCAAATTCATAATCGATGAATTAAATCAGCCTCCATTTAATCAAAATTTTAATTTAATATCATTCGATAATTTACGTGATGAACAACGTTTAGACCTATTGATACTGATATTGAACTCGATCGATCCGAAATTAAATTTACCACCAATAAGACAAGGTAATATTGAAGATATTATTACAACCATACTTGATACGCTGCGTATATTTAAATATCAACCATCATTAACGAGCAATGATTATACAAATCCACAAGAATTTCGTAAAAATTTATTAATTTCAAATAAAGATTTAATGATTGATATTTATGATTGGCTACTACATCGTATACCATTATTGAAAAAACGTGCATATCTTTCACATTTCCTCGTAAAAATTGAGCTACCCACCGAATTGGAAGGTGATCAAGATATTCAACAATTGTATCGGCAATATTTGAATTTAATCGAAGAATTTAAACGTATCCATGCAACCAATGAGCAACAAAAGAAATCAATTGATTCAATTATTGAACTGCAAAAAGATATTAAACAAATGGAATTGGAAAGGGATCAACTGATGAGCAAGCTGGAAATGATTAAACGACGTATTGACATCGATTTATATCATAATCATTCGGATGATGATGATCAATCAATTCTAAAAAAATTCGAACTCATTAAACAATACATACAAAAACGTAATGAAAATGATCGATTGCGGTCACAATTGAAAATGCAAAAAGATAAAATTCAACAAGCTAAAGCCAGACTGCAACAACAACAGCTCGAATTGCAAGAATCAAATGTACAAGATTGGCAACAATCAATTGCAAACAATTCATTCGATTTAATTCTATATCGTTTTAAAGATGAAATCGATATCAAAACTAATCTTTGCAAGTATATTCTGCCGAATGAATTGAACGACGTTCGTGAGTCGGTACAAATGATGGAACAAATCCAACAGCAGCAACAAATTGATGAAAACCTGATCACTGAAAATCTTCAGAAAACAGTGAAACAAATCCAGCTGCTTACGAATGAAATTAATGAATTGGTCGAAAAAAAGCTACTGGATAAACGTTTGGATCAAAATTCAGATAATCGATTGATGGATGATAGCGTCGATAATCGTTTACTGCATTATCGTCAAAATGTTAAATTAGTTTCACAGAAAAAAGATGAAATCCAATCAAAATATGAACAATTACAGATGAAAATTCAACAAAAACAACGTGAATTGGTGGAGTTACGTTCGAAATTATCATTGAATTTTGATAAACAATTTGATTTTGATGCTGTAAGTAACCAGTTAATATCTTAGATCGAATGTTTATTTCATTTTTTGTTTGACAGCTCAAATTATACATCGAGAAATTATCGAAACGTGAATCCGAAATGAATGAAATGAATGTCGAACTACAACGTATTAATAGTGATTGTGATGAGCTACAATCAAAATTACGATCACTTCGGCAACAAGAAAAAGAAACAATGAAAGAAATTGATGATAATGAAACCTCTTTGGATTTGCGTGGCTATTTTCACATGAATGAATCAAAATTGTTATCATTATCCGATTATAATGATGACGACGAAGGTGATTCATTGGAAAAAATGGACAATGATAAGCTAAATTCATTAATCACTGAATTACAAGATCAATTAGACCTGGTTAAATCATCGGTAATATCATTGACCAAGGAAAATCAAATTCTAAAAGAAGAATTGATCGAATATGATAATGAATATTCAATGAAAAAACGTATGTATGATACAGCAGCTGCTAGTCAAGAATCAGAATTGAGTCGTGAAAAATCAAAATTCGAACGACTGTTGATTGATTATAATGATTTATATATGAAACAATTTGAATTACAAACAAAATTATTGATTAAACAAAGTGAATTACAAACATTATTGGATAATAATGATGACAATAATCTTCAAGAACAATTATCAAAAGAAATTGATTCAGAAAATCAATTAAAACATACTCTTCAACAACAACGTGTGGAATGGGAAAAAAATGAACAATATTATCGGGCACAAATTGAAATGTGGCGTGATTTAAGAATTATTTTCGAATGTAAACAACGTTTATTGAGTCAAAAATATGAAAATAACACTGGCAACAATGGTGGTGGGAATAATAATAATCAAATCGTTGTCAAAGATCATTTAATTATTGAATAATTGAAACAAATCAATCCAATCAATCAAATCGAATCAATTATGTTTTACCTTTTGTCTTGGCCTAATAACAGTGTAAATGTTTAGATTGTTCATGTCATTACCTGCATTATGATGAGTCTCATATCTATTTCTTAGCCTATTACTTTGCTTAATTGATGTACGACGATAATCCGACCATTGTTGGTGAAGAAAATACAAATAAAACCCAGCAAAATGTATGAATGAATATAAACAATTGATTAATGTATGTAAATGTGGATATCGCTCGAATGGTGATGGTATCAGCAATGATGATATGCTTAATATGAATATTAAAATCACTGAAGATGAAAATAAATTTTGAAGAATTTTCGATGAATTTCGATACGTTCTGACCAATGAATTGTAATTGATTGCCATATAAATGATTGTGACGGCAAAATATTGAATTATCAGATTATCTTTGATCAGCAATGGTAACAGGCTATTCAATTGAAATAAAAATTGAAACAAATTAATAAGAATTCCTTAAGCATTCAAATGCAACAAATCATGTTCATCAATAAGATCAGTGAATATGCGTTTTGTCCAAAATAATTCAACCGTTTGAATTATTTTTTGGCCATCTTTGCGGCCCAAACATCAGTACCCCTGCATTTTCATCATTTCAAGTGTAATATGATTTGATATATTACGTTGTCCGGTAAATTCTTGCCAATTTTTCAATAGAGTTGCTCATGAAAATCGGTCAGAACTTTCGGGACAGCCTAATATTTATTGATTTAAAACTAACCTGAATGCGGCAATCAACGAAAACCATGTGACCATTATCGGGTAATGATAATTCAATAACATAATGGCCCTTGAATAGATTTGAATTAGTTGAATTAATCAATTCAAATCAATCAAAACTTACAGATTGATGAACAGAATCGTTTTCTCATGTACTTGAAATGAAAACAGGTAAAATGACATTGATACTGTCAACTATGTGATGAAATCAAAGATTAATTCAAAATTCAATGGGTTATCTCGATCAATATTATTGTAAACTCACCAATGAATATTTAAATTGTTGCATTGAATTATGCATGAACAACATGTAGCAGCTTGGCGCTGATGACAGCAGTGTTGCCGCAGTGCTGAACAATGCTAATTGATTTTCAGTGAAATAATTCTTTATTTTAATCACAATCGATAAACAATACCAAAAATTGGCAACTTTATCTTCATAAATACCACGTTTCAATGGGAATATTCGATTAATGATTTGAATTATTGAATTCAAATCATTCAAATACGGGAGCCAAATCACGGTCATTGAAATCAATACAATCGATGATAAGGTTATGAACTTCCATAGTTTTCCAATGAAAGTAGCTTGATTGAAACAACGTTTGAGCAGTAGGAAAAAGACAGGTAAGGAATAATACAGTGACATTTGTTTATAATTGATTGCCATACAAAACAATGCTGATGCCAATAAATCCTTATTCATTGTTAGGCAAATAAATGTCCAAAAAACTAGGCCCAATGCAATTGAATTATATTGAAAATGACCATAATCAATCAATATCAATCCAGGTATGAATAAATTGTTCAAGAAATATTGATCATATTCATGTTGATGCGAATTTCGTTGTTGATATATTGAATAATACATGAATGCTGATGTATAAATCAATATATCACTGATGAACACTAAGAATTCAGGAGAAATCATTAATTTAAATTGAAAATTCAAATAATAATTGGAACAAACCGGTAGATCTCATAAATAGCTTATGATAATAACTTTCAAAACCACGTGACTGGTGTAATTCGATCCATTTTGGATTCAGGTATTGAGCCCTGAAAAAGATTCGATTATCAAAAAATGAATTTGAATGAGTTCGAAATTCGATAACTTACATTTTACCCATTAAATAACTATGATATGCTGTCAATGGTGGATAATCTAAACCCCAATAATTCAAATCATTATCAGTTGTATTCCGATACCATTCATTCAACGGCAGATTTACTGTTATTTCCATCCAATGTCTTTGTGCTTCATAATCACCGAACATTGGTGGTTGATTCTGGCCTGAATACGGTCCTAATGATACTAACCATCGTATTAATAATGATAATAATATGAAAAATATTATTGTTTTATCCATATTTTTTGCTTCAATTTTAAATGAATATATCAGATTTTGGGCAAAAATAATGGTCGATACAAGTTCTAATACGAATAAAAAAATCAATCAATGAACAGATGAAAATTGATGAATCATCATAAAGAATCAATGAACATAATCAATCAATAATCATTGAATTTCAATTGAAAATTCATAATTTAAACGATCAATTATATTACCATATGTTCAATCAGCCAACCAAACAGTAAATTCGAACAGGTGCTTCCATCTTGTTTTTTATTGGTATTTGCCTTGTAAAATATTGATGCTGTTGATGCTGATACTACTTAATGCTCTCTTTTATTTCACCATTTTATTGATATCGAACGATTTTATTCAACAACAAATAAACCAAAACAAACATTGACATTTGTTATTGTTTCATTATCGTCTATGAAATCATGTGCATTATTTAACCATTTGACAGCTGAGCAAAATGTTTTGACCATCAATCGTTGGTTATTATTATCGATCACCAGCTTTGTAAACAATCAATTCGATTCGATCATATTTCAATCATTGAAACACACATTCAATCAATTATTAATGCCTGATCCCTCTTATAATCATATTGACCAATCAAATAATCAATCAACCCTCCAAATAATGAGTACAGATGATGAAAATTTTGATGAAAAAGCACGGCGAAGAATTGTTGAAGCAAAAGAACGTGCACGACCAGAATTAGATATGTGTGGTTGGACCGAACATAATTATTGCGAAACATTCGATTTAAATTATCGTCCAGATAATTGTAGCCGTATTCATGTGAATGAAGTTTCACCAGAAGAATTTATTGAAAAATATGAAATGAAATATCGCCCCATCGTTATCCAAGGTATTTGTGATGATTGGAAAACATCGGAAAAATGGAATCTAGAGGTTAGTTCGGTTTTATTCTTAAATCGATCTAAATAATTGATTTTGTTCTATTTTTGTTGCCCCCGAATAGAAATTAGCTAAAAAATATCGTAATCAAAAATTTAAATGTGGTGAAGATAATGAAGGTTATAGTGTTAAACTGAAAATGAAATATTTTGTTTATTATATGAAACATAATAATGATGATAGTCCATTATATATCTTTGATAGTACATTCGGTGAAGTATGTATTTGAATTGAATCATTTAATTGATCATTGATTAATTCTCATTCATCCAATTATGTTTTAGCATCCAAGAAAGAAAAAATTACTCGACGATTATCAAATACCAAAATATTTCCGTGATGATCTATTTCGATATGCTGGTGAAGAAAGACGTCCACCATATCGTTGGTTTGTAATGGGTAGTGCCCGTAGTGGTACCGGTATTCATATTGATCCATTAGGTACCAGTGCATGGAACGCATTGATAATGGGCACTAAACGATGGTGTTTATTTCCAACTAATACCCCGAAAGAATTACTAAAAGTTCAACCATCTGAAGGTGGTTATCAAAGTGATGAAGCAATCACTTGGTTTACTGTGATATATCCCCGGACACAAACCGATGAATGGCCAAAACAATTTAAACCAATCGAAATCATACAGAAAGCAGGTGAAACTGTATTTGTGCCTTCTGGTTGGTGGCATGTTGTATTGAATTTAGATAATACCATTGCTGTTACACAAAATTTTTGTAGTCTGACTAATTTCCCCATTGTATGGCATAAAACTGTACGTGGTCGGCCAAAATTATCGATGAAATGGTTGGAAAGTTTACGGCAAAACGCACCAGATTTAGCTAAAATTGCTCAATGTATTGATCTCAATGAATCGACCGGTATCGCTTCGGATAGTGATGATAGTTCATCATCATCATCATCATCTGATTCATCATCAAAATGTTCAAATCCTGATTGTAGTTGCCAAAAACAATTCAAAGATAATGATAATCAACAAGATGATGAACCCTATTCAAATTCCGATAATGAACTGGATGACGATAATGATGATGAAAGTTATACGAAAAATAATTCGACGACGACAATCAATAAATATAAACGTAAAAGGTGAGTTTTTATTTACAAAATTTGAAGTGAACTCATTAACTCATTAAAAATCATTAATCATATGATTTTCATCATAATCAAAACAAACATAGACATCGGTCAACAAGTGTATCGAGCAATGAAAATTGACAATTGAAAAATTATTAGCAATAAATCAAGTAAATAAATTAAGTAAATAAATATTTATTTAAATCGATCAAAACATTTATCATTAAGATGATTTTGGAAATAATTTCAAATATTTACCCAGTTTCGATTTCGATAACAATAACCTCATTAATAAATAATTTGAATCATTTGGATCGATTCGAATATCGAATATGGCCGTAGCTTCACGATATAACCATTGATATTGTTCACCACCGTTCGGTATTCTTTGGTATTCAACAAATAATAACAACAAGATTAATTCAATGATATTTCAATGATTATGAACATAATGAATTTACCTCAATTCGAATGCCAGTTGGTCAGTATTTTCAATTAATTTTGATTCGATTTGAGCTGTTAATTCTTTCAGGCCTATTTTTTCGGTAGCCGATATTGGTATATAGCCATGATCGATTGATTGATTCAATTTTTCTGATGATAATTTATCAATTTTATTCGAAACCAGAAGCATTGTTTGCAATAATTTTTCAGGTACATTTATTTGTTTAAGCGTTTCATTTACTGTTTCAATTTGTCGAGCAAAATTTGGATTACTTTGATCGAAAACATGTACAATCAAATTGGCCATACATATTTCTTGTAATGTCGATCGAAAACAATGTATCAATGTTGTCGGTATATCCGATATGAAACCGATCGTATCGATTAACAGTACTTTCATACGTGATGGAAGTAATGTTATTTGATGTGCAGTAATTTCAAGCGTTGCAAACAAACGATTTTCAGGCTGTAATCGTTCATCATTACTCAATGCTTTGATTAATGATGTTTTACCTGAATTTGTGTAGCCAACAATGGCAACAATCGGTATCTGGTGATTTGATTGTCGATTTTTTCGTTTAATTTCATGTGAAACGGCTAATTTGATTAGATTTTTCTTCAATTTTTGTTCCAATCCGTCTAATAATTGTTTTTTCTCTCTGAAATATCGATCAAAATTACCATTGAATGTGCTCGAAATGGATTGAAATTGTTGAAAATCATTTTCATTTAAATGATGTAAATTTTTTCGAACATATTCCAGCTCAGCCAGTGATAATTGAAGTCGAGATTCTTTTGTTTTACAACGTTCACGAAATATTTTCAATACTGTCGTATAGCGGTCGTAAATCTGTTGGGAAAAAGGTGAATACAAATTCAATGAATAATTCATTTAAATCAATTCTTGTATTTCCAATACTTCACAATTTAAATAATTACGAAAAAAATATTGTTGTGTTGGCTGCAACATATCGATAGCGAAAACAATGGCATCAGGTTTAGCTTCGTCACGTACACGATCACGAAGATTGGCCAAATTTGTTTTCCCAAAAATTTTTTGTGATTGTATTGATTTGGTTGATATTATTTGTGAATCAATCACCTTCCAATATGGAATCGATTCAACTAGCTGAACAGTTTCATCCAGCAATAATTGTGCATCATCATGACTACGATACAATTGTTGGCCACCATATTTCATTCGCGGCATTATAACCATTACATTTTTTCTGGTCAAATCTTGCAGTTGATGCAAATTATATTTGAAAATATCATCATTATCATTGTGTTTCAAGAGTTCATCTCGGAAATCAATTGATTCTTCATCATTATCATCAAGGACATTATTGGTGAATGAACTAATCGATCGATATTGTTTCCAATATTTGTTTAATTGATAATTTTTAATCTTCAACAATTTAAATGATTTCAAATTATTTTGAAAATTTGAAATGAATTTCAATGATAATCGTAGCATCATTAAAACTTATCGATTGTCTCGTTCAACACAATCGATAGTGGGTGAAAAATTCAAACAGGTCTCTTTGATTGTGTTCGAAAATTCAAACGATCGAAAAGATTCGAAATTTTTGTTTGTTTGTTATCAATTCGAGTTCAATCAATATTTATTGATAACAATTTTGTTTTTATTGATCATAAGTTTTTCACATTGTAAATAATCATTGTTTATATGTTGTTGTCTGTTGTTGATTGATTCATCATTATACAAAGTCATAATGATCATTTGTCGAACAATAATTAGGCTTCTCATAGTCAAATAATCATCAGAAGTGAAAATAATTCCATATAAACATGTTGTCCAATGAATTGGTGAAAAAATTCAATGATATTGGCCTAGAAATTCATTATTTTAAGGTTTGTTTCGAAATTTGATTCTTTTATTTACAATTAATGTTGGTTTCTATTATTATAGATTGGTTGGTATAATGATGCTGTCGGTGATGAATATCAATTAAAATATCCATATGATACATTAGCATTTGTCATATTGTCTAATCCATCATGGTTTGAAAAAGCATTTTTACCTTTTCTAGCTCGAAATATTCATCTATTCATCAATGATGGTAATGATGAAAATAGTGATGAACTTTCAAATCATAATTGTTTAAATTGTCGTGATCCAATCGATCAATGTATGCGTTATCATTTTGATTTATTATCAAAGGTTTGTAATAATGGACATTTTCTTTGAAAAGTTTAATTAATCAAGTCTTATTTGCCGATAGGACATATCAACAGCGATGAATGTTGAAATAGATAAATTTCATGACTTTGATATGGTGATGCCATATCGTCGTCCACGTATTTTATTACAAACTGCTGCTCATATTTCTGGTGCTGCCTATTATTATCGATTACCAAATGGTACGATTAATAAACACAAATTAGGTGTTTGTATCCATGCCGAATATGGTGGTTGGTTTGGATTACGTGGTGTATTCATACTTAAAGACACATATGTTCCGAATTTAGTAAGAAAACCACCGCCCAACATAATTCCAGATTTGAAGGAGCAGATAAAATTATTAGAATTATTCAATGAAAATTGGCGCGATGGGAAATATCGAGACTTTGTGCCTGTAAAATCACGTTATAGTGAAATACAATTTAAATATTTCCAATTAGAACCACGAAAACGCTTTGAGTATATTCGCAAAGAAATATTTCCTAGATTGAATGAATTAATTGCGATGAATGGCATGGACAGCAATAAATGTTATAATGATGGTGATAATAATCATCACAAGAACATTTCAAATGATAATTAGAATCAAATTGAATTAAAACTTAATTCCAGGGATTTTTATCTGAAAAAAGCCATCAATAGCCCAATACTCTTTAAATCAATTAATAACATATCATGATTATCAGCAAAAAATCGAAAAATTTATTAGTCATTAAGATACTAATTTCGAAATTAAGAAATGGAAACAAGAAATTCTCATTATTATCGCATAATATCTGTTTACATTTTCATAAGCATCATTAAATCAAATTATTAAAAGTAATACATTCACTTGAAATATAATCTTGGAAATTTTTGAATTTTTCGAAAAAATCTAAGGCTATCCATCGTCAAAATTTTCGAATTTTTCGAAAAAATCTAAGGCTATCCATCGTCAAAATTTTTCAAAAAATCGAAAAAATCTAAGGCTATCGATCGTCAAAATTTTTCAAAAAATCGAAAAAATCTAAGGCTATCCATCGTCAAAATTTTCGAATTTTTCGAAAAAATCTAAGGCTATCCATCGTCAAAATTTTTCAAAAAATCGAAAAAATCTAAGGCTATCCATCGTCAAAATTTTTCAAAAAATCGAAAAAATCTAAGGCTATTCGAAAAAATCTAAGGCTATCCATCGTCAAAATTTTTCAAAAAATCGAAAAAATCTAAGGCTATCCATCGTCAAAATTTTTCAAAAAATCGAAAAAATCTAAGGCTATCCATCGCCAAAATTTTTGAATTTTTCGAAAAAATCTAAGGCTATCCATCGTCAAAATTTTTCAAAAAATCGAAAAAATCTAAGGCTATCCATCGCCAAAATTTTTGAATTTTTCGAAAAAATCTAAGGTTATAGTACGTGGAAATTATCGAAAATTTTGAAAAAAATTGCCAGTCTAAAGTCTTAGTTTTTTTCGAAAAATTTTGAAAATATTTCCAAAGACTATTGCTATTGAATACTTTTCAATGAAATCGGCAAAATTTCGTTTATTCGCATTAGAATTGGAAGCATAAAGTGTGAAAAAACGGTATTTGAAATTCAACTATTTACACATGGCTCACATGTACTGTGTGTAAATAGTTGAATCGATGATGTCGAATGATGGCGAAAGAGTAGTGATTTAATGCAACTAAAATAATAAACATAAATAAACAATTACTTTTAAACATCCAATCTTGAATAAATTCATAGTGATCAATATATTAATACGATCCGAATCTTCGGTTCAATGATCAAATTGAACCAATTCATCACTAAACAAATATGCATCGAAAATTAATGCAAAAATTGAATGAACGTTTTGATGAAGGTGATTTCTATGAAGCACATCAAATTTATCGCACAATTTATTATCGATTAGTTCGAGATAATAAATATGCTGAAATTTATGATTTATTATATAATGGTGCTCTACGTTTATTCGATAAAAAAGAACAAAATTCTGGCACAGATTTAGCGCTATTGTTAGCTGATCTTATGTCCACTCGAATTAACGATTTAAAACAATTGAAATTGGATGAGCAAAAAATAATCGACAATATGTCTGAATTATTTTCGAAAATATCACCTGAATCACCTGAACGTATAGAATTTATATCGAAATTATTGAAAATAAAATATTTATCAATGGCTGCCCTACGTAAAAGTATTGCACAAATATTATGGTCAGAAAAAAATTATTCCGATGCACGATTACATTTTCTATATTCATGTGACAATGGCGACAATTGTGCATTGATGTTAATTGAATATCAATGTCAATCATCATATCCGAATGAAATTGATTTGATGATTGCACAATTTGTATTACAAGTTTTATGTATTGAAAATCATCAATTAGCACATAATGTATTTTATGGTTATACATTAAATCACCCTAAAATACGATTATCGAAACCACCATTCACAACGCCTTTATTGAATTTTATTTGTTTTCTTATAATGGCTATCGATCGTTATCCTGGGAAAGCGCAAATATTCAATGTACTTTGTAATCTTTATGAACAATCATTGAAACGTGATCCATCATATAAAGATTATTTACAACAAATTGGTCAAATATATTTCGGTATCGATAAAAAACAATCAATGAGCGGCTCGAGTGGTGGACTGTTTTCGAATCTGATACAATCATTATTCGATATGTCTTCGGATGATAATGACGACGATAAACAACAACAACAACGATCTGATTATAAATCATCAACAACGAATCAAGAAGTTGATTTAGATTAGAATAAATTCTTTTTTTTTTCTTTTAAATTATCCAAATTCGAATCCTTTTCAATATATGACATACTGAACCACTTGAAATTTGTGATCCACAAATAACACACAAATACACATTAATTGATCGATTTTTTTGGCTTAAATGTCACCATTATTATCAATAATTATGAGGCCAAAATATATGCATATAACAACATTAGACACTAAATCTACAAAACCAATCAAATTCTACATTAAATAATTATAAAAAAAAAATTAATTAATTAATTTTACTTTTTAATTACAAATTTTGAGAAGAAAAAAAATTCGATATATAATAATCAATGGATAGAAAAATATAACATTTTGTTTGTTTTTAAAAAAAAATGTACTCATCTTTTTTATTTTGAGTGTTTAATGTGTTTCAATTTTTTAAAAATTTTTCATTCAACAATCCGCAACACTTTACCGATGGCTATTGTTTTTCCTTCATCACGCAATGTAAATCGACCCATTTGTTGAAATTTACTGAATGGTTCCATACAGACCATTCCGCCGGTACATTCTAATCTCATTAATGCTACTTGATCTTGTTTGACGAATCGTGGTTTAACCTGTAAACAGTGAGATCATTGATAAGTTATGGATTTGTTAAAATAATCATAAAATAATCACCTTGCATCTTTGGCCAGTTTTTTTATCAATTAAATCAATGATATTTTTGACAGAAACTTCCTCGATTGCAGAATTAATATGTAAAACGGCTGAATAGCCAGGACAAATGATTGATTTATGTTCTAAAATGGCTACTTGAGCATCGAATATGCGGCCAGTAGCACATGGTTCATTTAAATCACATAATACAAAACCAGCGGTCACCTCTTCTTCTTCAACACCTTTCAATTTGATTTTAACATTTTCACCCGATGATACATGGCTAACTTCATCTTCATCGGACCAAATTTGTAGAACTTCGACTGGTTTACGATTAGGCATCAACAGTAATTGTGCACCACGTTCAGTACTACCGCTTTCAATTTTACCAAATACAACTGTACCCATATCTTTGTATTTATCAACGATTGGCATACGAAATGGTCCCTCGATTTGTCTTTTAAACGATGGAAGTTTATCCAAATATTCTAAAAATGATGGTCCTCTGTGATGGAATGAAAGCATTTATGAATAAAACATTTGAAAACACACAAAATCAGGGTACTGACCTATACCAAGGACAAGTTTTTTCATCGATAACATCACGTAAAAATGCTCCGGTTAAACCAGAACATGGCATAAAATATAATTCAGTTTTCGGATTGAAACCACATTTTTTTAAATATGGTAATAATTTATCTTGACATTCTTGATAACGTTGCTCGGACCATTCAACGGTTGGATCATCCATTTTATTGATTAATACAATCAAATGTTTGACACCTGGATCAAAATGAAACAAAAAAATCAAATCAGAATCAAATCATTCAGGAGTTAATTATAGACTGACCTGCAGTTTTAGCAAGCATAGCATGTTCTCGTGTTTGGCCACCACGTTCGAATCCAGTTTCGAATTCACCTTTACGAGCTGAAATGACCAATACGGCAACATCAGCTTGACATGCACCGCCAATCATATTTGGCACAAAACCACGATGACCAGGTGCATCTAACAGCGTGAAATGTTTATTTTCAGTTTCAAAATATGCACGGCCAACTTCAACAGTTTTGCCTTTATCACGTTCTTCTTGATTAGTATCCAATGCCCAAGATAAATACCATGATTCACGATTTTTTTCTTTTGCTTCACGTTCATATTTTTCCAATGTACGCTTATCGACCATACCTGTTAGATACAGTAATTGTCCACCGATTGTCGATTTACCAGCATCAACATGACCAATGAATACAATGTTTAAATGTTCTTTTTTCAAAGATGTTTTATGTAAAGATGCCGATTTCTGTGCTTTCTTCTTCAACTTGGATGCAGGCTTTTTTTCCGATTTTTCATCTTCTTCGACATCTTCATCCTCATCTTCTTCTTCATCAACGACTTCAATCTCATCTTCGGCGCCTTCATTATCACCGCCATCCCAATCGTCGACAACATCACCATCTTGTTCATTCGAATCATCATTTTTATTATTCGAAATTGACGATGATGCCACTTTTTCTGCTGGTGGTTCAGCAGTAGGTGATGGTGCTGTATTTGAAGATTGCGGCGGCGATGATACAGCGGCAGCCGGAGTAGATGGAACATCGGTCGATGGAGGCGGTTGTGGTTTTGGTTGTAAAAAAGAAGGCACAAATTCAGGTGCATCAACATTCAATTTTCGACTAAAACCACTGGATAAATTGGCCATGGTTGAATCTTTTTTATCGCTCATCTTGTGTTACGTTTGTGTGAAATCAATTCATTCAATTTTTGTGAATGAATTTTAAAATTTTAAATATTCAAATATGATAAATAAAAATTTAAAATAATATTTCAATTTAAACAAAAACAAAACACGTTGCAATGGGCAAAATATTGAGCTTGTGCATGTGTGTGTGTGTGTGCACATATGTGATCGAAATAGCAAACAGACACCATTCAAAAATTACAATCGATACAATCGATAGTAATAATTTGATAATCGATTGTTTTTGAAATTTAATTTTTTTTTAATTATTTGATGATAGACCAATATCAACATTGAATGCTAAACAAGGCCAATAATCATGATGATAATCGATCACATTACGTATCGTTTCAATAGCATTCGAGTCTACGTTCCATGATTCGTCGCTATCATCGTCTTTAGCCAATGAAATAGGTGGTTCATTCATCAAAACTCGAATGCATTGAATGGCTGAATCGGCAATCGCTTTTAGATGATAACCACCTTCTAATGTTAGAATGATTTTACCATTTGCCAGTGAACAAAGTAAATGTGTCATATGACCGTATGCAGCTGGTGATAGTCGATATTCACCCAGTGGATCATTCAATGCTGCATCGAAACCAGAACTAACCAAAACTAATTCTGGTCCGAAATTATAAGCGACAGGCATTACAATATTGAAGAATGCTGTTAAATATTCTTTATCGCCCATTTGTGAACCATTCCAAGGAATATTGATAATATTACGATGTCCAGTACGATAATTTGAAGCTAAATGATTTTCTGGATAAAATTGACCATCATCAAAACGATGAAGTGAAATGAATAGAATTCGTTCATCATTCATAACAATGTCTTGAGTTCCTGTTCAATTAGATCATAACTTGAATCATTAATTTTGAATAGATTGATGCCAAACACTTACCATCGCCATGATGTACGTCCCAATCAATGATTAGAATACGTTTCAATTTATATTGGTTGATCGCATATTTGGCTGCAATCGCTATTTGATTGAACACACAAAATCCAGCTGATTCATTGCGTTTAGCATGATGTCCAGGTGGTCTTATGCATGCGAATCCATTTAAACATTCATTGCGTAAAACTGCATCAACAACTTGCAGTAATGCACCGACAGATAATTTGGCAACTTTAAAACTATCATTTGTCAAATATAATGAATCGAATTCTTGTTCATATTCTCGTAATTCTTTATAATTCATGCTTTCGGTCGTTGAAATTTTACTGATTGTATCCATCGAATGACAACTCAGTAGCTGTTCATCGGTAGCCATACGATCATTAGCTTTGAGTATCAGACATTTTTCAAGAATTTTTTCATTTTTTAATAATCTCCATAAATATTTGATCCGATTCGGCCGTTCTGGATGTGTTTTTGGTGCTTGATGACGATTCGATAATTCTGATGATTTAATCAAACAAGTACGTCTGGTCCAGTGGTTGAAATGTACTGAATGTTCTTGCATTCGATCGCGTAAAAATTGAATTAATATATTTACTTTATGTAAATGTTCATCACTTTGTATCGGGCAACAATCACGAGTTGGATACGATTCAATTGGCTCGGTCAATAGATCAGCTTTACCCAAATATTCAATGTAAGGATAATGTTTCGGACGAATAACATATTCTTCGGTATCATTCGAATGATCATCATGTCGGTTGAATGTTTTCTGTACACATAATGATCGCCATTGTTGCCGGTGGACAGATATTACATTCAATACTGATTCAATCACTGAACTATTGATTGGATATTTCATTGAACATGGTATTGGTGGTTGACCAAGTAATGCTCTCACAGTACAAGCAACACTTTCAGCCAACGTTTCAATACAATAACCACCTTCGAGCACAATAGCCACTTTACCGTTTGCTAATCCCATTAAATAATGAGTGAAATGACCATAGATTGCAGGTGTCAGCAACATTTCACCTTCTGGACAACCGATCGCTGCATCATAGCCTGCTGATACTAATATCAATTGTGGATCGAATTCATAGAAAACTGGCAGTAAAAGATTATGGCATATGGCAAGATAATCAGTATCAGTCAAGGCAGTTGTATTTAAAGGTATATTCATATTAAATCCATAGCCATCATGATCACCACAAAAATTGTAATTCGATTCAATTAATTCAGGCCAAAAGCTACCATGTTCATATCGATGCATCGATACATAAAGTACACTGGAATCATTGTAAAACATTTGTTGTGTTGCTTGGCCATGATGAACATCCCAGTCGATAATCAATATGCGTTTGGAATGATATTTTTGTTGACAGTATTTAGCTGCTATGGCTACATTATTGAATATACAATAACCACAAGCTTTGCTTCTCATTGCATGATGTCCTGGAGGCCTGACTAAGGCTATACCATTTTTCACTCGATCAGTCATTAAGGCATCGATCAATTCCAGCACCGAACCACATGCATATGATGCACATTCATATGTATCAGGTGTAAAATAAATGGAATCAAATTTTGAAGATTCCGTTTCCAGCTGTTCTTGATCCGTGATCGTTGAAATTTGGGCAATTTTTTGAATATATTCAGAAGAATGTGCCAGCATAAGCTCGTTTTCGGTTGCTTTTCGTGGCTATCAAATGAAATTTTTCAAAAAAAATAAATAAATAAATAAATCCATTCAATTTAATTCGAATTTTGGAAAATACAAAACTTGTAATTCATGACATTCATCAATAAGCTGCAGTTCATTTAATCGTTCAATGATACGCTGGTAGCGATTTGGATTTTCTTGATAATTTTTATCCCATAAACAATAATGTTTATGACATTTATCATAATGAACAATACCAGTTTGTTTGGACATCAATTCAGGTTCAGCCATTGTTGTTTTGGAATTCGCTGCTTGTTGCTTTTCAAATGTCTAATGATTGAATTGGGAAATGATTACAATTAAATCTAATTAATAATGATTTTCTAAGATAAATACCCTGTTGAATAAATCACTGTCAGCTTCAGCATCGATCAAATGATTACATGAACGTTGATATGTTTCAGAATTACGGAATGTACATTGATTGATTGGTGATGAACCTCTGATAGGCATGTTGTCACCATCATTCGTTGATTGTAATGTTCCGTGATTGTCTTCAAGTTTTATTGATTCCATGCTTGAATCGAATTGAATAAATTTAATCAAAAATCGATGCTGATTGATTTAATTTTGATGAAATGATATGATTGATCAAGTCAACAATTGAAAAAATTTGCGTACGTCGTTTATGAATTTTCCGAAAAAAATTGATTTTGTTTTTGTTTTGATTTGACAATTTTTTCTTTTTGAAGATAATTCAATTTTAGCAAAACAATGGCATCAACAGCTTTGGATACATTGGAAACTAAATTAGAAGGTTTAGTTGAAAATTTCCGACAACTTGGAATTATTGTTAGCGATTTTCAACCGCAAGGTCAAACAACATTGAACTATCGATTGTATGTATTTGAATTTTGATTTTTGTTATCAAATGACTTTAGAATTAAATCTATTTGATTGACAGAAATCAAATTATAAGCCTTTTAAAAGATGTGGAACGCGTTAAAAATCAAGTAAACGATATACAAGTCCCGTTGGATGTGTTTGAGTAAGCTTTAGTTCTATTCTTCATTGTCACTCTAATTAAATTCAAATTTGAAATTCATTTGTTCTCTTTTCATAGTTACATTGATGAAGGAAGAAATCCACATTCATATACAAAAGATTGTATGGAAAAATCATTGGCTAAAAATGAATTGGTCAAAGGAAAAATTGATGAATATCGTCGATTCAAAGCACTATTATTGTTGGAACTGTCACAAGAATTTCCAAATGAAATGTCAAAATATCGTGCTGTTCGTGGTGATGAACGATTGTCTTAAATTTTCGATCATATTATTATTCTTATAAACTTATAATTATGATATTTATAACATTTTTTAATTAATAAAATTGATTAATTTACAAAATTCATTGAGACCTATCCTATATGAACGGACCTTCATATATTGAGCGCCAAAAATGTGTTGTTTTGAAATTTTTGAATTTGATTCAATTCAAATTTGAATGATTAATTAATCGAAAATGAAACGATCTGAAATGATCGCGATCATTGATCAAGAAATTATTGATTGTAAAGTACAGTTACAATTGTTAAAATTACGTCTTAAAGAGCTCTATGAACAAAATGAGCAGAAAACTTGTGAAAATGCCACCATGGATCATTGTTTACTTGAAGATAAATCAGTACAAACTGCATGTATGAAAGATGTGGCCATTCAAGTTGACCCAGATGACATAAATAAATCTAAAAAATTGGAAAAGCATCCCAAAATCGATCCTCCACGAGAAATTGACCTTAAGCCCATATTATTGTGCCATAATCGAGAGGAAAAATATCAAAGACAAATTCAAAGAATCAAACAGCAGCAACAGCAACAAAGAAAACGAATAAAAACTCGTAGCATTGCTACTGAAACTGATTCGTTTACATCAGATTCAGTTCTGCTTAATAATTCATTTGCAGATCGAACAATATACATGGATTTGCCATCATTGAAATCATCGAAAAGAAATCACCGAGTCATTGAAGCACCAGATAGATCCATCGAACCAAACACAACGGCTGAAATCAAGGATGAAATCGATGATACATCTTTATTGTTTCATGAATTGATGCAAATATCTCGACCGACCAATAAACCAAATGATAAATCATCGAAAACCATAGATCCATCGATCAATTTGACAAATATAACAGCACCTTCGATTGAACAATCATTCACAAATACATCAGATCAAACCTTAAAATCATGCATGAATGAATGCAATCAAATTGATTATGATAAATTTTGGAATGATGTATTCGAAACAGCTGGTTTGCAGAATCATACAAAAAAAACAAAGCTTCAATGTAAACAATGAGTAATAAATTCATTCATTTAAGAAATCATATGTTTAATTCATTATCAAATCATATCTTCATAATAAAAAATTAGTATCAAATAATTTCATTTTTTTTCGAATGTATCAGTTAAATCAAATTTGAATTATAGCTGTTCGGGAATGTTGTCGGGATCGCTGCTGCTTCTGCTGTTTTTGTGAATGCTGATGGAACAATGGTGGCCTTCGTTTTTCAAACGCTGGATCATAGGTTTCAAAAAATTTAGGCACCATCAATGCACTGTTGGTTATCACAAATGATGATGAATTGATCGTTGAATCATTATCATCATTGGAATTATTTGAATTATTCATAATCAATTCTTCACAAATAATATTCGGTACAAATGTCATTGTTAATGAATCATTAAGACTTAAATTGGATAATTTGTTTTCGAGCAACATTACTGCTGTTGATTGGTTTGTGGCAATCAATGATTCCATAATGAATAAACAAACACAGGTATAAATAAATCGATTTCTGTTTGGTTTATTTGTTTGTTTGTTATTTAAATTTGAATGGTTCGATTTTGATCATTGATCGCAATGAATGACGACAATACGGCTTTGAAAGCACTCGATCGATTGATTGTTGTCTATTACTTTGTTGATTACGCGGAAAAATTTCAAATTAAATAATAATCAATAGTAATCATCATCACATGCATTTAGCAAATTACTTGTGTAAAATTGGTTCTATTTTCGACATCACTAAGTCAATTTAAATTTAAATTCACTGATTGACTGATTTCAAATCACCGATTGACTGATGGATGGATGGATTATGGTTGGTTGGTTATTTGGATATGAACGATATGTAAATACGTGCAGCAGATTTACTCTGTGCATTTTACTGCATCAAATCATAATCAATTTCTCTGCTTTTCTTTGGATTTAATGTGTCATAACCATTGCTAATAATTATAATGATGAAAGCCACACACCATTTATTTGTGACTAATAAGTAAAAGCTTGATGACGTCAATGACGACATTGTATGTATACAAGCTGTTGTTTAACATAGTCACATAGTCATTATTTGATTGTCGTATTATTTTTAAGCTTTTGATGACGCAAATCTCGTTTATATTTGAGCGATTGAATGATTAGTTCTATTTTCGCTTAGCTTTTAAAGGCTTTACATGGTTTACAAGGTTTAACAATAATGGCTGATGATGATTAATCAAATGGATTCGATTATTTTCAATTCCAATTGGGATTATAGTTCCCAAATCGATTAATAAGATTCATTTCTTTGGGTATTTTCATGGGAAATTTCCGACCAAATTCCCATATGCTTAGGATCCGAGAAAATATTCCCGAAAAATGGTGTTTCACGCAATCGTAAGGATTCTGTCCAGAATATTATTCTTCTTCGACCGATTCTATATGATGAATTAGGTTGATCAGATTGATTGTTTTCAATGTATTTCAATACAGTTCGTTTTTGATGATCAAAATACCAAATGATGTTGAGAGAAAAATGAATCATTTAATCTTGAAAACGATTATCACATTCATAGCTGTGATTTCATTACGAATATCGTTCATTCAAAACAATGTAATCATTGAATTGACAGATAAAACATTTTTGAATCAAATACAATCAATAATAAGCAGCCGGGATCAATTGTTTGTAGTCAATTATTATAAACATTGGGCACCTGAATGTAAACATTTTTCAACAATTTTCAATAATTATTCACGTGCAATTAAATCATGGCAAAAATTTGTAAAATTATTCGCAATTGATTGTGCTGAAAATCTTGTTTGTCATCAAGTATTGCAGCCACCGCCATCATTATCATCATCATCATCGGAAAATGATGATAATCATGTTGATTTTCCAATCATACAATTCATTGCGCCATCATTAACCATTAAAGATTTGTTTAAACAATCAAAACAAATAATTGCATCGAAAATCGATACAATCGATATATTCCGGAAAATGATCGTGGACATTTTCATTGAAAATACATATTTAAGTAATCGTTATTCATTAATACCTTTAAATGTGAATAATATTGAAGAAATTTGTTTCATTCTTAACATTAATGATCAGCCAAATGTCAAAGAATCATATGCAATCATTGAGCGAACACCACAAACAGATTTTGGTGCCTGGGTAATTTTTGAATGTATTTAATACCTTTGTTCGGATAATTATTTCCTTTGTTTTTGTTGAATCAGATAATGATGGATATGATTAATTATGAAAATGTCTTGAATATTAAACGTTTCATCGCTGGTGAACAATTGATCGAATCATTGTTCTCGTATTCGGCTCACTTTCCAATCATATTGGAGTTATCACCGAAATGTCAATATCGTATCATAGGAAATGTCCAAAATCCGAGCATGTTGCGCAATGAATTCATTCAATCGATTCAAGATCGTTTTGGTCCTGTTGTAGTGGATAACAGCGTAGATAATAATGATTCGAATAATACCACAAATAATGATGAGATTAGTACCAAAGTAACTAGATATAATATGAGTTATATTGATCTACACAATGCATTACGTTATTCGCTGGTATATGAAGTTGTCAGTGGCCGTAAACGTTTTAATGGTCGTCAGCTGCAAGTGATCAAACAATTATTCAATGTAATATTACATTATTTTCCATTCGATAATGAAAATGTCCGACGTTTATTTAAACGTATGACCATTTGGTTTTCGAATAAAAATGGTGATCATTTGGACGTTGAAAAATATGTGGCCGCTGTGAAAACAGCTGATGGTTTCCTAAAACCCTTGGAAAGTTGGCGCCATTGTAATGGTAGCCGACCATGGTATCGTGGTTATCCATGTGGAATATGGACCTTATTCCATGTGATGACTATTCAAGAATATAATCAAACTAAAACAGCAATTATGAATGATACAATGGCCATCCAATCGTTACCTAAACCAAAAGTTTTACCAATAATGCGTGATTACATTGAAACATTTTACACCTGTAACGAATGTCGCCAATTTTTCTTGAATGCATCCAAAGACTTGTCAAATCAGCTGAAATATTTGAACAGTAGTGTCCTTTGGTTATGGACCATACATAATCAAATGAATTCTCGGTTATCATCGAATAATGAACAATATTCAATGTTTGAAGATCCCTACTATCCTAAATATCAATTTCCAACATATGATATGTGTCCATCATGTTTGAATGTTGATGATAATAGCCATTATTATAATATTGATAATGTATTGGAATTTCTTTGTAATTATTATAGTAAAACAACAATGCGTGCAGCTAATTCAGTGATAAACAATAATAGTAATTACAATTATAATTATATAACCATTGTATTGATTGTATTTTTAAAATTTTATCAATGTCTATTTTAATCTTTCAAATAATGTTATAATATGATTAAGATATATTAGTGTTGTACGCAAAGTTTTTACCGATTATATCGTAGAAAATCATTGAAAAATCGGCCAAAACTTTTCGGACAACCTCAAATATTTTCAATTCAAGACATTGAATCATTATCATCATTCGAATAGGATCAAATTTAAATGAAAATACCTAAAAATAATCGCCATATAAATATAAAACTAGGGACGAGATCAATCGAACATTAATGAATAAATGAATGAATATACAAGTATATTTTTAAAATGACGAGTCACATTTACTTTGTTAAAATTTTGAATGAAAAAGAAATCTTTTCATATCAACAATGATGATGATGATGCAAAAGACAAGTCATTTTCGAAAAAATTGAAGAAAATGAACGAATACTATTTATAGATCGACAATCATCATCAAAGCAAATCAAATCAAATTTAAATGAAAATAAGGTTGTTCGAAAAGTTTTTGCCGATTATATCATAGAGAAATGATGAGAAAATCGGCGAGAATTTATCGGACAGCCTAATATAAAAAAATGAAAATAAATTAAATTGTATTGAAAATCAACATTAATGAGAATTCTATTTTTTTTCTGACTGAATGAATGAATGAATGAAAGTAAAATATCATCATCAAAAAAATGATAATAATCAACAATCACTATCATCATCATCATCATCATCAAATGATAACAATAATCGAATCATAAGGCTGTCCGAAAAGTTCATTCGGCTTAATCAATAGAGTTGCTCAATGAAAATCGAACAAAACTTTTCGGACAACCTTAGTAATATTATTATTCAAATACGAATGGCTGCATGACATTTTAATTAAAAAAGATTGTTCATTCATTCATTCATGTATTTATTTATTTATATCATACATTTACACACCCCAAGCAATAATAATAATGATGATTTCATTCGATTTGAAATATACAAAAGCACTTCTTCAAAAGAAAATACGCTTAAAGAAGATGTTTTCATTTCATTTCAATTTTTGTTGTTGTTTTTTTTTTTTTTTTTTGAAGAAGAAGATTTCTTAATTCAAAGATTATGGAATTTGACAATTTTTCGTTTTCGTTTTATTTTTGGCTAACCAATTCGACAAGAAAAATGAAATATAAAGATCAAAGGATGAAGAATTATTAAGGAATATTTGCTTCTCACATAATTCAATCGAATGCATCTGCTGATTTTCATCAGAAATAAAGAAAGAATTCGATTCGATGGCATACATCATAGTCATAGTCATTCACTTTGCTTTCACATTTTATAAATTAACGAATTTATTTTTAAATTTAAAATCAAATTAAACCACCCACCTTAAAGAAAGAAGGAAGAAAATATTTTCAAGCATCTTTCAATCAAAAGTATAAGCGTTGCACTAATTTCAAATAAAGCTGGTTCCTTAGATGCTTCTATTTGCATATACATTGCTGTGTAGCATTAATTTTCTGTGGCTACATTAAAATAATTAAAACCAAATTGCTACTGAAAAAAAATTGCTTTGACTTTGTAAGAATGTTTTATGGTTAATGATAATGATAATAACAATAATAAAAATTGTATTATGAATATCATAATTATCGATTTTAATAAGTGAAAACATATGAATTAATTGTCGTCGGAAGCACGTGTTTTTTGAATTTAATTTGATTCAATCAAACAGATATTCATTTCAGTTCTTTTGTTTTAAATCGTGTAAATGATAAATAAATGAATTATGAAATGATAATGATTTATGTAATTTTGGCAATTTGGTATGTTTAGATTTTATTCCGTTTTGCTCATAAATTATCTGTGAATTTAATTTAATTAAATTTGATACAAATTTCAAAAAATGTATTAGGGCTGTCCGAAAAGTTTCTGCCGATTATATCGTGAAGAAATCATTAGAAAATTGGCAAGAACTTTTCGGACAACCTAATAATTAGAAAAATTATAACCGATTATAATGAATGTGTTTTACACTGAAAGCAACAACACTGATTAATTACACGGTAAAAATAGCAGAAAAAACGAATGAATTAATTCAACTCACTTTGAAAGCCCTGGTTTGCACTTAGCTTTTGATGGTCAAATATCCAAAAGATAATGATCATAACGAGATAACCATGATATTAACCATGATAATCATTTGACACCGAAAAAATATTTAAAAATATTTTCTCATTTTCTTCTTATTTTCTCATGTTCATAGATTATTTTCCCTGTAAAAAAATTTTGATGAAGAAAATAATTTGAATTAATTCATATTCAAGAATTGAAATTTTGATCTTGAAAATTTACCTTGAAATTGTATAGTCTTGAATCGAACCGATTCAGATTCGAAAATATTTTGAAAAATGGCATCATTTAATGATGATGAAAATATTCGTCAACATTATCATTATGGAAGTAATAATAGCAATAAAAAACAGCTACAAATACATCGTATACGTGATCTACAATTAGAAATGATCAATATTGAACAACATTATAATATTATACGTGAAATTGGGTCCGGTGATTATGGTAAAGTAATATTAGCTACACATAAATTATCACATTCTGAAGTAAGTATTTTGCTTACCTGATTGAATTTGATTTGAATTTATTTGATTAATTTCTTCTTTTTTTTTCAATTGAATAACACCTGTGTGTGATTGAATAGGTTGCATTGAAAGCAGTACCAAAAGCAACGACAACACTTAAAGATTTTCTTCTTGAATTCCATTACAGTTATTTTCTATCACCACATCATAATATTCTAGATACATATGATTGTGCATTCGAAACTGTTGATCATTATTATTTTGCACAAGAAATTGCACCATTTGGCGATCTGCAACAGGTATGAATAATTGATATTAATTTCAATTATCTGACCCAATGGCATGATACTACCATTCATTCATTCATTCATTCATTATCACTTCTTACATTTTTTAAATGAATTTTAATTTTAAAATATATTTCATTTTTTATTTTGTTTTGATCTTAAATATAATTCGCACTCATTCAACATGATTATCATCAACTACCATTAATAACAACAATCTATCTATCTATCTACCTGTTTTTACCTACATATCAATCAAATGTTCATCAACTCTTGCTACATCAATCAATCAATCAATCAAAAAATGCAAGGCTGTAATGCGAACAAATGGTGCTGGCCTTGAGGAGAAAAGTGTTAAAATAGGTAACTAACAAGTTACTAAGTGAATATAAATTAAATTTCAAAAAATTCATAATTAATTTTAAAATTTAATTAATCATATTTATTTATTTATTTATTCATTTTAAAATTTGGCCACTCACTATCTATCTATCTATCTATCTGATTTATCTGATCTAATCACTTATTCTTTTCGGGTTGTTGTTATCGAATGAATCGTGGAATGAAATTATACATTGATCTATCAATCGATCGATCGATTGATTGATTCGATTCGATTTCGAATCTTAAAAAACAAAAATATCAATTTTCATTCGAATTCGAAAATCGAATCAAAAAAAAAAAAAAAAAAAAAAAAAAAAAAAACATTGTGAATAGTGATTGAACAAATTGTGTCAGCATTACATTTTATGCATGATATGGAACTAGTTCATCGTGATGTAAGGTAAGCTATAGCCTTAACGTTTTAAAATCATTATTTTGTTTTCAATTTATTCATTCATTTTTTCTGTTTTTTTTCTGTTTTTGTTTTCAAAAATTATATTCAATTTTCAATTATTCAATATTTTTTCAATTATCATAATGGTTGGTTATGATATTCTTTCAACGGAAAAAATCGGCAAAAAATTCGAAAATCGAACGAAAAAAACAAAAAACAAAAAAAACTCGAAAATCATTAATCATTCGATAATCGAATGTTTGATGATTGATAATTGAAAAATTCGATTGAAAATTCAATTTTGGCGTCCTGGTAATTGCATTATGATTTGCATTTGATCATGATGTAATCATCGATATAATAATGATAATGGATGGTAACCAACAATATATATAGGACAGAAAATGTACTAATTTATAATCCTAATTTATCGAAAATAAAATTAACCGATTTCGGTTTAACACGGCGTGTTGGTACATTAGGTATTTAGTCTTGTTATTTATTATGTTTAAATCAATCAAAATTAATCATTGATTAATTGATTAATTTTAATTGATTATCATTAAAAAATTCAGTGAAAAAACGTGTAAAATCATTACCATCATGTCCACCGGAAGTATGGCAAGCTGTATTACTTGAAGGTTATAACATTGAAACTGGTAGTGATGTATGGCAACTAGCCATAATGATTTGTATAATGTTAACAACAAAATTTCCATGGGAAAAGGCGGATATCACCGATGTACGATTCAGTGAATTTGCTGAATGGCAAAAACGTAAATTAACACGTACACCACGTTATTTCACTGTGTTTACACCGAGATTATTACGAATGTTTCGCCGATTGATGGAAATAAAACCATCGAAAAGATATCCAGTTACTGAAGTAAGAAAATATCTTAAAAATGATTGGATATCACGTTCGGGTAAAATGTTAAGATCAAATTCATTTTATGTATGTATTCATTTATTAATATTTTTGATAAATCAAAAATATTATCATTTTAATTGATTCAAAATATGTGTACCATATATTCTCTATGCTATACAGGATGGTCAAACTGGCTCATCGAATACGGCACGAAGTTATTCATGTTCACATTTAATAAATCAAATTAATCGTATTCGTGATATGGATAATAAATCAAATGATGATACAAGTTTAAATTAATTTGAATTAATTAAAATTCAAATCAACAATATGTCAGTCAGTAAACTACTGCTATCAAAAATATATCAAAATATAGCCATTCAACCTTTGACCTCAATATATATTCTACAAATTACTACTATACTCGATTCGATTCGACTGTCTATTGAATATATCACTACTACTACTTGACACATCATTAATCATTTGTCAGTTTTTTATATCGAAATTATCTAAATTTGTCATCATCGATTCAAAAATTCATTTCAATCAAATTGATAAGCGAAAATAAATAAAATTCTTAATTCAATTTGTGATTTATATTAATTCATTCGAATTTTTATTTCAATTCATTCTATATTTGATGATAGCCAAAATGTATACAAAAATCGAATATATTAAGCTGTCCGAAAAGTTCTTGCCGATTTCCCAATCATTTTCTACGATATAACCGGCAAAAACTTTTCGGACAGCCTAATATTTTCAAAAAAATAAGTTTTAAAGTATAATACAATCAAGCATTTATGCATTGACTTTTTTTGAAATATATTGAGTGTAAAATAAAATGCACCAAAGTGACAATATTTTCAGAAATAATGATAGAAAACCGTTGGTTGATCATATTGATTATCGATAGTTTTCAGCGTTCGAATAAAAATCGGTTTAGCATTCGATAGAAATTTTGTAGGTAAATGGTAAATTTTCGATGATGATGTCACATATGATGATGGTTTATGATGATGATGAATTAATTTATGACCAAATGTCGATAGAATTTTTTTATGATTAATCAAATATGGAAAATGTTCACCTGATTCGTTGATTCCTACAGTATTTGGATAGGGTTATGTAAGTATGTGCATGTAAGTAATCAATTATAAAAAATGAAAAATTGATTGTATATTAGTAATCACGTCAAAAATCAAATATAATTGATCACATATAGCAAATAGTAAATAATACAATTACCATTAATATGAACGGGTTTAGCATTCGATATAAATTTTAATGGAAGCCGATAAATGTTTGAATTTTTTCGTCGAATTATTCCGGAAGATTTAAAATCATTTATGATCGTATTCTCGTTGAGTATTGATGATGGATTTAGTTGTTTATGTTGCTGTTGTTGTTGCAGTATTGCATTAGCTGTTGATTTCAATTTCAAATATAGCATCGGTGATTGGCCAAATAATAATTTTTTTGCCGCTGCAGATGAAGATCTTGATAGTTGATTATCGAAAGGATTATGATTATGATTAATACGTAAAAAATTTGTAGAAAAATCATCTGTTTTGATAGTTATAGCCATTGTTGTAGTTATCAATGAACAACAGCTTAAACATAGTAATAATGATTGCCATAATATTTTTGATTGTCGATTATTATTATATTTTAAATAAATAATTGTAAACATTCTTTCAAGGAACAAAAACTTTTAAAAAATTTTATCCGTTTGAATACCCTTCGAATAGTAATTATCTAATGATAATAACAATAATTGGATGATGACAAGACAATTGATTGGTCAATTATTTAGTTGAAAGTATTTTCACCGATCATATCTGTTTAAAATGAAATAAACAACAAAAAACAATGATTAATGAATGATTTAAAATATAATCAAGTGCTGAATTATCGAAGGATAATTGTTTTGTTTTGTTTTCAATGTAATATCTACGATGATGTTGGTGGTCTATTCGAACATGATTTCATACATATATCGATTGATTGTAAGATGATGATTATTATTTGGATAAAATAATCATTTTTTAATGAGGTTGTTGTTCATGAATTATTTAAAAAAAATGGCTAAGTAACTAAGTAAGTAGCCCCCTGATTGTAGAATCATTGATTTCAAATTCGGCCAATTATCCAAAATTGATGAATCAATCTATCGAATCTATTGAAATCGATGATCTCTCGCAATCGAATGGCTGAATGATCAACGATTGAGAATGGTTCGAAAATCGAACGTTTCAATCGATTCGAAAATCGAACGATTCGATTGATTCGAAAATCGAATGTTGATATTAACAATAATACTTACAGCTTTGGACCGATTCAAATTTCTCAAATTTCAATGACACCGACCAACACATTCACAAACAACAATAGCAGATGTCTTGAAAATGTGAATCACAAACAAATAAATAAATAAATAATGATAATTAAATGATTAAGAATCACAAATAATAATAATAATAATTATTATTATTATTCAAATTAATATAAAAATTCCAAGGATAACATCAAGCAACATTAGAAAACAATTGGCGAATCGCAGATGCTTAAAGGTCAAAACCTTGATAATAATAATAATAATGATTCCAAAATAAATGTGAAAATATTTTTCGAACAAATTTTTGAATCAGTTTAAATACACAAAAATGATGTTTAATTTCAAAGAAACGAAGAATTTGAATTTTCAAAATTTGATTCACATTGAAAAAAGCACGATGACCACGACCACCATTCACCACCTTTAATCTTTTCATAATTTTTGTATGTTTCTATGGCTATAGTTCTTATTACCGTTATTAAGAAGAAGAAAAAAAGTAAGAAATCTTTACATCTTTTTTCAATATATATCTAGGTTGTCCGGAAAGTTTTGGTCGATTTTTATTGAGCAACTCTATAGAATTAAGCCGAATAAACTTTTCGGACAACCAAAATATTTCAATATGGATTTATATGTATGGAAAATAAGTCCTTCATGAATTTTCATCCATTTATTCATACTCTTCTCATCTCATTATTTCTCTTACCATTTTCTTTTCTCGTAGCATCATCACTTTTTCTTATTAATTTCATTTCAAACATTCAAATATGATCAAAGATTATTCCCGCCCGATTTTGTAAAAAAAAAATTTGTAAAAAATTTTGACTCTTTGAAATTTTCTGGAAATTTAAAATTTATTTAATGCTGTGGGCGCAAAATTACAATTTTCTGGGTGATCGATACATGTTGCCAATAATACAATTAAATCAAATCAAATTAATTTTCCGAGTAATAATTGATTGATTGCCAATAATTATTTTAGTGCTAAATATTTATTAGCAAACAAAAAAATTGGGCCAAATTTCGAATTCGAATGAAAATGTGCATTGATTTCGAACGAAATTCTGATCAAAATCAAAATAATTTCAATGATAATTGTGTATCAATGATAATTGCACCGGGTAAAAAATCACGATCACATCAATCAATACATGAAGATGTTGGCAACATAATCAATTCAAATCGGAAAAATAATGGTAAGAAACAAATGAAAAATAGTGCTGATAAGCCGAAATCACAATCACCAATGGATTCATTGGTTCAATCATTTAATAATGAATTGACAATTATTAATATTATGAACGTTGATAAAAATATTCTTCGACAAAGAAATTCTTCAATTCAATTAAATGATGATAAATCGATACGATCCAATGTAAATAATGATTCGCAACATCAACATATGATTATGATGATCAATGAATTTCAATCAATTATTGATTATAATAATAATAATAATAATCAAATATTGACAATGAATAATTTAACAAATAATAATATTCGAATTATGGCTAAACAACAGCCTACAATAAGCATTAATAATAATCAAAATAATCGAATGATTAAATGTTTACATAGAAAACGTTTACAACAACAAGGATATCGTATGACAAATAAAAAATTAGGTGAAGGTGGTTACGGTTCGGTGTATAAAATATATCCGGCAAACGATGTAAATGATTGTAATGTAAATAATAATAATCATAATAATGGCAGAGCAATGGCATGTAAAATAATGCTCATGTCGAACAGGAAAGATAAATTAGCATCAATCGAAAATTTTGCTCATGAAATATTTACATTGCAAAGGGGCCGAAAACACAGGAACATAATTCATTTAGATAATTATTTTATTTATAATCATTATGGTGGCCATTATTCCGGTGATTCATCATCATCATTATGCTACAGTTATATAATTATGGAATATGCATGTTGTGGTACACTTTGGGCTAAACTTAAAAAATATGGCCCATTCAATGTTGCCACTGCTGTTGGTTATTTTCGACAAATTGTTGATGCTATTTGTTATTTACATAGTATCGGTATTGCACATCGTGATTTAAAACTTGGCAACATTTTGCTTACTACTACTAAACATGATGATAATAATAATCATTATAATGATGGTAATGATGAAATTGTTAAAATAGCTGATTTTGGCCTAAGTCGTTTAGTCAATACAAAACAATCGGGATTAATAAGATTTGATAAACCTGCCGGTACGTTGGCATATATGTCACCACAAATATTATCATGTTATATTCGTGCAAATACAGTGGCAAGCGATAATGACAATGTACATTTACATGCTCATGGTAATTATCGATCAAATAAAACAAATAAACACCATTTACATCATCATTCATATGATGCATTCAAATCTGATGTATGGGCATTGGCTGTTTGTTTATATTTACTGTTGGCTAAACAACATCCATTCGATAATCCACCACCAAACAAAGATGAGCGTATACATTTTGCTAGAAAAATGCTAGACAAACAAATGAATTGTGATTGGCGGATGCCATTCAGTTTGACAATGAATCAACAACATTCGACAATTTCATCGTCATCTGTTTCATCATCATCAACATCCACAATGAAATCGATCATCAACAATCAATCATCATCATCATCATCAAACGGTTTTAATAATCGAAATTCGAATCAAAAATTAGCATTTCTACTAAATCGAATGTTTGAACCAAATAGTCATCATCGAATCAATATTTACGATGTAAATCAATGTATCAATAATTGAAATTGAATTTATTGGTCCAAATAAAAATCAAATCAATAAAAAGGAATGACCCAATCAAAATATTTGTCAAAATATAAATCAATTATTAGTATATATTAGGCAAAAAAAATTTAACAAAATTTTCGAATGAATGAATTCGTGTAATTCGGAATTATTAATAATTATAAATATCAATCAATCGAATCTAACTGCATTTTCAGCGTCGCCAACATTATTTCAATATGTTCCAACGAATCGTCAATCTTTTGGCTGTTTGGTTAGAGAAAGATTAAATTTGATTGATTTAGATGTGTTTCAATTGAAACGATTGAAAACAAACAAATTACCTGGAATCACGTGTCGCGGATGATTCCGAATCATTTTGATTATCGACAACCGTTGATGATGATGATAGCAGAGATTGAACATTATTATTATCCATACAAGGTGATGTTGCAGTTGTCGATGATGAGGATGAGGTCGAAGATGATGATGATGACGAATGATTGAATGCTGGCGGTGGCATATTATGTTTAATCGTACCAACGTTATCATTAGCAAAATACATTGATTCAGCTGAAGAGCTGCTACTGTTGTTAGCTGCTTTAATGTTGTTGGATAATCTACAAATATTTTCATTATTTTGTAGAAGATTTTTATCAGGTAATGGTAAGGTACGATTCATATTTGAATTGGGTAAGATTCTTGGTTCAAACTTAATGTTTGTCCCTCCCATTGTATCATCACGAAATTGACTTTGAGAAAAATTATTGGTCATTTTTTTAACACAATTTGCAAAAAAATTATCATTAGCTATGCGTTGTCTCAACACACCGTCATGCACATTTTCTTGACTTGATTGTGGTCGCTGAAATTGATTCGGATAGATAGGCGTTGTTGGCATTGAATTTGATTGTCTTGGTTCACTGATTGAATTCGAACGTCTTGGAGGTGGCGGTGGTGGAAGTTTTTTCTTTGTCAAATTATTAAATGTGGAATGAATATCGGAATTTGACGAATGCATTCGTGGTGAGTTTGGTAAAATATTCGTATCGACGATAGTATTCATTTCAATCATATTCGATGTATCTTTCATCAAAGGTTTGGTGGTCCCAGTAGTATTACCGAACATCATCATCATTAATTTTGGTCGATTCAATGTACTTGTGACTGATGGTTGTTGTTGATCGACTGGAGCCATGATCATCTCTGGATTATTATTATTATTGGTTGTGAATGTTGAAGGACGGCAAGTAAATTGTGGAAAACAGACAGTTTGTCTATTATTATTATTAGTTGTATTATTCATGATCATGGCTGAATCACAGCTTGAATTATTAATTTTTGAATAATTAAATCTTGGTTGCTGTTGAACAGAGCTATTCAATATAATATTTGACATGTTTGCATAAATAACTGCATTACTATCACTATTCATAATTGAATCATTTGTCATAGTGTTAAGACTTTCAAGTGATCTTCGCCGATATGAATCGCTGTTATGATTCGGTAACATTAATGAATTATTTCGTATTAGATTGGTTTGATGATGTTGCTGCTGCTGTTGTTGTTGAAAGGTATGCATTCGTTGTTGTGAATTAACACCATCCATAATCATTGGTGCCATCGAATTGGTTCGTTTATCAATGATATGACAATTTTCCATCATCATCATCGATGGTCTATTCATGATTGTAACTACGTTCGAATCATTATTATCATCACTATTATTCGATATCGATCTCGGTGTATTTTGATTGGCATACATTTTTATCATGACATCTTGATATGGCTGCTGTGATCGTGATTCGGAATTTGGCCCGACAAATGTAGCTGTTGAATTATTTGCCGGAGCCATGATTGTATCGATTATCACTGGTTCATTGAATGGTAATTTCGTATCATAAATCGTTGACGATTGTTGATTATGATTGTATGAGGCTGATGATGATGAACAAGACGATGGAAGTGATGATGGCGATGGTGATGGCAGCAAAATATCACTATTCAATGATGGTGATGATGGGTCATTCATTGTCAAAGTGATTGACGGCTTTATTGATTTAGTTTTTTTGATTGCCAGCAATATTTTTTTCTGGTGTCCTGTTTAATCGAATGATTCAATGATTAATATGATGTGATTAATCGAACAAAACAAATGAATGCTCACCTAATTTATTGATACCAACATCTTCTAAATCTTCCCATGTTAGCTGTAAAACATGATCAATCGTTGTATAGCCTTGCTCGCATAAACCTTGATGATAACAATCTAAATTTAACAATTTAAGCCATTCATAAAGTGAATGCTATAACAGTGATTTGAAATATAAACAATTTTTAATCAAAATCAAAATGATTGACATTTTTTAATGAAAATTAACACTCACAGGCCGATAATCAGGCAAATTTTCGGGTACTTTCAATTTTTGTATTTCACTTGTCAGCAAACTACGGGCTTTTGGATCAGTAATGCCGATAGCAATCAAATCTTGTGGCGTCATCCGTGAAATTGTTGCAATATCATAACAAGCATCGAGGAAATTTTTCTCATATTTTGACATGTGAATTTTTTGTAACCAAATATGTATCATTTCTGAATCGGCCACACCATGCAATAGCATTTCAGCGATTGTCAGAGGTCCAGCTTTGGCTAGCAGACAATCTTTTTCATTTTTCATATTAGAAATCTTACCAGGTGTAGATGATGATGGCATGGTAGCTGCTGCTGATGGTGGCGGTTTCATATTCAAAAATACATTATTCGCAATTGTAAACGAATCAATTTGTGATTGTGATGGTGAACTTGTCGATGATGATGATGATATCGATGGTGTAGATGGTGATAATGCTGATGATGATGAACTGGTTGATGCTGATGAACAAAATGATGATGAAGATGATGATGATGAGGATATTGACGATGGTTTTGGGAGGTGAGGCTGCTCTTGTGGCTGTTGGTTATGATCATTACCTGAATTATTCGAACCTATCGATTCATAGCTTTGTACAGAGACACGATTTTGATTCGAAGATGATTGAGGTACACTCTGAAAATAATTAAAATGAAAATAAAAATTCAGATCATTGGTGAATAAATAAATGGGCTAAAGCATACCTTAATAGTTTCACTACTACTCGTATTACTACTTGTATCACGACCACTATCAAAACTAATCGTACTAAAACGATAATAATTATTGTAGGCACGTGTATCATGCACATTCGGTACAATTGTCGGATGATTTTGATTATTATTTGTATTATTCGTATTATAATTATTCATTGATGATGTGGTTATCGATGATGGCTGATTACTACAATAATAATTCTATTGGAATGATGCATTATTTAAATTCGATTCTATGCATTAATTATTGAAATATTGACTTACATTTCCATCATAATAAAACTGTGGATCAGCAGCGCTACTAATCACTGTGAAAAAAATGAATGAAAGCATAAATATTAACGAATTCATGCATTTAATACATGATTTAATATATGTTTTGTTTTCACGTACATTGAACATGTTTATTATTCATATAATTATATGTTTCAGCTTCATTCAAATTGATTGATTCGACAACTGGTATAACTGGTGGTGATATATGTTTACCGAAATTTTGTTTTTGTATGTTTTTATTCAAATTTACTATGGTGGAAATTGAATTGAAATATTACCAATGGTTACATTGATACGTATACAATGTGACAAAAACAAAAACTTACTCGATGCAATATTATTATGGCAGTTGTTGATATTATTATTATTTTGTTGATTCGAATCAAATTGTTTATGATGAATTATCGATGATGATGATGATGAGGATTGTTGATGATTTGTTATTAGGGATGTGGATGATGATATTTGTAATGAATTTTTTGGTTGACTATTTTTCATGATCAAAAATTTTCGATTAATTATTTGAAATTAATTAAAATTCTCGATGAAATAATCATTTTGAGCGATTCGTATTGAAATTCTATGCGTAATAATGATTGAACACAAAATAAATAATAACAGATGTTCAACAAATTATTATCAATTTCCCAGAGTTAATACGGCGATCAATCGAACATGATCTTATTCTGTTTTTATTCATTACAACACACTCATAAGTATATATAGAACAAGGGCCAACGAACCCAATTATATTTTGTCCAATATTTCAATAGGACCTAAATTTTTTTGTTCATTTAATGATCATTTCATGAATATTTGATATGAGTGACAAATAAATGAATTACTTGTTTATGTCAATACAAAATCGAATGAGCGAATCTATTTTCTCATCGCATCTTTTGGCTTTATAAAGCTATAGCTTTCAATAATTCAATTGCGCATTATCCTGCTGTGTGTATTTACAGAAAAAAAAATCTCCGCCCACGAAAAATTTCTAAATCCACATAGGTGAACCCATTAAGTTGAAATAGAAATTTGAATTTAAAATTTCAAATTTTTGAAATTATCTCAAAAAATTTTGCTGCAATTCAACTAAATGTTGTGGAAGCTCGAATCGAAGTCCTTTGGAATATTCTACAGTAAAACATCCTCGTTTATATGGTGAGAATCCTAGTACAATTACTGATTGTCCTTTTTGGATTTTTATATGATTCAATGGATCTAATTGTAAGGAGAAACAAAAATCAAAATATTTAATTTTACTGGTCAAAATTAAATGATTAATGCAAATTTACCGATAAAATCCGTGATGAGAGATCTTGTTTGTGGAAAATAATATTTGAGATTGTTTGAAACCGTATAGGTACGACTTGGTGGCAATTGTGGAGGTACATCCTAAGTATAGTAAAGAATTCCATCAATTAATATGTGTCAATGGATAATGACCAAATTACATACCGGATCAATTCCAAGCAACAGACATGTTTCTTTGATCAAATTAAAATCATACATGGCGATTGATCTGGAATGATTCAGCGGTGAATCTAGTTGCGGTGCATTCAAAGAGATTGGCTGCGGTCTCGATCTAAATTTCAGCTGTTGACGTTGTTGAACTATCAATGGCCATTGACAACGCCTTAAACGATGACCACGCCACAATGATTGTATCATAGTGGCAGCAGAATTTCTTCGACCATTTCGAGCAATTTCCAATTGTTGCCGAGCAGATTCACTAAGAAACACATGTTTACGGCCCAAAGTCCATGATGTGAGGGCTGCTGTTGCACGATTTGTATTCAATGAATTGACAGCGTGTATACGATCAAAACGATCAAGTATCCGGTTGCAATCACTGATCAGCGAATCATCTTTCATTTTCAGTTCATTTGAATTGACCAACAAACGATAACGATTGATGAAAGCTTTGAAACGCATACGATGCGGTAGACCTTCGGCCATCAAATTGACTGTTTCCAATATTTGCAACGAACGTATTTGTTTCATTATTGTCGAACGATCAAATTGATTCGATTGTTCAGTGGTATTGATTTTGATACATCGAATAAAATGTGGCCGTGCATGTACTAAAATCCGTAACAAATTATCTAAACGATTATGAAAATCTTGTGAGAATGTTGTTGTCGATGATGAATCATTCGAATCTGATGGTACATTAGTTGTTGGTGATATACGAAAAACTGAACGTCGCAGGTTCAAATTACGATTTTTGGACAATTGACGTAATTCTTGACTGAACAAATGTGATGCGAAACCAAAGGAACATAAGGATTTATGAAACATTGCAACAATATCATCGGATAAATAATCGGAATTGGTTTCGATAAAATCACTGGCATCATATACGACATTATCATGATAGTGTCGAATGCCAAATCGTCCATCGAATGATGCTGTTTGATCGGTCATATTTACATAACGATTATTGGAACCGTGGATTGATTGCTGTCGGGCTAACAATGATTCAGTGGTTCCACCATTGAATGATTCGTGGTCGATCAAGCTAAAGAGGCCAGTTCGCTAGTTTGGAAAATGAAAATGATCAAAATGAATCAATTCTTTTACTGAAGCACTCACCAATGATGAAATCAAATCAATACAAGGTACATTGTCAACATAATCGATTTCCAACGCTGGCTGTATACCTTCTTCACGACAAGATTCAATACTTGATTTGAATATATGTGTATTGTAAAAATGTTGCATTGTTTCAGCACACAAATTAATACATAATTGTTCCAAACGGCTCGGATGACCATCTTCGAATCCAAACATGTCCAATATACCGATGAATCCTTCGATCGAAGATTTTTGAACAACATTTTGTAGAATGGCCATTGATTTATATGATTTACCACATGCCGAACCAATACTGGATGCTGCATGATGGCTACTTGATGTTTCAAATTGTTGATTCATCGTTTGACTTGCAGATTCAGCTGATTCTGAACTAGTTGTCGATGTGGTCGTTATTAAACGTTTCGATGAATTTGCACGTCTTATAATTGTCGATACAGTTCGCGCATATAATGCTTTGGCTAAACAATCTTTGGCCCAGTGGAAACTGTGGACATTTTGCATATTGATTGACATGTGTTGTCCATTTGGGACTGAAAGTGTTCGCTGGGTCAAGCCTTTGTAAAGTTGTGCAGTTGCGATGCCAAGCAAAGATGCAACCGCATGTAATTCATTCTTCTCCGGGTGATCCATGATGCTATTTTCATTATCAAAACAAACATTACCAAGTAATAGAATGGCGGCCAATATACGTGCAACATCCATAAATGGTATGCCAAGCACTGATAAACATGATTTCCATGCATCAAAACGATTCGAATGATTTTGTAGCATTGTTTGCGAATGAAATCGTGAATTCAATGATTGATGATCATTTGAGCGAAGATATCGGAAATGTTCCACATCGTAACCATCTAAATATAATTTAGTCTTTTCATTCATCGATAACCCATAAAGCATTTGATAGAATATATGATAATTGCATTCATTTCCATTTCGCAATCGAACCACACGTGTCTGGTCAAGAAAATAGCAATGAATTTTCGTTCGATAAATGGCACCATCGGTGATTTGTATTTCAATGAAATTACCAATACGACTAGATTCGGCATTGTCCATGACTGAGGCTGTGCCCAAGCTACGCAGCACAGTAAATGCAGCAGCCAAATGCTTGAATGAATCAGTTTCAGCGCCACCACCAATCAAATTAAACAGCTGTCGCAATATGGTCATTGATGAATATGTTTTACCTGAACCACTAATACCACTAAGAATGATCACTTGTGGATACCCAGTTTCGGTTTGTTGCCTTACAGCTTCATGTACAATCCGGTACAGCGGATAACAATTGTCATTATGATGAACACTGTCCAATGTTAGCGCATTATTCGTATCATTATATGGATTCAATGCAATCAATACTGGTCCAATGTTTGTCTGTCAAACCATAAACCATTCATTAATCAATTTCTGTGCAAAACAATTGATTAAATACTCACAAAATATTCATTCGATAGAAATCTAGTATGTAATGAACGTATCAATGAATCTTCAGTGATTGGCGCCTCTAAATGTATTAAATCATTGATATTATCAGTGACAATTGCTTGATTTTCAATAGATTTTCGATTATTATCAATCGATTTATGGTGCTGCTGCTGCTGTGACTGTTGGAATTGATTAAAATTATACTTGGGTTTTTCTGTTGGGACAACAAGAATCTGATTAATATCATTGATTAATCACAAAATCAATCTTACCTTGCTGATGAAGACATTCATTTTGCCAATATTTGTTGAGCTTCAAAGGGTGAAATTTAAGGTTTTAATCTTGGAATAATTCAAATAAATAAAACCCTTACCTCGGCAAAATATTTATCCAAAATGAATACTTTATTAAGACCTATGGTCGATGCCATGTTGATTCGATTGATTTTGAATCAACAAAACATGATGAAATTATTCAAAGATTAAGAGCCGAATATACACAATTGATTAATGCGTTTATTCGATTGATTATAGTGATCTGTGTGATTGTTGTATGCGATTAATCATTGATTAACACTGCTTCATCGAAGGGCATTCATTCCTGTCCTGTATACACTGCAGTGTGTATGTAAACAGGTATATCAGACTGAATTTTCAAAATGAAAAACTGGCTTGTGCTTGCTATTTAAATACTTCAAGAGAAATACATACACTTCAAATGCATTAAAATATTTGTGATTTGCTTTGCCACTTGTTTTTGTTTTTGACTGATATATGACCACTTGTTGAACTTTGACCGGTACACTATGAACGGCTCCTACGAACCCCAAATTGCAATTTGTTTTGGTTAAATTAAAAGGGTTTACGGTAAAAATTAGAATCCATTCAAAGCGATTTAGACAAGATTATGATTAATGCTTAGTTCATTTCTCAAATTATGCAATTATCGTCCAAAGATTGACAACTAATCCTCTAAAAATTGCCAATTCATTGAATGAATTATCAATAAATCTAGATGACGATTACGATCATATGCTTCAATCAACCATTTTCAATGGTTAGTACCCTTTGACATCGTCAAAAATCATCTAAAATCAATGAAAAAACAAATCTACTCGCTTCCGTCAATGATAAACAATTTTGATTGTCGATTTTTTTCGCGCCATTCTATTACTTGCGTTGCGCCATATATTTTTAAGGTGTGGCCATGATTACACATACACATTTGTCAATGGTGTAGTCACAATCACACAATAATTCGTATGCATACATAATCAATGTTTAATTTTCTATTGTAGCCACACCGTTTCATTTCAACATGTCGTTTATGAACAAAAAACATTTGACAATGCGTTTTTTCAACGTTAGCTGCGTCGTTTTTCTCTTCGAAAAACAATGAAAGAAATAAAATACCGCCACTCTTTATTACTCATCCTCCTCCACTTTCTTTTGTTCACTCAAAACAAAAAAAAAATGAAAAAAAACAACGCGTCAAAACAGAAATTATTTTTTTGAATAACCCTCTTTTTCAATAATTATAACCAAATCAAAACATGAGAAGCAATGAGTAGTGAGAAAAAGGAAGTAGCAATATAAAAAAAAGTAGAAGCAAACAAAAGTGTTGCAAACAAACAAAAACACGAAAAAAAAAACCAGTCATAAAAGTTCGAACAACTTTCTTTTAGCTCCCTCTACGACGAATATTTCACTCTGTTTTTGTTTGTTTCACTCATCATTCGAAACAACATATACGTATGATGAGTGTGTGTGTGTGTGCGCTTCGAAAACGCTGATTGAAATAGAATCATCAGTCCATCACAGTGCTGTTTATGTGTGTGTTTGTGTGTGATCATCAAAATAATAAAAACAAAAGCAATTTATTATTATTTAGTGAATGTTTTGTATTGTATTTAATAAAAATTAAAAATTTTGGTAAGTTTTTATTCGATTAATTTATCGAAATCCACAGGGTATTCAATGAAATAAGAAATTCCAAGTAATTCAGTGAAAATCTTGAAAAATTCTTCGGTCTCGATTGCTCACATTTTTTGCCGCTTGAAGAGTTGATCGAACAAACGGCGATGATCGCCATTGAATTTGGAATATTTTTCTCAAATAGCAACAATGAAAAATGAACGAATAAAGAGTAAATCAAAGAAATTATCAAAGAAACTCGGCTCGAGTTTCATCTTTCAATTAGCAATCAGAAATCGTTCGATTTTAAGATTATGACAGATCTGCCATGGGATCCTAGGTCCCAGGTCATAACAAGCAGCAGCAGCAGCACGTGTTTTTCCTCATTTATTTATTCAATTGAAATCGATATTCGATCATTGATTAATTAATTGTTTTTCTTTTTCTCTCATTTTTCAAACTAGGATTTTTTTTCAACCTGTAAATATATTTGACTGTAAATATATTTATACAAATAATACAATTCTAAGAAATAAATAACAAAACAAAACAAACAAAGTGAACATCTTTAAATTGTCAAAACGAAATTGTGCATTTGTGTCTGTGTGTGTATCTTATATGTGAGAGAAAGATTGTGTTTTTGTACACAATGTATTGTTGTTGAATATTGAATTTTTTATCGGGTTCAATTTTTGTTTTTTTGGCCAGTGCATATTCAATGTGTGTTAACTCTTTATAAGAGAAATAATAAGAAATTTTTATACAGATCACAATATATTTCAGTGAAAATCTTCATTTAAAAGTTTTTTGATTGTCAAACAAACGAACAATTAAACAACGAATGATGACCACTGTAGTGTCAAATTCGAATCAATCTGGTGGTGGAAATCGTAATAATAGCGGTGGCCATTCATCGAATAATAAATCTTCGAATCAGATTTCAAATAATAGAAAATTGTATCATCATAATAATCAACAATCGCATCATCATCAACAACATCATTCGAATAAATCATCATCGAATACAACAACAACAACACATAATTCAAATAATAATAACAATATGGTTTCAACAAATGATCAATCGTCAACAATGAATAATAATAATAACAATTCAAATACCAGCAACAATCATAGTCATGGTAATAATAGCAACAACAATAATAATAATGATGAATTCCGTATGAATAAAAATGATAAATTCCAGGTATTTATGCTTATAATGTTTATAATTATTCAAATTAATTGATTTCTTAATTATTTTTGCTTATATCGATTCGTTAAATAGCCGACTGCAGAACAAATGCGTATTGCAAGTCTGATGAGCGACAAAAAAGATGATGATTTGAAGCCAAAAATTGAGAAAATTGTTGAATTGACTGGAGCATCACGTGAAGATGCAGCTGTAGCATTATATGACTGTGACAATGATATGCCAAAAGCAATCGAAATGATATTGGATGGTGAATCATTCGATTCTGAATGGCAATCGACTGGTAGAAAAAAACGTGGTAAATCAACAACAACAAATTCATCATTATCATCAGGGCAAAATCAATCGGCTGATTCATCACAAACAACATCGTTGACCAATGGCCAGCAAAGCCGTTCAGATAAATCGAATCGATCTAATAAATCTAATAATGATGCAAGTGGCAGTAGTGGTGGCCATCGTCAAAGTTCAAAAGGTTCTGGTGGACGTGGTGCATCCATGGCTGGCCGTAATAATTCGAATCGTAAAAAAGATTTTAGAGGTTCACATAATCATTCGAATCAACAATCATCCAATGATAAGGATAAGGATGCTGATGGTGATGATGTTTTTGATTCGGCTGCTGCTGATCGAAAAAGTGGTGGTGAACGATCTGCCGGTGGCGGAAGACGCGGTACTGGACGTGGCGGTGGCAGAGTTTCATCTCGCGGTCGTGGAGGTATGGCACGTGGATCTCGTACATTTATGAATCGTGGTATGCAAAATCCTAACACAAGTGGCACTGGAAACAGTGGATCAAATGATTCAAATCAAATATCAGATGGTTTTCCTAATTCAATTGATACATGGACTAATAATGCTGTTGAATCGACGTCTTCTAATAATGCTTCAACAAATATGACCGGACCAGCTAAAGCCGCCGATGATCTACAATCAATGACTGTCGGTAATTGGTCAGATGTTGCAGCAAATGAAGATTGGAACGAAGAAGATTGGACACAGCCAATGACAACAAAAGTGTTCACAAGTACCAAAGTAATCTCCGAAAAAGAAGATACGAATGCCATTAAATCAACAATGAATGAATCACAACAACAACATTCGAATATTGTGTATAATAGCGCAAGTGGTAATATGGTCGGTAGATCGCCAGCGAATGATCAAAGACAACAGCAGCAGCAACAGCCCACCATGAGTTCAATAATCGCATCCAGTAACAATATGCAAAAACAGCAACAACAACAAGTGAAACAACAGCAACCACAACCGCAACAAACGAAGCAGCCACAGCAAACATCAGCTGGTCAAGCATTCATACAGCATGTATCACAGAATTCCAATTTGAATCAATATGGTTATTCAAGTCAATTTGCGAAACAAGCAACTGAAAGTATTAAATCATTAGTGGGAATGCCATCAGCCGCAGTTGGTGCCAATACTGTTAGCGACCAAGTTGTTGCCCAAACAAATCAATCGGCAAGAACATTAACAACGACAAAAGTTCCTTCAAATGTTCCCATGTCTAAGATGGTACCGGATTCTTCGGCTGTTGAAATGCCATCCAACGATGCAATCACCAATTTATCTGTGCATTTTGGATCGCTAGAATTCGGCTCCAGTTTTCCACTGGGCACGAATGATGGTTCCATTTTATTTGATACGAGTAATGCTGCTAGTAAAAAATCTTTGGACTCAACAAAATCATCGTTGTCATTGTTACCGAACACTGGCAACGATCCTAATAATTCTACATCCAATTACCGTCCATCGAATTCAAATCAATCTTCGAACAAAATGACTGGAGCACCAGGAAGTGCTGGCACTGGACAGGTATTGACCCATCATCACCAACAACATCATCATCATCATACTTTGAATGATTCGATTTTGAATGTTGGCAGTCAAGTACAGCCAGATCATCGTGCATCAATGGTGACAGTAGATAATAAATCAACGACAGCATCATTGAATGCTAATAATACTGGTGCCAATACTGCCGCTGGTTATAATCAAAAAAATGTATTGGATCGTAAATCAAATGATTATATGACACAAATATCATCAACTTATAAATCAAATTATAACACAACAAGTGGAACAAATGTGATGGATACGACGATTCCTTATTCTTCCACAGCCAATGTGGTTAATAGTTATCAACAACAGCAACAACAACATCAATCAGCATCGATGGCTCATCAATATGGTAGTGGATATAATCATCATCATCAAGTTGGATTCGGTAATCATATGAACAATCAACAACAGCCACAACAAACATTGTTGACAAACACCGGTGTATATCCAGTTTCATATGCAAATCAATCATCATCAACATCGGTCAGTACAGCTGGTGTTGTTCAACAACAACAACAAAGTCAAAAAGTGCTTCGTGACATTGATAATTTGAATGCAAATGCAACTGGTAATAGTGCTGTTGCTGCTAATAATGCAGTACAATCTGTAATGAGTCCAGCAACCAATAAGTATGATGCTAATGCTGCAGCTGGATCATCTTTAAATTTGATGTCAAATTCAACTTCGACTACTAATGCAATCAAGAATACTTTATCTTCAAGTAAGTAATCAATTCATTTTTTATTCAAACAAGTTTTAATCAAGCAAATTATCTAATTGATTCAGGTAAAGGAATTCATAATGTGCCTCCTGGCGTAGCAAATTCAGCATCAACTGTTCAACAGCAGCAACAACAACAACAGCCACAAATGTTGGGCACATCATTCATTGCGATGAGTGCTAATCCGATGACAATTCCATATTATTCGCCATATGATTTACAATTTTCGACCACTGCAACACGTGATCATGCAACTTATTCACCGTACGGAGCTGCTCCAGGTATTTTTCATTTAAATTTATCTATTTTTTTATATGAAATTAATTGGATTTGTTTTTGTCTTTGATACAAATTTTAGATGTTAAATATAATCGCAATTCAGAATCTGATATGATGCCTGTGTCATCACAAACTGCAAATGCATCAGCAGCAGCAGCGGCGACTCCAGCGCACAATCCTTTCTTTCCTGGTTATGGAGTATATTATGGTTATCCACAAGGACCGATGTATCCACCATCACATGCAACATTATATCCAGTACAACAGGCACAGAATCCTGCAGCAGCTGCGGCTGCTGTTGCAAATTCACCATTCACTGGTAAAGCTAATCAGGCTGCTTCTGCTGCAAATTATGGATCTCATTCATATAGTTCGGCTGGTTATGATTCAATGGCTGCAGCAGCAGTTGCGGCTGCTGCTGCTGGTGTATCAACACAAGCAGATTATATCACAGGATCAAATAAACCGTATCAACAACAACAACAGCAGCAGCAACAACAACAACAACACAAACAAATGGCTACAATTGGACAAAGTGGTGCGGTCGGTACTGCAAATGATTTATCATCAACCGCAACGAACATGTACAGTAAACAACATCCACAAGTTAACAAAGTATGGCAAACTTCAGCCAATCGTCGTCGTTATTTTTAGATTTCTTTTCAATGATAAAAATGATCACATACAAAAATTCTTTGCATGATTCTTTTTTGATTCAAATGTGGCTAAATTCATCAATTAAGCCAAATTTGAAGCTAACCTGCAACCTATTATTATTATTTCTACCCAATTTACCCAACCAGTCCGCAAAATTTTTATTATTAAAAATTAATACATATACATAAAGCAAACACATAAAACAACAGTTACATCATATACATACATAATAACCCTTTCGAAATAATTATGAATAAATACAAAATGAATGATTGATAACCAAAAATCAATTAGAGCAATCATATGTTTTGCTAATTTGATTATTATTAAATGATGATGAAATGATACCCATTTTCATATATTCTTTGAGAACATACACAAACATACTTTGAACATATTTTAATGAAGAAATTTATCATTCGAATCAATTTTTGAAAATAAATAATTGTCACTTGATTTATTAATTTTTCTTCTCTTTTTTTGGTTTCTTTGATTTTTTTTTTTCTTTTACTTGACTCAATTATAGAATTATGATAAGCAAGGATTCCAAGTTGCAGCAGCCACACCACATCAACAATCATCAGCTACAACAACGCCAGCAGCCGCATCATCATATGTAAATCAAGCATATGCAATGATTGCTCATCATCATCATCCGCCGCATCATCATACAGCATTCGTTGATCCGATCACTGGTGCTGCAAATATGACTGCTGTTGGTGGTGGCGGCGTCGGTGCTGGAATTGGTAATCAACGATCATTACCACCGCAACAACAATCACAACAAGCTCATAAAACAATGACCGCAACGAATGTTGTTGGAAATTATGGAAAATTTAATTGGAATTGAACTTATAGAAATACTCTTATTAGGTTATAATCTTTGTATTTTTTTTTGTCTTTTGACCTTTGACCACCTTTAAAACAATTAGATTTCTTAAATATCGACAAACTAAGATATTAAAGCTTAAATGTATCCTTTTAGCATTTACACTGTCAAATTTAATTTGCAAAGCACCAATTTCAAATACACACACACACCACCACCACCACCACCAAAAACAATCACACACCTATGAATCGAATGTAAATTTTTTTCTATTTTAAATTGAAATGCCATTCAATCCAATTATGATGATGATTGATGATCATCCAATATATAAGATAAATCCAATAAGATATTATTGTTCTTAATCTCTCTAATGCTGCTATACTTAATCATTTTCATTTTTTTTCATATATTTCTATCGATACAAACAATAATACAAATATTATTAATTTTTATTATGTGCTCTATAATCATTGATATTCGAAGTTTTTCAATGAATTAATAAATTTTCAAATTTTTCCATTCATTTATTGGCCTATTCAAGAGTATAATTTATACATGACATTCTATTGATAGAAATGGCTTTATTTATTTACGATACCACATTTGCGAAAAACTTTGTCGTTTAATTTTTTTCTGTAGTTGTAATATACCATAGAATAATGCTTCGGCTGTTGGTGGACAACCAGGTACATATATGTCGACCGGTATAATACGATCACATCCACGTACAACTGAATATGAATAGTGGTAATAGCCACCGCCATTCGCGCAGCTACCCATCGATATGACCCATTTTGGATCTAGCATTTGATCATAAATACGACGAATGGCCGGTGCCATTTTATTCGTCAATGTTCCGGCCACCAATATGACATCAGCTTGACGTGGTGATGCACGAAACACAACACCGAAACGATCCATATCATAACGAGGCGCAGCAATGTGCATCATTTCGACAGCACAGCAAGCTAATCCGAATGTCAGTGGCCATAATGAATTTTTACGACCCCAATTCAGTAAATCATCAGCTCTTGCTAAAACATATTCAGCAGTATTCGAAGTATTTTGAAATGGTGAATATCGTTTACGTTTTTCAATTTCAGTCGACGGTTGTTGCTTTTCCAATGATACTTCTTGTTTATTTGAATCACTATTTGAATTGTGGATCGTATTTTGTTGTAATTGAACTACACATTTTGATTGAGATGAAGCGAGGGCTATTTTTGATGATACATCCAAATATCGTAGATTACTCAAGGATGATCCTATTAAATAATAAAATAATCATTCAATTTCAATAGTTTTGTAATCGGAAAACTCACCAATTCGTAACATGATTAAATAATTTTGAATGGTCAAATTTGATCAAATAATATTTAAAAAACCTAAAACAAAAACATAAACAAGGACAAAATATATGCTAGCAACTATTCATACAGCTTCAAAGCGCTTGATGTTCAAATAGTTTTTTGAAAATTTTTAAAAATTTAAATTAATTTCAATTTTAATAATATTATTAGCAATTTGAATGAATGAAATAAAATTAAAAAATTGTGGCACTTTGAAAATCACCAAACATATTAAAAATCCATTTTTGTATATATGAATATGAGAAATTGATCCAAATGATGATGATGAGAAACTATCATTGCTTTGATTTGAACTCAAGAAACTCTTTATTTTACATTATGAGTCAGTGAAAGGAATATCTGAATTTTTCGGCGGAACCAGCCCTTCGAAATTGATACGATCACTGTATTTGGCCAATATGAACAATATACTAACACCAATTATTATGCCAACATTTTGAAGCAGCAGTATTTGTAATGTATAACCGAGTCCTTTTTTTCCAGCCTCTTCCAGTTTATTCGACAATTCACCCATCATATCGACCAGCGAAATATACAAAAACATTCCACCAGCCAAAGCAAATACATATGGTGTTGCATCGGATAAATCACCAATCAATATACCGAAAATAAATCCCAAATAACAAGTACAAGCCGATAGAAAATTATAACCAAATGCTTTACGCATTGACATTCCTGAACCAAGCAGAATTGCAAAGTCTCCTAACTCGTGGGGAAATTCTTCACAGATAACAGCCACAGATATACTGATACCTTCGAGGATACTTTGTGAAAATGCAGCCCCCATCGTAACACCATCGATGAAATTGTGTAGACCATCACCGAAAATAATCATCCATGCAATCGTAGCAATTTCATCGGAATCACTTACAATATTTGCATGTGTATGTGAATGATGATGATGATTAGGCGGAAGATTGAGATGATGATGATGATTATCATGTTTCATTGATAATGCATTCGAATGTTTGCCATGATCAGCATCATCACCATCAATCTTATTGTTGACATGAACCATTGACATATTATTATCAAAATGATTGCTACTATCACGATGATTATTCGATGTTTCTATTGATTTCATTGAACCGTTTGCTTGTCCATTATCCTCTTTATCAATACGATTATGATAATGAACTTGTCTGTTTTGAAATACACGATTCGATTAATAATAAATCAATGAAATTTACTCAAATTACCTTAATTTTTGTGGATCATTTTCGAGGCTTGTGGTAGAAGCCAAAGAAAAATCTTTGGATTTTTTCTTTTTACGTAATTCCGAAATAATTTTCATCAGACGTTCAGACCAGAAAAATAGATAAATACCACCGAATATGATCAAGGCACGCCATAAATATTCATGATTATCAGGCATCATTAAATTAAATGCTTGCGGTATTAAATGAAACAATGCTGAACCGACTAAACTACCCACAGCTAATCCTTCTAGTACGGTGAGCATGATATTATACGAATATTCACTTAGAAATGGTAAAATACCGACACCGGCAATTGAACAAAAACTGACGATTGTAACGAATAGCAGCCCAAATCCCCATACAGCACCCATCGAAGGTTTATTTTTGGCTTTGAATTGGTGTTCTTGTTGATCGACACATTCTTTATCTTGCATTTGAAACAACATCAAAGGACAAAGACGTGCAATCGTTTGACTTAGTGTCGGTGTTTGTACTGAGCTTAATCCAACTAAATTCACTAAATGTTTTGCATTATTACAACTGGTTGCAGTCTCACATATGGCTTTGGTTTTATCGTAATTCTTCGAATCATCATATTTAGGCCACCATCGCTTTGTTTTCATCAAATTATTCAACGATGATTCGGAACACATTCGCATTTTTGATTCATCAACATTCCATAATGATTGTCGATTCGGTATTAATTGATTTATTTTAATTTTTTCAATAAATTCACGTAATTTTGTTTCACTTAATGAATCTTCATCTAAGGGATCATCGACTAAATCGAATTAAAAGATTAAATAAAGATAATCAAAGATTTCATGGGAAAAAATACTCACAAAAATTGTCGAAAAAATGTACAAAATGATCGGATGATGATGAAGATGATGAATTAAAATAGCCATGTCTACACAATAGAAAATATGTTAACATTTCAACATCATCAATTGATGATAATGTATAACCACTATTCGTATCCTTCGATAATGATGATTCATTTTTCAATGTGTTTATCGTTGAAACATCGGTCAATAGAACTATTAATATGGTTATGAACCAATACATTTTGATATTATTTAATCAACAATTCTAATGATTCTAATCGTTCGAATTGCCAGAGAAATAAAGAGATAGATGCCCGAATTAATCAATGAAATTATTGATCGATATGATTAAATTTTATCGTCGTAATTAGATGAATATCATAATTAATTAATTAATTGATTGAATGATTGAACCTTGATGAATGTTTCGATTGCAGCAGTTTTCAATCTATTTTAATCAAAAATAAACATTAAATTTTGATAATTATTCGATATTTTGTCTCTCAAAATTTTAATTAAAAGTCAAATGACTATTTCATAATGGAAAATATATTTCGGGACTATTGTTTTTCCTATTGAATTATAATTAAACTGTTCATCGATTCACTCGTCAATTGTCACAAAAACTATGGAAAATGACGTCGAATATCATTATATTACATTTTCAAATATGAAAATAAATCGAAAATCGAAGATTGTTTCGCTTATGGAGAAAATTGAAATAAGATGATAAATGGAAATTAATGCATGACTAGCTGTTTTCTTAAAGAAAAATTAATAAAAATTCAATCTATCATCGGATTGGATTGGTGGTCGTCGTAAATAAGAAATGAATATATTTGATAAATATATGTTTTTGATCTTGTTTGTATCGATATATATATCTTATCAATTGATTGATTGATATATATAAAGTATAATACACCACAATTTGTGAATATATTAGCATTTGTTTGGTTGATAATCAATCAATCAATCAATCAAATTGAATTCTAATTATGACTGATCAAATTACCAGTTGATAAAGTACAAAGTTACATTCAAAATTGTAATCCACAAATATTAAGTTACAAATATCATTTATTTCTTCAAAATATTTTGACTATTTTGATTGATTTGAATTGAAAATTTAAATTCAAATTCAAATACACACAAACAACTGGCGGTAAATTTATAGAAAAATTTAAATTTTTTCTATTTAAAAAGTTTAAACTTACATAATTGCAAATTGATTGTTTGTTTATCATCATTTGTGAACGATTATCAATTGGGCAATAACCGGGTCCATTCGATTGACTTTGATTGATTCGATTGATTAAATTGATTAATTATCTTCTATTCAATCATGTTTTCGAGGATAAAAAACCCGAATAATTAAAACACAACATGTTTACAAACAAATGCCAATGGCAAAAAATCATGGAAAATGGTAATCAAAATCCATATTCAGATTGTCAACAATAGATGGCAGCATTGTTCAATGTTCCATGAGGGCAATTGCAGCTGGCAGTAGCATCTGAAATCAAATTGATTTTGATTCAATTTAAAATAACATATTCATTTTATTTAATATGTTTGAATCGATGTAAAATTGATTTCGTCGATCATTGATTTGTGTGTTTTTATTGAATTATTGCATGTGTTAGTGTATATTTGTTTTGTTTTTTACCTTCAATAATTGCATGAATTGAATGAAAGCAATAAATGATTTCGAAAAGGTCATTTCGTCATGTATTTCGTAATGGTGGTGGACGATTATTGTTGAATAATCGTCGTAATCAGCTGATATTTATTGAACAACAACAACGATCAATCGTTACATTGGCCAGTGTGCTACGTTCGGTACTCAAAATACGATACATTGTACTCGGATCAGCTGTTGGTGGCGGTATTCACGTTAATAATGTTTGTATTTGTTTATATTTTTGAATTATATTTTTAATGATTATTTTCTTCATAACTCACTAGAAATATCAACAATGGAAAGAAAATTTACCAGATTTTCAATGGATCAAAGATTTAGTGCCGAACGAAGAGCAAAGGAATTCATATCGTGATACGATTGCCGATCTGAAGCAACAAATAATCGAACGAAACAATTCAATTTTCGTACGTTTGTCCGCCGATGCCGAAGCAACCATTGGGAAATTTCGTCAAATGATACAAGAAAGACAGCTGCGACAACAAGGTAATTCAAATTGAATGATTGATTCATGTATTATGAAAACATCCAAAACAATATCATTGTTTCTCATTATAGAACTTTTATTTCTTGTATCATCACCAGAAAAAGATGAAAAATTTCCATCCACAAAGGGTTTAAAAGGTTTATTGACCAATGGCAACGATGACGAGCAGCCATCAGATGAGACTATTGTTCATATAAAAAATCCATTTGCATCCAAAGAGCCGCCATCCTCATCGACAACAGCTGCGCCAAATGTTGATGAACGTGAACGAATCGAAAAATTACAAAATGAATTGATTCGAATTCAGGTGATCGAATTTCGATTGTAGACCTTCGTAGACCTTATTTTAACAAATGTTAATATTCTTATTTTTAATAGAATAAATATCAAAAAGAAATTGAACGGTTGGAAAATGAAAATAAACGGCTGAAACAATCGCTTCTATTAAAAACGGATAAATCCCACGTATCGGAAAAATTGAAGAAAGCAAATAAAACATTAATCGATCTATACTCGGATGTACTGGATGAATTGAATGATTTTGATTCAAATTATCAAACACAAGATCATCTACCACGAGTGATTGTTGTTGGTGATCAAAGTGCTGGTAAAACATCAGTGCTGGAAATGATTGCACATGCAAGAATATTTCCTCGTGGTGCTGGTGAAATGATGACACGGTCACCGGTTAAAGTAACCCTTAAAGAGGGGCCATATCATATTGCTAAATTTAAAGATCAAGATCGTGAATTTGATTTGACAAAAGAATCAGAACTGGCTGACCTACGATCGACGATTGAACGAAAAATGAAATCACGTGTAAAACCTGGTCATACTGTTAGTAAAGATGTTATTTCATTGACTGTCGAAGGACCTGGATTGCCTAGAATGGTGCTCATCGATTTGCCCGGTGTAATAAGTACTGTAACGAATGAAATGGCCACCGATACAAGACAAGCAATCGAAGATATTACCAAATATTATATGGGTAATCCAAACGGTATTATCCTCTGTGTTCAAGATGGATCAGTCGATGCTGAACGATCAATAGTCACAGATCTAGTATCACAAATGGATCCACAAGGACGTCGTACAATATTTGTTATGACTAAAATTGATTTAGCCGAACAAAATATGTCCGATCCAACGCGGTTGAAAAAAATTCTGGAAGGAAAACTGTTTCCAATGAAAGCTCTGGGTTATTTTGCTGTGGTCACTGGTCGCGGAGGTAAAGATGATTCGATTACATCGATCAAAGAATATGAAGAAGAATTCTTCAAGAATTCAAGACTATGCAAGTAAGACTTATGTCTTAGAAATTTAAAATTTGATTCAATTAATCCTTTTGATATTTTCAAAGGCAAGGTATTTTGAATGCATCACAATGTACCACACAAAATCTTAGTTTCGCTGTATCAGATTGTTTTTGGAAAATGGTCAAATCGGCAATCGAACAACAAGCCGATCTTTACAAAGGTATTCACAATGATTCCTTATGATCAATAATTCATTCCGTTCTATTTTTGTGATTTTTTCAGCTCGCAAATTCAATCTAGAAACTGAATGGAAAAATACATTTAGTAAATATCGTGAATTGGATCGGGTAAGATTCATTGAAATTCTTTTAATTCGATTCGAATGTTTTTCATGGTTATTTTTACCCCCATTTAGGATGAATTATTCGAAATTGGTAAAAATCAAATCCTCGACCAAATAATCAAACTTAGCCATTTTAATGAATTACATTGGGAAACATTATTCTTTCAACGTTTGAATGAAAATTTTAAACAATTTATATTCGAAGATATATACTTGCCATGTGCTGAAAAATCAAATGTCGAGAACTTTAATGTATTGATTGATATTAAATTAAAAAATTGGATCGATAATTGGTTGCCGGCGAAAACTGTCGAAACCGGTTGGGAAATATTACGTGAACAATTTCAAAAAACTTTGATACCAAATCATGTTGATCATCGTGATGGTACGGAATCATATGATGAATCAACAAGTGAATACGATGAAAGTGATGCTCAACTATTTCTTCGTTTGAAGAAAGCCGTGGCGACTGCTGTTCTTGAACAACATCAATGGGATAATAAGGCGACCGATGTTATTGTTTGTATTCTTAATTAACCTTATTTGAATCGAATCTTAATTATTCCTTATTTCTCGTGTTCATAGAAACTTCTACAAATGAATTCATCCGAAGATCGAATCGTATCATCCAAAGAAAAATGGAAAGAATCGGCAAAATATTGGCAAGAATTAATTGCTGATCGTATTATTTCAAGTAAGCCCCATTGAAATCATGCACATTTACTTCATTATTTAATGTTTCATCATTTAAAATCAGCTGAAAATCGTTTACGTGAACTATTCGGTCCTAATTGGTTCGAACGTTGGTATCAATGGACATATCGTACCACTGATCAAGTGATAAATGTTAATATTAAAAATGAATTGGATTTATTAATGTCAAATAATATGAACAATAATAATAATGATAATAATGGTCAAAATCAAAATGTAAGCTGGTCATAATTCATTTCTATCATTCTAATTGCAAATTATTGAATTTTCTTTTCGATTTTCAAAGGGTTTAAAGCCAGTATTAGATGCTGAAGATTTGTTACTGGTCAAAAAACGTTTACGTGCCAACAAGATTGATGTCACTGATGAGGATGTAGGTTTTAAATTTTTGATTTAAAGCAATTGATCCATTGTTTTTCATTGAATTTAGATTCAAACAATATGGAACGAGCTGTATAAACAAAATTTCCTTTATAAATTAATGTCCAAGGCACAAAATTGTGAAAAACTATATGCTCATCATATGTATAAATTGGATTCAGATGTAAGTCAGATTGATCCCATTTGACCAAAATCTATTGCAAATATCTCATTTAAATATTTCAAATGGCACACATTCATAGATATCCTGTGATGATGTTGTATTTTTTTATCGTATACGTCACATTTTACAAGCATCATCGAAAGCATTACGACAACAAACGACAAATATTGAAATACAACGTTTAAATCGTGAGCTGAAAGCGATACTCGATGATTTTAATCAAGATTTTCAGCAAAAATCAACATTATTAGTTGGTAAAAGGGTTGAATTGGCCGAAGAACTAAGTGAGTTATTTATTTATTTTTAATTATCTGAAGATTTTAATTAATTTTTTCCACCAAAAAATGACCCGTTATTTATGAACAAAGAACGAGTCCGCCGTATACAGGAAAAACTCGAAGAATTTATTGCCGCTTTGAATCAAGAAAAGTGATTTATTAAATTGATCTTAAAAGATTACTTTGATTACGCTGGATTATTTGTTTGTATTTTTGTATTTGGAATCTTCTTTATGGATTATTAATTATTATCGTCAATTGTTTACTTTGCTGCAATGATAATGTATTAGATTTGAAAACAAAAATTTATTGTTATCAATTATTATTTATGATTTTTTGATTAATCAAAATGAAACAAATTATAGAAATTTTTTTTTGAGTGTGTTTACTGATTTGAAATGTTTTTATATTCCATTGGTATCCAAGTTGATTATGGCTATCACCGTGATTACCAACCAACCAACCAATCATCACCATCATTAGCCCGCCACACCAAACGACGCCAACAAGCAAACAAATTAGTTTCATCAATTGGTTTTATTTTGACTAAATTTATGCAAAAACATTTCATGTTTCCAAAAAAACTATGACAAATGAAATCATCACCGTTAAAAACTTTGATTTGAATGTTTGAATGTTGTTGTGACTTTGCTTCATAGGAAAATACGACATTTAAAATAGCCGGAAAACTGTGTTAATTTTGTTTTTTTCAGAAATTTCGAATGTTTCATTTCATTCGAATGTTTAAGGTTCATCCTCATTGTCATCGCTGTAAATCAACAACAATTTGACCAAATTTTAATCAAAAGTGCTCTTTTTTGAAATCAAAAAAATAAATAAAATAAAGGTTAGTTGATTCATAGCTCAAAAATGAATGATCGGTGGCTTTATTTCATTTTTTTGTCAAATGTTTTAAATACAAACACATATTAAACACTTGCAACTCTGACTATATTCAGTTCAATTCATCTTACATTTAGCAACTTTGATTTTGGCTCAGGTAGCAGTCAATCAGTGAATGTATTTGTTGTTTACATTCATTTTCAGAATAAATGAATACACAGCAGGTAAATGTAAAAGCTACCTGTTGATTCACGGGGTTCGTTGTTCTGCTGCTGCTGCTGTTCATTGTTGATCACATACAAATGTTATAAGCCAATGTTCTTATCAATGTTTATTATGTAATTGACGACTATAAATTGTCAACAAACAAATAAACCAAATGACCAAATATGATGATTTCAATTCATTCCAATTTTCAAAATTATTTTCAATTTCATTCATTTTTAAAGGTGTAAAATACACATAAATAAATCCTAGTGGTCAATCAAATATAACAGTCAAAATTCGAAGCATTTGTTGAATGTAAGTAAGTAAATAACTGGTTATTTTATACCGATTACTAATGATGAAACTCCCCGTTCTTTTCTTATCAATAACAGGTAACTCTCCTTAGATTTACTGAGAATAATTTACTCTTTTTCTTATAAATATTAAAGATTTACCTCTTAAAATTCATTGCTACGTTGAATGGATGGAACAAATTTACATAATCACAAAAATCAACATATGAGCATTTATGAAATCGATGATGATAATGATAATGTTGGTGACAAACATGGTAAATATTCGAATGAAAATGTTTCATTAACATCATCAAACAATCGATATGTTGAAACCGATATGGATGATGATGATAATAATAGCAACGGTAACAACATTAATAATAAAGTTTTATCATCAAAAATGGCCAACAATGATTTCAAACAACGATCACAACATTCGATTAATGTAATTAGGCCAACAACAAATAAAAGCCGTTTACAGCTGAATTTGGCAAAAATAATGAATAATCGTCATCAACGTATACATGCATTATTATTGTTGATTATATTTTTATTGGGGTTAACCCTTCTGATTATCGGCGTTAAAGTGCTGATCGTAGCATTGACAGATGATGATCAAATATGTGAATCATCTTATTGTTTATTTACAGCTGCTCGAATTTCATCGAAATTATCGCCATTGAATGGTCACAATGATAATGAACTAAAGGCTTTAGCATGTGACAATTTCTATGAATTTGCTTGCCAAAAATGGATCAATGATCATCCACTGGATGATTATAATGGAATCTATACGACAAATGATGAAATTGAATCAAAAATTTTCCAGCAGCTAAAACATTATTTAGATCATATTCTGTTGACAATGCCACATGATGATCCATTTTATAAGGCCAAATTTTTCTATGAATCATGTATGAATCTGGAAGAAATTGATCGCAATTCATTTGATTATATTAAACATGAAATTATGGGCGCCGGTGGCTGGAATATAATCGGTAATTGGCATGGTCCTAATTGGCAATCGGATACTGCGCTGGAAAAATTGCAAACATATTTCGATGTTGATGCATTTTTTCGTGTGACAATCGGTGCCGATGATTTAGATCCACAGCTACCATTCATTATTAAAGTATGGCTATTTGAATTATCAATGTCAATCTTTTTTTTTTAATAATTTTTAAATATTTCCCCTAGATATATCCATCTGGTTTAGGGCTGCCACGTGAATATTATTTTGAACCAGAATATAAATCAATAGTTGAAGCATATAAACAATATATGAGCGAAACGGTTAAAATATTCGGTGCAACCAAATTAGATTCAAGTCAATTTGCAGAGAATACATTTAATTATGAAAAACGTATAGCTGAAATAACGCCAACACGTGAAGATTATGGCCGTCCATCGGAAATGTTTCAACGTAGATTTTCGATTCGTGAACTGAAAATCATTGCACCATCCATTAAGTGGTTGAATTTATTGCAAAAATATTTCGAGAAAGCACGTTTAAATGATAATACCCGAGTATTGTTGGCTTTCGATACATATTTTCGTAATATTTCCAACATAATTTCAACAACAGATCGAAAAGGATTGAATGATTATTTAATATGGAAATTCATAAGCGCTTATTCACCTTATCTATCTAAAGATTTCCGTATAATTCATTATAATTTCGAACAATCATATCGTCGATTACCATCAATGAATCATTTGGATGATAATAATCGTTGGCGTTTTTGTTTGGAAACTACCGCCAAATATTTTGGTCATTCATTAGCAGCACTATATGTTAGCAATCAAGTTGATAAAATTTCAAATCGAAGCAATGAAGCTAAATCAAATATAGTGAACGCTATTCAACGTACAATACTTGACAATCATCGTTCATTCATATGGTATAATGCAGCCGATTCGAATGCTGATGATGCACATCGATTGATTCAAATGAAAATGAAACAAATGGAAATAATGATTGGTCATCCACAATTTTTGTTGAAACCACAATTGGCCGGTTATTACACGGAATTTTTAACCGGTATCAAATTTTTGAACAACATTATTGAAGGTATAAATTTCCGGCATAAAAAAATGGAAATGTTATTGAATCAAAAAAATTATGATCAATCATGGCCATTGTTAACATTCGATGCTGAATTCTATTATGATTATGCTGCTAATAAATTATTTATACCAGATGGCATTTTACAATTACCTTATTATGATCAACAAGCACCGATGTCTATTCAATTCGGTTCATTAGGTGTTCATGTTGCCAGTCAAATATTGAAAGCATTCGATTTGATTGGACTTTATTATGGCTTACCAGATGGCCGATTATCGAATAATCGTATATTTATCGATGATGTCGATTTGAATCGTGGAATGCGTTGTCTTTCACGAAGAATCAATTCAATCTCGAATCATGTAAGTACTAAGATCTTCCTAGCTTCGAATGTAACTAATCAATTGATTTCATTTCAAGTACAATAAATCCGTATCACAAACATACATTGATTTAGGTGCATTGGAAATGGCGTGGAAAGCACATAAACAATTTGAAAAAGCTCATCCTGAGAAATCCCTACGACTCCCGGCATTACGCTTTAATAATGATGAATTATTTTTCATTTCATATGCTCAGGTATTTATCAAATAATCATTTTTGAACACTCACCATTAATCATTACCATTATAGACAATGTGTGCAAATATGAAGCCAAAAACAATGGAAATACTTTATGATCGAAATAGCAATAATCAGAATCAACGGCCACTTTCCATTGTTGAACCATTACCCGAATCGCTGAGAATAAATCTATTATTTAGTCAATTTGATCAATTTCAAACAGTGTTCGAATGTGGCCAAAAATCATCAACGAAAAATGTTCGAATAGAATCAGACAAATGTCATTTATGGAATTGACAATTTATAATTTTGTAATTATTTTATATTTTGATTGTGAAAATATTTTATTCATTTTTATAATTGAAAAATTCATTCATTTTTTAAACTGTTTGTTGTACCGGCGGTTCATAACCTTCTGGTCGATCTACTTTTGTCGATGATTCACCACCTTCGGTTTTCGAAGCCGAAGCAGCTGTCGATGATGTTGCACCTTTACCTTCACCATGCATTTCCATTAATTTGCTTAGCTCAAATTTCGGTTTTTTCAATACTTTCACTTTACGAATCATAACATCGTGTAATGGATAAATTGAATTACATGCTTTTTCAATATCTTTGGCAATCGAATCGGGAATCAATTTCAATACGACTTCTTTCAAATCAACTGTCGATACATTATTGGTGATGATTTCGACCATTTTCTTGCGAATAGCTCGAACTTTGGTCGTCTGGGCATAACTAGTCTTTTTCACTTGATGAGGCCAACGTCTGGTGAAACCGATGCAAAAAAATCTCAACAGATAGCCATCACTTGTACGGCAATCAACATGCGTTTCAATCAATGTTTGCCATTTTTTAACCATTGATCCAAGTTTATCTCGGGTCAAATCCATACCATGAAAATTGGTCAATACTTGTCGGCCTTGTACTTCTTCCGAAACCAAACGGAATTTTTTATAAGCAACTTCATCATTTTGAAGATCGGCTAATGAAATTTCAAATACACGACCTATTTGCCATCAATTCAAGAAAATTCAAAAAATTAAAACATGTCCATTGAAAAAAATGATTAAATCTCCATACCTTTAAGACCTTCCGAAGCTATTCTGGTACCTTGTGTACGATTAACCAATGTTTTGCCAACATTTCGATTAGCAAACACGATCGGTGCCTTGATATCATACCATTCTTTACGTGTGAATGGATCGACAATCTTCTTTTTGACACCTTTTTTACCACCTTTGGCGAGACCTTTATTTTTACCGACAGCCATTTCGGAAAATTTTCAATTAAAAATTAATTTAAATTCAAAAAAAACAGAATTAAATCGGGCACACGTTTCAACAATTCAAAACACTAACAGAAAAAGAACAGACAAATGTGTTTAAACGGAAGAGCTGCGTGCTTTGCCACACACACTGACTGTGTAAAAACAGTCAACACACGTTTGTAGAAAAAAGAAACTATCGATACAATCGAATTTTCTCTCATATTTACTCAATATTAAACAAATTGTTTCATTTTATTTTTTGTATAGATGGAGACATCAACAAAATTATTTAAAATATTTTTAAATTCAGCTCGTATCAATTGATTTTGATTAGAATTTACTTCGGAACAATAAATCATACCACATGGAACCAGCTGTAAATCGTAAAGATTCGATTCTGGGCTCAAAATCGTCTTGGGTGGCGCTACGAACAAATGGATTTGGTCACAGGTCGTATATTTTTTGATTACATTCATAACTTTTTCTACTGAATCATCAGGTGAGAATAGTGCTTGCATCACCAAACGATCATATGGGAAAATGATACGTAAAATCGTTTGGGTGAATCGTTTTCGTTTTTGCTGTTCACGATTTTGGCGTAATTCTTGAGTTTCAAGTACAGCTTCTTCATTTGATCGTTGTATACGTCGTAATTCTTTAAGAAGATGTTTAATATCATCGGCTGTATGTTCGAAGAAATTTTCAGGCAATTCGTCAGCAACAAATTCAATGGATTGATCATCCAGCGAATACAGTAATTCATCATTTTCACCACCATCAAGAAATTTGATTTCTGGTTCTCGGCCATCATCAGAAGATGTTTGTTCAGTGATCGCTGGGACTTTTGCTGGAACCGATTCAACTTTACATTCATTCGAAACCGATTTAGCAGAATCAATCGAAGAGCTAGAAGTAATTGAAGGCTTTGGTGCTTCTTTATTATCCGTAATTGGTTTAGTTTCGATTGGTTTTGGTTCAACGATCGTCGGCTCTTTCAAGCATGGAGCATCAGTAGTAGTTGGTGGTGGCGCCACTGGTTTTTCAATTTTCTTAAATTGAATATTTTCCACATATTTCTGTACAGGTTTTTGATCACTGGCAGGACGACAATTAAGCCGTAAAACACATCGTCCATGAAGACCAAGCGCTTTAAGACGTGTATTCTCCAAAACCGCTCGACCATCATACTGAAATAATGATCAATGAATCAAATGTATTGAAAATTAATGATCAAACAAACAAACCTGTCGATTCATGTGGTTGATTGAAAATATAAAATTATCACAATCATTCAATTCAGGAATATCGTTGGCATCGAACAAGCTGGTAATGACCTGCCACAAGGTTTGATTCGATTCGAATTCACCCATTTTCCTTGTTTTATCAGAATATTGTATCGATATTGTAATACGCTCATCATTGGCTTTGTTTGGGTCGTGGACTAAATTCAATTCACTATTCAATGATATGTTTGCAAAACGCAACGATAGGCTATGGTCCAATGGTTTATTATTGTATCTGTGGCCAAAAAATTGAAAAAACAAATTAATAATTGAATTCGAACGTCAAATGGGCCCTGACTTACTGTAAAGAGTATTGATCAATATCAAGTCCTTTGCTGGTACACACTTTCGAAAGAATCTTTTAATGGCGAAAAAAATTGAAAGGGTTATAAATCAAATAAAACGATAGTAATAAGTATTATCAAAGAAATGATGATTTTTGGTAATGTGTTCGATTACACGTCCATACAACAGCTGATTACAACGATCAATGGCTTCGGATCGTTCCGAAGCTAATTGTTTAGCCAACAGCCAATCAACCAGTTGGCGGCCACAAAAATATAATGATCTTCGATCGCTGTCATTTTCAATATTATTCGAGCTATCACCATTGGACAAATGAAAAGTAATATCATTCATACAATCATGACGATAATCGCGGCAAAAACGTTCACAAAATTCTTTAGTCTCGCCATTTAAACTATCGATTGGTGGTAGATATATTTCATTCGAACCAAACAATAATCGACGTATTCGACGTAATTTTTTCAACAATATTTCAGCATCAAAACCAAACAATATGAACATGATTAAACCATGACTAAACACCAGTAAAATGTCGAGAAATTTCATCTCCACAACAATACCATTATGTTCCTTGGCATTTGCTATCAAATGATTCATTTCAATGCTTGAATGTATTGTTACAATCAACAATGATAGCATGACCAAATATAAATGAGGCTGTATTTGATGGAAATCATCATTGAAACGAGTCGAATTACTGCTTTCAATCGCTTCAATGGCCATTTCAATGCGATGTTTATAACGTTTCAAATTATCGGTACAATCTTCGGCAACAATTGAATCATTTGACATTGATCTATGCCGATTTCCAGCTGTACATTGTGAATGACAATTTTGGCTACAACAATCTTTGTAGTGCTCACCATCAACACTGATATTTCTACGACTCACACTGGTTATGTTTTGATATAAATCTTCAACATCAATCAATGGTTGGCTGTTCGAATTTGGAACTGCTGCTTGGTTCGATCTATCCGGTTCATCATTGAAGCTATCGTTGTGCAGTTGTTCATATTCAACACGATTTTTATAATGATGTATCAATATGAATGATATTAGGGCAATCACAATGGTCATTAATGAAATCGTAATCGATATTATCGAATGCATTCGATTGATTCCATAATAAAAATCAATCAAATTATCACTTTCATCAGCATTAAATGTGAATGAAATGAATAATATATAAACAGGCAACACCACTAACAATATCATGGTGAATAATCTCGATATTTTAAGGGTGAAACAAAGACTTTTCCCGTAAAGGCATACCAACATTAATGATAGAAATGCAAGCGATAGCTTTATAATGAAAAATCCAATTTGAAATAAGAAATATTCAATCACTGATAGAATGGTGATGATTCGATAATCATTTTGATTATAATGATCAAATTGTGATGATAATAACAGTCCACCAGTGATGATCATTATATGACCAATCAATAATTTAAATGACCAACGATGTATTATTGAACGTAAACGAAATGTTAAATAAAAGCTATAGCATAGAATAAATGATGCTATCAAGCTTAGAATACTTGTGACAAATATTGTCTGTAATAGGTCGGCATCTAATTGTTCATAATGTATTTGTTTGGAAAAACGTATCATATTCGCCGATACGAATATGATTGGTGCCGATAACAGGGTTGATATTACCAAACCAGCTGATATGATTAATGTTTCAATATTATACAAATTGGAAAATATATAAACAGTTGGTGCTGCCGGTATTGTTCCGTATAAAAATGCAAAATCTGCATATGTTTCATTCAATATTGCCTTATTATGACTAAATATCAATGGTACATGTTCAACAATCGTACGATTCGATAATGGCATTATAAATAATTTGACAGCGATCAATATCAAGGTGATCAGTAATGAATGTGAGAACAGTTTCAATGATTTATGTGATTTAGTATCACTGTTATTGATATTCAGACCAAGTAAAAACAATGCGATTGGTGAAAATGATTGCGATAAACTTGTCAGAAATGGAATCAATATCTTTGGCAATTGCCCGCCGGTCAATACATTGACAATAATGCCCAACATTGTGGACAAGATAATTGGATTGATAATGATTCTACGAACTATACGTCGAATTGTTCGTAAATATTTCCATAAGCCATTTGAATTCGATTGCTGCTGTTGTTGTTCATCAAACATATAACTTGTTTCAATGGCAAACAATGAAATCGGATTCAATATCAATAATTGAATTGGTGCCAATATATAAAGATAATTAGTGAATGATGTTTTCGAATTACCATATAATGATTGCAAAATTGGATAACCAAGAGCAAAATCATTACTTTGTGTTGCAAACATTGCAAAAATGGCTGAACGTCTTATTGCTTGGGCCGCAGGCATTGATTTATATGATAAAATGAATGTAATCACTGATACGGCCAAGAATATCAAGGATTTTGAAATGAATATATTTTGCATAAACAGCAGATTGACATCTTGTAATGATATTGTTGATATTGATAGAAATACCAATGCAGGTAATGCATAATACGAAATGAATGCATTCAAACCCAGTGTTTGTCCATCGATCAGATGAAATTTCCTGGCCAAATAGCCGAGAATAATGAGACCAAAACATTCAATATTAACAGCGACCACATCAATAATACCCAGTTCATTTGAATCTGAAAATATGGCCATATCTTTACTCGTCGTTGAATGTCGAATCGATGAATGATGATCGATTTATCACAAAGGAGAAATTATTTCAAAGGAATTTATCGAATTCCTTTTATTGATTTTAATTTAAGGCGTTTTTCTTTAAGACTATTTGCAGCCAAAATGTAAGTACAAAATTAAATTTTTTGGGTCTTCCAAGTGCAAGTTGTTATGTAATTGAGCGAGTATGTGTTGCATAACTCATTGATTATTAATAATGAAATTCCAATGATTAAACAACAACAATAGACTATAATCGTGTTTGTATGACATTCAAATGATGAACAAATGTGAATCATACACGCACACATATACAGACGAACGTATAATCTCACACACTCTCACATGCATGCATCTCTCGCATATGTGCTTTTATGGAATTTTAATTCATTTAATTTTTGATATTTACCTCTGATAACAAATCATTGATCGTACATTTAATTCGTAATCGATGATTATCGGGCAACACAACTGTTACGGACATTTTTTGGACCGATGTAATTGATATCCAAAGTATTCAAATACCAGAATAAATAGTGGCAATTATTACTGAGAGGAGGACAAGAGAAAAAATTGTCAAATCACTTAATTTTTTAAACATCGATACTATCGATATTTTCGTCACTTTTTTCGCGTACGTCCTTTAATGACAGATGGTTTTTTTATGCACGCGCTCAAACATTCGAAAATTAAATTCCAAAAAAACAAAATTAAATCATCTTTTTTGACATTTGGAAATATATCGATATCGACAATCAAAGCCGAAAATGTTTAAAAATGATAATATCAAAACAAATGATAAACAACAACGTATTGCCACACACAGTCATATCAAAGGATTGGGATTGAGTCCCGATGGAAATGTGGCACAAGATTCATGTGGTCTTGTTGGACAACATAAAGCCCGAAAGGTATGTCGAATTACAGAATGACAGAACAGTGAATTAATCGAAAATATTCATTACAGGCTGCTGGTGTTGTTGTCGATTTGATTAAATTGAAAAAAATGGCAGGCCGTGCTATATTGTTTGTCGGACCTCCAGGTACCGGCAAGACAGCGCTAGCCTTAGCCATTTCACAAGAACTTGGTGATCAAATACCATTCTGTCCGATGGTTGCTGGTGAAGTTTATTCGGCTGAAGTTAAAAAAACTGAAATACTCATGGAAAATTTTCGACGTGCCATCGGTTTGCGAATCAAAGAGACGAAAGAAGTATATGAAGGTGAAGTTTGTGAAATCACTCCGATTGAAATGGATAATCCATTGGGCGGCTACGGGAAACAAATTCATCATTTATTATTAACATTAAAAGCAACAAAAGGAACAAAACAATTGAAATTAGACCCAAGCATATATGAATCGCTGCAAAAACAAAAAGTTGAAGTTGGTGATGTTATTTATATTGAAGTGAATAGTGGATCACTGAAACGTATTGGTCGATCTGATTCATATGCAACTGAATTTGATTTAGAAGCTGATGAATATGTACCGCTGCCAAAAGGTGATGTTTACAAACGTAAAGCTATTGTTCAAGATATTACCCTTCATGATTTAGATTATGCAAATGCACATCCACAAGGTGGACAAGATGTACTTTCGATGATGAGTCAGCTGATTAAACAAAAGAAAACTGAAATCACTGATAAACTGCGTATCGAAATCAATAAAAAAGTAAATAAATTAATCGAAAGTGGACAAGCAGAATTAATTTCGGGTGTTTTGTTTATCGACGAAGTACATATGTTGGATTTGGAGTGTTTCACATTCCTGTCCAAAGCATTGGAATCGAATATAGCACCAATAGTTATAATGGCATCGAATCGTGGTAATTGTTTGATACGTGGTAGTGATGATATTTATGCACCACATGGTATACCGATTGATTTCCTCGATCGTACCATCATTATCAAAACAGTACCATATACTCGGGAAGAAATTCTAAAGGTATTTGAAGTTTTAAATTCCAAATTATTAAATAATTGACTTTGTTTCTGTTTATTTAATGCTATTTACCAATAATAGATAATACGAATAAGAGTTAAATATGAATCACTGGACATAGATGATGCTGCATTGTTACAATTATCAATGATTGGTTCACGTACAACATTGCGTTATGCATTACAATTATTATCACCATGTCAACAATTGGCCAAAATTTATCTGTCAAACATAACGACGAAAATATTGGATGAAGTCAGTGAACTATTCAGTGATTGTCGACAATCGGCAATCATATTGAATGATGAAAGTAAATTTTATCTCAAATAAAAATTTCATTAACAATTTTCAATTTTAAATCTTGAATTCAACCAATGAAATAAAACATCCGTTTATTTTTGTTTGTTTGTCTTGTTTTGTTCATTCGATTCGAATTGAATTCAATGATTGTTCATTTGTAATAATCATTGATAAATGGCGGATATACCGTATTTGATAATGTTGTTTGGGTGTACCACTAATCAATTCAGTATTTGATGGCCGGCGCCACCATCCAATGGCTAATTATTGAACCTTTTAAATGCATTCATTTTGGTGCTTGGTGCTTCATTCATACGCTAGTTATACGCTTCATTCATTCATTCATTCATACACACACATATTAAACAGTTAGATATGACTTGAACAACAACAAGTGGTCGAAACATTTTGTTTATTTGTTGTTTTTGTATTTATGACTCAAAATGTATTAAGACTTTCAACCAATGAATGAATGGTTTGTGGCTGTTTTTTCAAATTTGATTCGATTCGATTTGAATTTAAACAATTTTTTTTTTTTTGGCTGATTGATTGATGATAACAACAAAATCAAATCAAATTTGGTGAAATGTAAACGTGAAAATATGAAAATGTATCGTATATGAATTCAAACATATATATCACTTGTCAAAAAAGGATATATTTGCTGTTGTTCGATTTTGATGTTTTTCGTGAAAATACATTCGATTTTGATTTTCAATTTTGATTGATATTCATAAACATGTATCAATCAGAAACAACAAGAAATGTTTTTTTTTTTGGGCAATTTGCTTTTGGTACATTTTTGTTTGATAATTCACAATCATATTTGTGATTGGTGATTGTTAATTGAGTGATACATCCAATACATTCATCCAATAAATCTCATTGATCATTGATCAATATTTCAATATTCATTTTCTTGTTTCAGTGCCTTTTTTTCTTATGTATAAAACGACAAAATATTATTTTCCAGCCAAATTTCTTAAATTTTAAATTCATTTTTTGTTAATTGATTAAGGTTCATTTTGGTTTAATCAATCAATTAATTAATTATTGATCATCAACAATCGATTATTATCGATTATCGTAAATCTATTCGGTCAACTAAATGGATTGAATTTGAATCAGTAATTATTTGAACGTCAATAACAATTGAAAAAAAAAATCTTGAATAATGACAATATTATTACGTTTGTACATTATATTTCTATGGATTACACAAATATCACGTTTATCGATTTTGCTGTTGAAAACATTGTTAGGACCATTACGTGCGGCCATATTGCCTGGCCCGCGGAAAAATGTTAGAAATAAAATAGTATTAATTACTGGTGCTGGTTCTGGTATTGGGCGTGAATTAGCGCTCAGATTTGCTCAACATGGTGCCCACACTATCCTTTGGGACATTAATGAAGTAAGATTTCGAATTTTTTTGATTTATTTAAACTAATTTGAATCATTTTTATTTCAGAATGCTGTCAAAGAAACTTGTATGATGGTTGATGAAATAATCAAATTAAAATCAACAAATTCGAATCATCATAATAATGGTTCAAATCATTATAACAACAATAGACATTCATTGACTAACAAATCGCAACAACAACAGCAACAAGCAGCTGCTTGGTTCACGGTTGATGTAAGTAACGAGCAACAAGTACAAAATGCATCGCAAATATTGCGTAATCAATTCGGTGATGTTGATATATTGATCAATAATGCTGGCATAGCACCTTGTGAACCGTTTAAAAATTTAAAATCAGAAAAAATTCGGCAAATATTCGATGTTAATATAATGTCACATTTTTGGACTGTCAAACAATTTTTGCCAGCCATGGAAAAAAATAATTCTGGTCATATTGTTGCCATAGCATCTTCGGCCGGTATTATGGGTAGTCCATATTTTACCGCTTATGGGTAAGTCGATGATTGACTAGCAATCGAACTCCAAATTGATTGATTATTGCTTTACAGTGCCAGTAAACATGCTGTCGTTGGCTTCATGAAATGTTTATATGAAGAGCTGGATGAAAATTCTCAAATACGTTTGACTACTGTTTGTCCCCTGGGCATAAGTGGCACCGGTATCGATATACCTACGAAAACACGTTTTCCATGGCTACTGCCCGTGATGCCATTAGAATATGCTGTCGAACTGATATTCGATGCCATATTAAGAGAAGAAGAATTTTTCGTTCTGCCAAAAACATTCAAATGGATACATAGACTTCTAAGGTATTTGTTTGTCGACCTTTGTTTCAGTCCCAATTATTTATCTTATTCATTGAATTTTCCGTAGCATATTTCCCCAGAAAATGGCCAGTACAATATGGAAATGCTTGGATTATTCCGTAGTGCCAACAGGTCTTTATGCACCAATAGGTCGTGCACATTATCATGATCGTATATATCGTAAATTATCATTGGCCAATGGTCATCATAATCATCAAAATCATCATCATCAACAGCAAATGAATAATTCTAGTAATCATTATTCATCATCATCATCATTGGTTGATCATCATCAGCAGCAATCATCATCATCAACGCCATCATCATCGAATCGTTTGAATCGTTCATCATCATTTCGATATTGATTTAATCGATTAAATCGATTCATCAATCCATTAGATGTTAATTCTGTAATAATCGAATTCCGAATGTATTCACATTTCATATGATCATTTATAATTTAAATTTTGAATGTTTTTCAATGTTCAACATACAGGATTTTCAAGTTTTAATTCAGAGTTTTGAAATTGATTTTCGTAGTTTTAAGATTAAATTTCGTAATTTCACTGTTGAAAATTGCATTCAAAACTATGAAAATCAACTTGAAAACTACGAAATTAAATTTCAAAACTACGAATTAAAACTTGAAATCCTGTTAAATTTCTCACCATTGAATACTCACATATATACATACATTTTACAAACTTTTTTTTATTAATTTTAGTTGTCATATATATTTTATATTATTGAAATTTTTTAAATGAATAAATAAATATTTTTTTTTAAAACTATCGATAATCATAAAAATTCAAAATTGATCAATGACACAAGACAAGGAATTCATCATCATCAGCTGATTATTAGGTGATGGACTTGCCAACAAATAAATATTGATTCGATTATCATCATTCATTCATTCATTCATTCATATTCGAAAACCTTGTCGATGCAATATTTGCTCATCTGAATTGTTTTATTTGAGTCGATTGATTTAATCACATCTGAATGTCCATGGTTTATTCAAGGTTCTGAGTCGAAGAAATTGAAGAAATTTCAATTGAAATATGAACAAATGACTATTTAAGATTATCGTTTTGGCCAATCATTCAATCATTCATTTATGATGGATTGATGTTGCTCTATTCGAACAAAATCAATTTGACAATAATCAAAACATTGACATTCAAACAGATAGCCGGATTTCCAATCCGAAATGGCCAAAATTGTGAAATTGAATTTCACAAAGTAAATTTGAATTTCTCTCTCATCAAACAATTGTTGATCAATTGATCGAATCAAATTTGAAATTTTGTTCATCTTCTATATGTACGTGAATTAATACATGCAAACATTCACAGCGTACGATGTATCATATGTGCAATTATGCAATCATTGTAATTGTAAACGGCATTAATTGAAAGTGGTGGCCATAATAAAAAAAATGATCACGTATGACCATCATCATAATCGCGAAACGATAATAATATTAGATTGTCCGAAAAGTACTTACCGATTTTTCAATTATTGTTACGATATAATCGGCAAAAACTTTTCGGACAATCTAATATTATTAGTCAGAATGACTTGAAAGCAAGTGTCCGTGGGAGCCAACACGTGCACCATTTTGCATCATTCATTTTAATGTAATTTGCCATTGTTTCAATTTTTAATTCGTTCATGTTTTAAATATGTTAATAACACCTTTGGCTGTGTCGGGAAAGTATAGACTTTTAATTGATTATTTAAGATATTTAAGATACGCATTCATATCTTCAAGGTATCGGAAATCGATTGCAATAACAATAGACCTCTGTGAAACAATAAGAAGTCATTAAAACCCATTACCGAACCAACCCTTCCATTGCTAATTGGATTGTTAATACCATTGTTAATGATTGCCATGAAAAATTCATTATTATCGATCGATTCGAAAACAATACATGAAACAATGGAACATCCATGAATCTATCTCTGAAAGTGATGGTCATCAAAAATAATTGTTTGATCGCAATAATAATAATAAACCAATCATTGTCGATGACTAGTTGTCATTATATTACTGTTATTACTATTAATATTAACAACTAATTGTTATTTCCCAACATACAAAGTTTCAAATTTTAATTCGTAGTTTTAAAATTAATTTTCATAGTTTTCAAGTTAATTTTCATAGTTTTGAATGCAATTTTAAACCAGTGAAATTACGAAATTCAATTTTAAAACTACGAAAATTAATTTCAAAACTACGAATTAAAACTTGAAACTCTGTATATTTAATAATATCAAAAACGATTCATATTTCATTATTTTCGCCACCATTCATTCTTCATTTGAATCATCAAAATTTCAAAATTTCATTGAACTGAATGCCTGCTTGCCTGATGAAAGTTTTCTCTTTTTTCACCTTTGAATTTTTTTCCAAAAAAAAAAAAAAAAAAATGAGAGAAAATTTCCAGAAAAATAAAAGAGAAGGAAAAATTTCAAAAAGAAAATTTCCAAATTCAAAAATTCAAAAAAGATTCCACCACCGCCAATTAATTTTTGTTTGTGACAAAAAAAAAATCTTCAAAAAAAAAGATTCTTTTTTCGAATCATTTTGTCCACGTTCGATTGAATGACCACCATTCGAATCGAATCAAATCAATCAATCAATCAAATCAACCAATTTCTTCTTAATCAAAAATTCCAAGATCCAAATCCAATCAATCAATATTTGTTTATTTGTTGATAACAATGAAGAGATTTAAAAATTTGTCCAAATAATCATACGATCTTTGTATTATTTATTTATCTTATACTTTGTATATTCAAGTTTGAATTATCAAAATTAATTATTTTGGTGATAATTTTGATTATCAATATTTTACTCTGATATATTCAAATGTATATTCACTAACCAATCAATCACACGCATAAATACGATGATGATTTTCTTCAAATGATTTTAACGATATTCTAATGTGTGTTTGCATTTAATGAATTTAATCAAACCAAATAATTCAACATGATTGTGTCAAATGTTCAATTTTAAATGTACAAAATCAACTTGTTCTTTGTTTTTTGATGTTCAACAATATTTGAAACATATTGTCCCTGAACTTATTTTTCTTAATTATAATTCAATAATTGTTTTTATTTTATGTTTTGTGGTTTTATTATTTGAACACACACATATATTATTTGATCAAGCCAAAAATTTCCGTATTTTTTCGAATACAAGGTAAGTTTTATTTTTTGACAATTCAATTTGAATGAATGTTTGAATAATATTGATTTAATTTGATTGAACTTTTGAACAATACTGAGTCTTTCGAATCGAGTCACTGTCAAAATATGTAATTTAATTTTGAATTATTCGAAAAAAAATAAAATAAAATAAATATCAATTGACAGTACTCTCATACATTAAATAGTAATATATCAATATCGATAGAAAATTAAAACCATCTGACCAGTAATTATTATTAATATTTGATTTTATTTGTACATTTTTTTCCCTATAAATTTTTGTCAAATTTTCCATATTATATCAATGCAATTGATGTGATGTCATTTTCAAAAAAACTGACCAACTGTAGTGACCATCATTAGCATATCATTGTAGTAATTGTCATGAGGAAAAGACGTAATTCGGATGAATTTTTTTTTTGAATAGTTTTCCGTTCGATTTTTTTATTTTTTTAGTTATTTTGATGACAAATTTTCAATACATTTATCTATTTGATTTGATATTTTAGTCATACAAAATTTATCACTAATCAATCGAATCAATCAATCAATTTTGAAAATTCAATTTGACCCACTAACTACTTCAAACCAGATTTAGAATATTTCAACTTTGCTAATTTGCAAAAATTCTTTTATCATCAGTGAAAATAGAATTTGAATGTAGGTATTATTTAATTCTTATTCAACTTAAACTTTAAATTTCAAAAATTTACAAAATTCCGGTGCTGCTGCACTGATGATTGATTGTGTTCACGTTGAATTTGATCCAATCAACCGTAAGCAATCAATCAAATAAATGATGATGATTAAGTAATCATCATTATTTCAATATTTTAATTTGTTTAATTATTCAAATTTATTTATTTCAAATTAATGATTCAATAAGATTTTTCCTTTGTGTGTGAGGTGGTGTATTCATCATATAAATAAACACATTTGAACAATTGATCCTTGATCAAATTCAAAAATGAATGCTATTAAAAGTAACGCTAACATATATTTGAATGTGTATCTATTTAATTCATTATTAAATAGGTCATCGATTTTTTTTTGAATTTGAAATTCATCATTTCAATGTGATAACAACATTTATAAACATATTAAAATAAATAATAATCAATTAGTTTAAGGTCATTTGATGAAATCGAATCGAAAATGATAATAATTATTGTCAAATAGTCAATCAAATCATTTGACAATTTCCATCATTTTTTTCAAATTTTCTTATGAATTCTTATGAACCAATCAAGAAACCTGGTAATTTTCAATAATTCTCATTTGAAACAAGTGTATTTTAGTTGTACGCTCAGAAATCTGATTGCTTATCATGATCGCCGATTATTTATCATTGTTTCAGTTTGATTTAAGACATTAATGCGTCAATCGCATTTTAAATCGACTTAGTTCGAAGCGTATTTTTACGCTGTTTAAATGATGAATAAATATTAGTGCGTACGAAAATTCAATTCGAACAAATGTTGCTATATTTTGCAATCAAAAATTTCTCTCAATCTCAAAACAACAACGAATCAATCTTATATCTTGATTTAGCATCATAATAATAAAAAAAATTTAAAATTAGTATTCCAATACGAAAAAACAACGAAATACGTGTTTCAAATGTCCATTCACATTTCATTTATCAGTTCAATTTCCAATGATTTGTACATTTTACTTTCTTCAATTATTTGAAGGACATCATCATTCATGAAATCGTTGCCTGCAGGCCTAATCAAATGTTTTTTTTTTTGTTTCAAAGTTTCAAATATTACATTGAATATCACATCATATTTAAGTGTGGTAAAAGCAACCATTTGACGATGATGATAAGAAAAGGAAAAGATAAATTAATTTTTCTCATTCATTCACGAAATAAATCTGATAATTAATTTAAGAAGTAATCATTTAAGCAAAGCATTTGAAAATCGAAATATATTCAAGTAATCATGGTCACTTTATTTAGCATCTTGAACATATTTCAATTGTATTTATTTGCCGCTATTGCAAATTGTTGTTGTTCCATTTCATTGAAATCAAAATGAATATGAATGAATGCAACAATAATACATTCACACAAGATTTCGTAACACAAACTTGTTGTTTCGTTGTTGTTGTTGTTCAAATGTCTTTAGCTTTGATCACAATTTTTTTTAAAATGAAATTCGAAATTTAAAATCAGTTATTTATTTATTTATTTTATTTATTTTCTGCATGATTAGCCAATGATGATGATGATGATCATGGCCAAATGATCACATTTGATTGATTGATGTACTATGAATTTGTAATGATAATTATTATAATAATATGTATCATTATTATATTCGATACGGCTGCAATTAATTAAAGTAAAAATTTGATGGTGCAATATTTTATTTTTCCAGAGTCATTAATATTAGGTTGTCCGAAAAGTTTTTGCCAATTTTATTGAAGGGAATTATAAGAAAATCGGCAAAAACTTATCGGACAACCTAATATTTTGATTATTTTTCAATTCAAAAAATCGATAATCTTATCAATATTCTTTTTGATTCAATTAAATAGATAAATGAACACCGAATAATTATTCGCATCATTTTGGCATATGGCATTTCGTAGTTGATAAAATCGATTATAAAACTATTCATCAATTCATTCTTCACATTAGTATCGCGAAACGTTTGTATTATTTTTCAAGTTTAAATTTGAAATTTATTCATATTTCTATATATTCAAATAACAGAATCAAATCGAATAATGGCTATCAATTTAGATGAATCGAATACTGCTGAAAATGATACTGCATCAATTGATCATATGAATAATAATGATTATAATAATTTATCAACAAAATCATTATCATCAAATGCATCGACAGCATCAGCGATTGACCCTTCTTCTTCGCCATCTTCAATAAAGAAAAGATCACTAAATAATGATGATGATTACAATGATGATACATCATCATTGGCAAATAATATCATAAATCGTATTGATCAAACAATATCAAAATCAATCATTTTGGTGAATAATGATCATGATGATATTGTTGGTGATACACTATCATCTTTAGTGAATAATAATAATATAAATAATGATAATAAAAAAATGTCACAATCAAATCTAATCATCGATCAAAATAATAATAATAATGATAATGACAAGAGTAATGACCCTGCGCATCTTCAAATAACAATTGATAACAGTGATTGTGGTCAGCAGCAGCAGCAAATCAAATTAAATGGTCAATATCAATTGATTGCATTGAATGATAGTAAGCATATTGATATTGATGATGATTGTGTCGATGAAAAATTAAACGATTCGCAGAAGAAGAAAAAACGATTCAAACTGACAATATTTGGCTATCAACCAAGTCAAATTAAATGGACCAATGTAATTTGGTTATTATTCACTCATACATTGCTGGTAATTGGTTATGTGTATGTGTCATTATATCCTGTCAAATTTTTCACTGTACCATGGATTGCATTGCTTGGTGTAGCTGGCGGTTTTGGTGTGTCGATCGGTGCACATCGTTTATATGCTCATCGTTCATTCAAAGCACGATGGTTATTACGTTTCGGTTTAGTATTGGTCGAGACATTATCAATGAATGGTGGATGTTATAGTTATGCACGTGATCATCGTTGTCATCATAAATTTGTCGATACAAATGGTGATCCGAAAAATGCTAAACGTGGTTTCTTTTTCGCTCATATTGGCTGGTGGATGTTGAAAAAACATCCTGATGTGATACGAATGGGTAAAAAATTAAATCATAAAGATTTAGATGATGATCCGTTGATTGTTTGGCAGAAGAAATTATATTTTCCATTATTTCTATTGGTGAGCGTTGTTGGTCCAACATTGATTCCGGTTTATTTATGGAATGAAGATATTGTGATCTCATTTTTCATGTCGGCCGTATTACGTACAGTTGTGGTCGTACATCATTTATTCACCGTCAATTCGATTGCCCACATATTCGGTCTACGGCCTTATAACAAAGATATTGGTCCAACTGAATCAAAGATTACAATGTACCTGTCATTAGGTGAAGGTTCACATAATTATCATCATACATTCCCATATGATTATGCTAATTGTGAGAAAAAATGGTGGGAAGTGTTCAATCCATCGACATTATTTGTCGATTTATGTTCAATGGTTGGTTTAGCATATGATTTGAAGAAACCATCGGATCGTGTTGTCAAAGGTGTCATTTCACGTCTTGGTGATCCAGCTTTTTATGAGAAAAAAATACATTATCAGAAACCAATGAAACGACGAATCATGCTTGGTGCCATTGATTGGCTAGTCGGTATTGTTGTTGCCGGTTGGGCTATTTATCCACCAATTTTATTCAAAATTATCACTGGCCGGCCAGTTATCATCTTTTAATTATTTATCTTTTTTTTTGTCACCAACAAAATCATCACTTCAACATGAATTAAATGCGATTATATCATTCAATCAAGAATTTTTCCAACAAATTTTGCTACCAAGTCTTGAAACAAAATCATATCTTATCGTTGCAGGGTACGAAAATAATCTTCCAATCCCTTGACACAAACATATTTAGTGATCAGTCATTTCATTGAACCCTTTGGCACGTTTCTCAGGCGGTTTATAAATCTTCAGGCGTTCAATGAATGATGGTATGCCAATGGGTCAATGAAACTTTTTTTTCAAAGCATTATCTGTGCACAAATCAATCCTCGTTCATTCCAAATATTCACTCCTTTTCGATAAATTGGTACATTAATATAAAATGATTAAATTAATTTCAACTTTTTTGTAAGACCAAATTTAAAAAAAAAAATCTTAAATAAAAAATTGATATACCCAATCATGTCCGACGAAAAAAATCATTTGTATTCAATAACGCTGGCATTTCTGATACTGAATTAAAAACGAGCGTATTTTTACGTCAGCGGCATCTGTAAATTAAACCTTGAAAACGTAAAAATACGTCTGCATTTATGAATAGGAAATTATTGAAACTGACGTTGTGATCAAAAGATGGCAGCATTTTCGCCTTGAAAATTCAAATTTTCAAAAATTTCATTTCAATTTTAAAAAGCATTGTCATTTTGAACGATGAGAATTAATGGAAGAAAAAAAAGCGTGATCGATACGTCTATATAAATATTGATTGTCAATTATGAACATTTCTTTTAATTAAAATAAAATATTAATTTCCCATATTTGATTTTTGAACAAATTTTTAATTAAATTTTTGAAAATTTTAATTTGATAATTTCAAATTCAAAAAAAAATGTCTCCATTCGAATTGAAAGAACAAATTGAATCACGAGATAATTTCGATGCAATATTTCTTGGCAAATGTTTAATTAATAATAATGATCGAAACAACAATAATCAAATTGGTAAAAAAATTGTTAAATCAGCAACACGTAAAATTGTTAAAAGCATGTTCACAAAAACTCAAAGAAATCGCCATAATAATAACAATGGAATAATTAAAGATAATCTTCAAATTGATTCTTCAGAGGTAATTATCGAAGTACGATGTGATCAAATAATTGTTAGCAAACGTAAATTTATTGATTTATCCCCGAATGATTATTATGATAATCGTAATCATGAGATTAATGATGAATATAATAATGATCGATTACCAATGTTCGAATGGAAAAAGAATAATATTTCCAGCTGTTTTATATTACGTGAAGATAAACGTATTATAACGATTGTTGCTCATAATAATGAAAATGATAATTATCAACCCTTATCATCATCAATGGATGGTCAATTAAATGCACATGTATTTTATATGGCCAACAAGTCGATTGTTAATCAATTGATGAATATTCTATACGAAATGTTAATCGACGATGATCGAAGCAATCGTCGTTTGGCTACACTCGAAAATGTCGTCAGCAGCAGCAGCAGCAACAGCAGCAGCGCTCCGATTTTGATCGGTGATAACAAATGTCTGACATCGAAACGACGAAATGATGGTCAATGTCTTGGACGGCAACAACAACAACAACAACAACAACATGAAACTATCAAAGATAATCATGTTCAACTGATAAATCTATGAATGATTCAATCCAAATGTTTTCATAATGAAATCATGCAATTTCTGTTTTCCGAATTGAAATTCGTTTTTATATTTTTTAATAAATAAAATGATTTTATAAAAGGTTATAATCTTAAGATTATCATTAAATAATTATGATCGTAATCATTGTGTTTCTATGTACGTGTGTCTGTACGACTCTTAGTCATAAGAAGTCTATAGAAATGATGGCCGAAAAAACAAGTTTTATGCGAAATTTTTTTTCCCGAAATCGGAAAAAGCAGAAATCTAAGACTAATCTCAGTGAATGTTGTTGTCGTAAATAATAATTCTCTCCAGTCAAAAAAAAAAAAAAAAATGGCAGCCAATCGTCATCTATTAGGTTGCCTGGAAAGTTGCTGCCGATTATATCATGGAAAATAATGAGAAAATCAGCAAGAACTTTTCGGACAAACTAACATATTACTTTCACTTCCTTATAAATTTTCATCCAAAGAAATCTTAAGAAAGTGAATTTTGCTGAAGAGTTAATGATATGACTCGACAATTCTCCATTGATATTACATTCTCGGATGAAAATACGGTTGACGCAGTATTACTTCAACATTTTCGATTTTTCTAGGCAGATGAATCAAATACAACAAATCAGAAAGACATTTGCACAGATAAATAGTCCATGAAAATATCGACTGAAGAGAGATTCATAGTTCATAATTGATTTGTTTGTCTTATTTGATTGTCTATGAATTGAATTGATCGACCAAAATTTTGTAAACGAAGAGTTATTTTGTTCGAGAAAAATACAAAAATTTGAACTTTTCTCAATTTTTAAAATTGAAAACAAAACAATAATCAATTGTAATCAATATTTCGAATCAAAAACAACATGGCAATAACAACGTTAACATCAACTGAAAATGATATTAAATCATCGAATGATAATTCAAATAATGACCAATTTGATGAAATTGTGCTTAAAAACAATGCCGAAAATGACCAAAATGAAAATACGGTCAAAAAATTTCATCAACAATTATCCGAATTAAAATGGATTAATATCATTATTCTACTGGCAATTCATATATTAACAGTGATTGGTACTGTACATATTACGCTGAATGATCTTAAATTGTATACTATCATATTTTCTTCGATAATTGGTCTTGCATCTGGTCTTGGTATGGCCATTGGTGGCCATCGTCTTTGGGCACATCGTAGCTTCAAGGCGACAACGACTTTTCGCATAATTTTGGCCATTTTACAAGCGATGACAATGAATGGTAGTGCTTATAGTTATGCACGTGATCATCGTACACATCATAAACATTCGGATACTGATCGTGACCCGAAAAATCCTTCACGTGGTCTCTTTTATTCGCATATAGGTTGGTGGATGTTACGCAAAAGTGATAAAGTTAAAATGGCTGGTTCGAAACTGAATTTTGATGATTTGAAAGCTGACCGGGTTTGTTGGTATCAACATAAATTCTATGTTCCAATATTCGTGTTGTTTGGCGTATTGATACCTACATTGGTGCCATATTATTGCTGGAATGAACAACTATTGAACGCATTTTATTTATGCACCATTTTACGCATTACAGTCGTGTTACATCATCTGTTCATGGTCAATTCGGTTGCACATTTTTTTGGCCATCGTCCTTATGATTTTCGTATACGGCCAACTGAAAATCGTTTGGTCATTTATCTAAGTCTTGGCGAAGGTAATCACAATTATCATCATACATTTCCATATGATTATTCATCAAGCGAGAAAGCTGCATGGGAATTTTTCAATCCATCCACAATGATCATTGATTTTTTTGCATTATTCGGTATGGCATATGATCGTAAAAAAGCATCACGTCAAGTTATCGATGGCTTTGTTAAACGTGTCGGTGTTCCAACATATTTTGATCCACCAAAAAATTTATTATTCCGTATTGTCGATGGTCTTTTCGATTGGTTCGTTGGACTAATATTTGCACATTGGACCCTGATACCGGTTTTCATTATAAAATTTATTTTAGGTAAACCATTATTCATCTATTGACCGACAGATGCCGTTGAACATGGCAAACATTTGTTTTATTGGCGACATCTAGTGTTATTATTAACAAATTGACATTAAATGGACAAAAAATTATTTCCCTAATTAATCTGATTAATTATGATTTTTATTAAAATTTTAAATTATTTTCGTTAAACGATTTTTAAATAAAAATAAAATTTCGAATTAATTCCATAGCAAAAAAAAGACGATAATCATTGTGAACACAAGCAAAATCTACGAAGGTGAGTTCTAGTCAACTTTGTGTCAAATTTTTTGATAAATTTGTCCGAAGAACCCGAAGTGGACTAAAAACTCACCTTCTAATTATGAGTATTGAATAATTCTTTGAATTTATAATCATGTTTAAAGTTATTGGCGTTTTGTTACAGTTTTTTATTTATGATTATCATGGATCATAGATCCCAGTGATTTGATAAGTATTATCATTTATCAAAAATTGTCCTTATCAACAAACAAGACATATGCAAAGTTGACATATGAAATACGTGTGCACACGAATTCAATTGTGAAAGTATACTTTTATTGAATGGATTGACAATCTGCACAGATCAACACTGCAACATCATATCAAATTTTCAACATTTCTACGAAAATAGACCTCAAGGTCTTCATAATTGATGTACCTTCAGAAGGGTCACACATTTTCCCACGTATAAACTTGAACAAAATTTGCCAGAGCAGACCAAAGATTTTGTGTGTGGGGATTTGAAAGCGCTAACAAATGATACACGACTCTAGACTTTATTTCATTTTACAAGGTTTTGTACTTGCGAGTGCAATCAATTCATATGTTCATTTGTGTGTTTATTTATTTTTGTTGTTGTTTGAGAGCAATTGCTTTGAGCTATTGAAACATCTGGTTTTCCAACCAACCAACCAAACACACACACTTCATTCATCATTTTTTCATTGTGATTTTTCATTGAGTGTAATGAATTGATCTGATGATCATTCCTTTTTGAACAAATCATTCTTTTTGTGTTTGAAAATGTCAAAGTATTTGTGTTGTCATTGTGATCTGATTACTATTTGATTCTTAATATTTGAAATTTGGTCAAATTTATCATCGGAAAAATGGAATTAAAGGTATGTTTATCCAATAATTAATTTTGATCAATGATTAATTCATTTGTTTTCATTTTGAATAAGGTATGGTGTGACGGTATACAGCGTATTGTTTGCGGTGTTCAACCAACAACCACTTGTCAAGATATTGTACAAATATTAGCATATACCACAGGTAAAACTGGCCGCTTTATTTTGATTGAAAAATGGAAAAATAATGAACGAATTTTGGCACCGAATGATCATCCGATCGTTTCGTTGTCCAAATGGGGTGAATTTTCAAACGATGTTTGTTATGTACTGAAAAGAACTGGTGATTTACCATCGAATTATGGCGGTCAACAACCGAAAACAGCCGCCAACAATAATCACCTGAATACACCAAAATTTAGTGGTAAAAAATCGGAAATTTCTGAATTGAAACGTAAACAACAACATCATCGTATTTCAAATATTGAAAATTCATTGAAAAATAATGATGGAAATCATTCGAATATGAAACATTCAACATCAGCACCACAACATTTATTTCGAAATATGGTTAATGAAGATCATTCAAATAATCAGAATGCTAGTCAACAACAAAATTTAGATTATTTATCATTGACACGTGATACACGTAATACAAATCATCATTCATATCATCCTGGGCGTCCATCGAAGGTGAATAATCAACCAGCTGAATCTTTGTATGGAACCCTAAATAAACCAATGATCCGTCCTCGAAAACCACCGCCATATCAAGAAGCGATTGCAAAAAGTTCCCTAATCAATAAAGATGGTATTATTACATTCCAAGCATCACAAAATAATTATATCGAAACGATTCCTAATACTGCCACTAGTCAAACAACAAAACAATCGATTCCAATTAGTTTAGTCAGTATTCAATCAAGACAACAACCTCCACCACCACAATCATCGAATCATAATGATAATGAATTTGATATGATTGATGATGAACAACAATTAGAACAAGAATTACAACAACTATTGATGGATGGTCAACAATATACGAATGAAATGAAAGAAATCAAAATGAAATTAATGCAAAACGAGCATGAAGTTGATCGATGTCGTAATGAAATTGAAAGATTAATGGCAAAAATTGATAATCAATTGAATAATTGTAAAAATGAAAGTCATAACCCTAATGATGATGCCATTGATTTTGATAGTTCTAATTCCAATGATTATCGATCAATAATTGAAAAATTGAAATCATCCATACAAGAGACAAATGATAAAATAAATGTACAGGTTTGTATTTTGAAAATTAAATTTAATCAATTCTAAATTTTGATTTTTCGCAAATAGCAAACAGATTTACAAGTGATGGACGAATCATTGGAACATTATGATGAAAATATGCGAAACAAACAAGAATTGATTGAAAATTTAATTGAACAAATCAAAGAAGCGAATGTAGAAGGTATGGAACTACAAGAATTGATTGATTTATCTGCTAACAATTCTAAACAAATCAATGATATTGTTTGGAACGATGAAGATGGACAACAACAATCATCGACAATTTTGATTGATTCGAATGATAAATCAAATTTGAATTCACTGAAAAATCAAATGACAATCAAAACAAATTCATCATCATCATCATCAGCCATAACAAATCGTAGAATACCAGTATCTTTACTGGAATTAGGTAATACGGTACCGACTAAACGTAATCCAGATGGTATTTGGGTTTAAGAAATTGGGACAAATTTATTTTGATTCGTTCGATCGAACGTTTTTGGTGTGGAGGCTTCGAATTCCTCGTCATCATATTGACATATTAAACTAAACATAACGCCAGCGGCACCAAAAATTTTTCAAAGTTCACTAAACACTATTCAAAGTCAAAGTTTTTTCACATGTATTTAGTCAGTGTCATATTTTTATTGATTATTTGATTAATTTTGATCATATTTTTCCTGTTCAAAACATATAAAAATAAATTAAAATCATTTTTGAAAATTTCAAAATTTTCAAATTTAAAATCTCAAGCAAAATGCATCCATTATTGTTATTATTAGTGCTCATAATCAAATCTGTTGATGGTGCATTGCCATTTTTCAATGATAATCACAACATTGATTTGTTCGCCAATTTAACCATGGATAATGATGATGTTGGACGAGATATTGTAATTATATTCGATCGTGCCTTCAGGGTAAATACTAGTTATTCGATGCTAATTTTTTTATTTTTCCCGGTACAGTTTCAAATAATCATTTCGAGAGGTTTCGATTATCAAAGACATTTCATTATGACCAGTGATGGATACATTCTGCAGCTAGTTCGTATCGTAAATCCAATGATTATCCCTGGCGGACAGTATCATCGACCTGGAAATGAAAAATTGAAACCAATCATTCTGTTTCATGGTTTTCAATGTACATCAACATTTTGGGCGATAACATCATCGGGTAAATTGATGAATGATGGTTATTATTATGAAAATGATGAGTACGGGAATCGATTTCGATCATCAATCAATGATACTATTGGTAATACATTGGCGTTCGTGCTGGCATCATCTGGTTATGATGTTTGGCTCGCTAATTATCGTGGTAGTATTTATTCAAATAATCATATTAAATTAGATACGAAAAGTATGTATTTACTTTTAGTTCATCAATCAATGATTAATCATGGATCATCATGACAGGTGAAGCATATTGGTCATTTTCAATCGATGAAATGGCGCTGATTGACTTGCCAGCAATCATTGATTATGTTTGTAAGAAAACAAATCGATCAGATTTGGCATATATTGGTCATTCACAAGGCAATTTCATTATGTTAGCCCTACTATCTAGTCGTCCAGAATATTCACAACGTATTCGTCCTTATATTGCATTGTCACCTGTTTTTTATGTTGATCATTTGCTGACACCATTAAGATTTTATGGTGCATTGAAAGAAGTGCTACGGTCACATCCAACACGTGTTCCGTTTGATATGGAAACACGGAAAATTTACACCGAAATATGTATGAACGAGAATACAATCAATTATTGTTACAATGTTTACAATTATTTCCTTGGTGGTCATCCAAAGAATTTAAACATGAAACGCTTGAATGTTTACCTGTCCAACATACCGATGGGATCATCATCATGGAATGCTGCTCAATTTTTTCAAATGTTTGAAAGTGGACAACCATCACGTTTTGATTATGGTCCGCTGGAAAATTTACGTATTTACGGCCGAGTGGTACCACCGATTTATGATGCAAGCAATATCAATTCAACAAATATGGCATTCATTTATTTGGCCAATGATTATTTCAATAGTTTGCTTAATATTCAAAGACTGAAAAATAAATTAAAAGGTAATCGAATTCGAATTCAAATTTCAAATTTTCCAACTAAGTAATTTTCTATTTCAGTCAAATTAATCGACGACTATTTAGTACCTGATTCAACATGGGGACATATGGATCTTGTATGGGGTAAAAATTCTGGTCAATTAGTCAATAAACGAATCATGGATATTTTGAAACGTTTTTAAACCAATTGAAATTTAGTCATTCATTTTGATCATTGATTTTTTAAATTTTGTATTTGACAATTTTAAATTAAAAAAGACTCCGCCCATTATTTAAATGTCTTTTACCATGTTTTCACGGTTTTTCCCAAAAATACACATGGCATACAAATACATCGGTTGATTTTTATGCTGAAAAAGTGTGAATATTAGGGTAAATTGTAATTATTTTCGATGATAACCAAATAACTACACATCTAATTTGGCATATGATTTGGGTTATTTTGGCAACAATTCAGTGCTCTGATAATTCTTCATTGAAAATATTTCACCATTAACAACAACAACAACATGAAATATTCATTATTCATTCACCTAGATTTCATCATTTGATGACATCATTTTTATTTACACTGAAATAAATTAATTCATATTAAGTAGTATACTTGACCTCAATCATTGTCATCCAATTCGAACAATTAAAGCTCATAATCCTAAGAAACTATTGTCGGTAATATTTCAGGCATCAAATAGATTGAATAACACCGAATTGATTTAACCAACAAAAGTGATTATTTTCATCTTAAAAACCATTCATAATTGAATACAAAAATGTTGTGGTATTGTGGATTCGATGCATTTCTTCAATTTCGTTCAGAAGAATCTACAACGAATAATAATGAACAACCAAATAAAAGTGTTTATTTACATCCATTAAATGATTTAATATTGAATCGCAACAATCAAGATAATGATGATAAAATAATTAATGCATTTATTGGTTGGTGTTCACTATTCTTGCAAACTGGTAAAGGTAAAATAATATTTCTTGGTTATTCAAAACAAAAAAGACAAAATTCAATTACCACCTGTGTAAATGTACCTAAATATATTATTCAAATTGAATGTGGTTCAAAAGAAACATTCCTTGTTACGTTAGATTCAAATGTATATAAATGGTATGTGTGTTTAATGTTTTCGAATTGATTTTACTAATTATTTTCATTCAAATTTGATTCCAAAGGTCTGGTTTTAATTTTGAAAAATCATCACCAGAATTGATTCAATTCACTTCGAAAACAACGTGTAATAACAATAATAACACCACCAACAACAACGGTGAGACTCAAAGTGAAAATCACGATGAAATCATCAAAATAAATGTTGAACAAATATGTATTGGTGCCGAATACTCTTGCGTGTTGAATGATGAACATGAAGTTTATACATTTGACCCGAATGAGCTGTGTATCAATGAGAAAATAAGTAATGATAATGATTTCATTGTATCGATTAGTGTTGGACAAGAACACATTTTAATGCTCGCAGATAATGGTAGCATTTACAGTTATGGTAATGGTAGCCGTGGACAACTTGGACATGGTATTGTTTCGAATGTGGTCGAAAAACAAGCGAAAATTGTTGAAGCATTAGAAGGTATTCGATGCAAAGCAATTGCTGCCGGTGGTTGGCATTCAATGGCATTGTCCGAAACTGGTGATGTTTATGTATGGGGTTGGAATGAAAGTGGACAGCTAGGATTCGGTCGTGAAACGATAAAAATCGAAGCCACACCAACATTGTTGGATATTTCGGAAGATGATAGCTTTATGTCGATAGCCGCAGGTTCAAGACATTCAATGGCTGTCTCACAAAATGGATTATTGTTCGGTTGGGGTTGGAATAAATATGGACAACTAGGAATGAACCCGAGTGAAATTGAATTTGCCGATACACCTCATGTAATACCATTCGATCATAAAGTATCGAGTGTTACTTGTAAATTTTGGTCTAGTCTTATCGAAACAAACAATGATGAAGATGATTGATTGAAAATCTTCATGAATAAATGAGCTAAGAAATTGTAAAATATATTTTTATTTGGATTAATTCAATTTCTATAACCTTTAAATATTAAAAAATATTAAAATTAATCAATTTTTGGATCAATCAACTTGACAATGATTTGCTTTTTAAAATCTGAAGATGTCGTATGTGATTGTTTATTGACCGACAATTCGACCATGACTGGATCAAATTGTCTTAACCGAGTGTTTGTTGGTGAATGTACAACGAAACCATTTTGTTTTTCAATTTGCCATTTTGTTTGATTGTGATCATCATCGTTGACAGTGAGCATATAAACAACTTCAAATGATAAATGCATTATGTAGATGATTAGTGCATTATTTTTGATGGCAAATACGTAGCCTTTTTCACGGCAAAATTTTTGCGAACAATTTCGAACGTAAATATATGAATGTAATTCATTCGATGATCGACTTGCACGACGTGCATTCATATTACGCATATTAATATGATCACAAATTTCAGTGATTCGTCTTTTACACAGAAACTGCGGTGGTTGCTGTTCGAATTCGATCGCATGGCTTAATAATCGATGAACGAGAATGTCAGCATAACGTCGTATTGGTGATGTAAAATGAGTGTAAATATCCGATGCTAAACCATAATGGAAAAATGTGAGATTTGGATCGGAACTCAATGAACCACTGCAAAAATATAGCGCTTGACTCATACATCTGGTCGTTATCATTCGGAACAGAAGATTTAATTGGTCATTTTTTGGATCATTAATTGAATTTAGACTCGCTGATAAACTTTTACCATCAATAACATTAACATTGAATCCACGATTTCGAGCAGCCACGAGTAATTCTTCAAAATTCGATTGTGCCGGTTTTGGATGACGCCGAAGTACAGACAGTTCGGGGAATGTCTCGTAGATTTTCTGAGCGACCGATATATTGGCCAGAAGCATAAATTCTTCAATCATTGAATTGGTTTCCAGTGATTTCTTTTCCAGTATCATCAATTCATTTTCAGCCATTTCAGATTCAACTTCAACAAAACGAATTTCATTTGCACTGGCCAACACTAATGCACCTTTATCGATACGTTTTTGTCGTAAAATTTTTGCCAATTTATTCAAACGCCGCAGGCTTTGAGCCACCTCTCCTTGATCTTTAGCATCATCAATAAGAGATTGCGCTTCTGAATATGTCAATGATGCTTTTGAACAAATGATTGATTTTGTGAATGTTGTTTTGTGAATTTCACCATTTTTCAAATCAATCTCCCAAATACAACTGAATGATAATCGATCATGGCCACTGATCAAGGAACAAAGATTCGAACTGAGCAAAGCTGGAACCATGTCGATACGACGATCAGCCAGATATACGGTTGTACCGCGTTCAGCTGCTTCACGATCAATGGCAGTACCAGGCTTAATGAAATGTGTAACATCAGCAATATGTACACCGATTTCGAGTCGATTATTGCCCAAATCTTTGCAATGTAAAGCATCATCAATATCAGTGCAGCCGGGCGGATCAACAGAAACTATACATTCGTTACGGTAATCCGTACGACCATTGAGATCCTCTGGTTTTGGTTTCCATTGATCACCTTCGATCGGTAGACAATTCAATACTTGTGCTGAAAATTCCATATGTGGTATCGAATGTTCCAATAATAATACATTGGTTTCTGTTTCTTTATCACCAGATTCACCAATCACCCGGCTGTAATGACCTTTCGGGTAACGAGAATCTCGTGGCCAACAATCAATTTGAACTAGGATTTTTTTCCCGCGTAACTGTTCATATTGCCGAGTTTCAATACGTATGAATGGTATGCGTTTATCAACGGAAACAACCAAGAAATTGATTGATGATGATGTGATCAATTTACGTTCACGAATTACACCACAAAAACTACGACATTTACGACGAATAATCGCAACAATACGGCCAAAAGGTATTTGTTTTTGATCATTTTCATTCGATGCCAGTGATTGTTCATCATTATTAATGACACTGTCTTCAGCATCATCTGCCACAAGTTCTTCATCTAAGATTGTATCTTGAATCGATGATTTCCATTCGGATTTTGGTAGAATTTCCACTGCAACAATATCTTCATTCATTGCTCGATTTATATTCGAACGTCCATCAATTTGTACATTCATTTCTTCATTATTGACCATAATATTCACTGAACCTTTAAGAAAGTTATAACGATTTGATCGATATGTTCCTTTGTGTAATGTTCCTTGTTTAATCTTGGCCAATACCTCATGTAATGGCAAGTGTTCATCATAAAGAAATTCAGATTTTCCCTTTTTATTTTCATCCTTATTTTCATCGGCTTTATTTGCCGATAATTTATCAATCAAACCAACAGGATCGTGGAAATTTTTGACATAATTTTCAAGGGTATAAATTGAAAAATGATAGCTGTTTCCAACGTTTTCATTATTTGAATCAATCAAATAAACAATTCGAATTCCAGCATCGCTCAAATGATTTTGAAGCCATTCACATGTTTCAAGACAAAGATTTTGACGATATTCATTGATCGATTCATTCAGGTGGCGAGATCTGAAATGAAAACACATCTGTGTGAGCTTATTTAAAAGCATCAAACATAATTGCGAACTCACCGAAATGTTTCACGAAAAAATTCATTATCAAACAAATAAATACGACGTGATGCTATTAATTCTTTCAATTTTAAATATGAATTAATATTTGATTTGATTTGTTTCCAAATTGTTTGCAATATGATGATGTCATTACCAAATCTTTCATCCGAGATGACATCGATTTGATTGTTTAATGTATTGTAATCAGGTATTACATAATGTGATTTAGCGCATAATTTATTTAATGATATTCGGGCATTATCCACCAGATAACCAGATGCTGGAGCGAATGGTTCATTATCAGCCACTTTGAAACGTTTACATGGTTCACATTGATTACGGCCACAATGAATATCATCGCGAAGATAACATTCACGTACAATTTTAACGATTGATCCTTTTTTCGTTTTACGATATGTCGATGATGTGATGTTCATTTTGGTTCATCAAATTCTGTATTCAAATTGATCAATTCGCGAATCAACAGAATTTTTTGTTTTCTATTGTCACGTGTCGAGCATATCACGTGGCTGCGCCATTGACAGTCGAAATAGCCGACCGCTGTGTTTTGATTTAAAAAATTTAAAAATTTCGAAATTAGGAAATTGAAAATTAATGACGATGAATATTAAACAATTAGACGAACAAACAGCTCGACGAATATGTTCGGGTCAAGTAATCATATCGATGTCATCGGCTGTCAAAGAGTTGATCGAAAATTCATTAGATGCATCAGCAACATCGATCATCATACGTTTTAAAGAACAAGGTAAAGATTTAATCGAAGTTATTGATAATGGACATGGTATCGATGCAGCAAATTTCCCTCTGCTTTGTAAACGTAATTGTACATCAAAATTATCATCATATGATCATTTGAACATGGTCAATACGTATGGATTTCGTGGTCAAGCATTGAATTCTTTGTGTAATGTATGTGAACTGCAAATACATACCTGTCATTCAAATCAATCCATCGGCACTTTGATCAATTTCGATTCGAATGGTGAAATCTTAAGCAAAGAAAGTTGTGCCCGCAATATCGGTACAACTGTACGGATTTCAAATCTATTCAAACCATTACCAGTTCGAAGAAAAGAATTGTGTCAAAATGTTCGTCGATCATTTGATAAAACATTATCAACCATATATCAATATTGTATCGGAATCAATGGTTTTAAATTATCCTGTTATCAATACCGTAATGGTTCATATGAATTAATATTCAATAATAATGGTCACTCGATGCAATCAAATATAATATCAATATTTAATTATAAACAATTCTCGAATTTAATGCCATTCCAAATGTCTGATGAATCGAATGAATCCAATAATAACATTGATAATAATAAGGTCAAAATCGAAGGTTACATATCGAAACCAGACAAAGGTTGCGGCCGTTCACAACCAGATCGACAATATATGTATGTTAATAATCGACCAGTTAATTTACCAAAAATTTGCCGGCTAATTAATCAAATATATCATCAATATAATCGTAATCAATATCCATTTGTAGTGTTAGTGATTCAAAATGATTCAAAATTATTAGATTTGAATTGTACACCTGATAAGCGGACGATATTATTCGCCAATCATAATTACGTGCAAAAATTGATTGAAAATTCATTAATCAAATTGTTCAATCGTGAAAGCGAATCGAATCAGCTTGAATTAATGACACAATCACATTTGTCACAATCAATGAAATCTTACCTGTCAAATAATTCATTTGTTAAATCATCAACATTCAGTGATAGCGAAGATCATAAAGCCTGTGAAAGCTCAATCATCGACAAAGCACCGAATAATCAATCTAATTTAGTGCTGATCAATGAACCAAAACCCAATGGAATCCAGGTTAAACATCCATTTTTCGAATCAATACAATTCAAATCATTCACTGATAAAAATGCGGCCAAATTTTTGAAATCTAAACCTATTGAATCACCTGTAAAGCGTCAAAAAGTATGTGAAACATCCAACAATGCAAGCAATGATAATAAAAAAATGAAAAATGCTGAACCAGTCTACGTGGAAGAAGATCAATTACCACGTGAAGAGATAATAGTGGACATTGATATTGAAGACATATGTTCAGGCTATTCAAGGCGCCACAATTCGAACGCGACAAACTTTGTTGATCACGATGAGCGAATTAAAATCAGTAAAGAATTATTAACTAAATCACGTGTGGTTGGACAATATAATCTTGGATTCATTATCGCTTATTATGAGAATAGTTTATATGTCCTCGATCAACATGCCCTTGATGAACGTTTTAATTATGAAAAATTATTATCAAATCCAGCTATAACCAAGCAGCCTTTAGTCATAGCAAAACAATTAAAATTATCTACAACAGATGAATTATTATTGTTGGATAATATCGAATTATTTCAAAAATATGGTTTCAATTTCCATATTAATCATGATCGTCCGATTGGTCAACGCGTACAGCTGACACAAATACCAATGTTTAATGATCGTTGGATAGCGAATGAATCGGATATCGAAGAATTATTGGCAACACTTTATGATACACCAATGTTGATTACTAATGATAATCTTAATAATTATCAATTTATATTTAAACGTTTAAAACATTCGATTGCATCGAAAGCTTGTCGATCAAGTATTATGTTTGGTGATTATTTAACTATGATACAAATGAAAATGTTGTTGGCAAAAATGATTGATGTACGTAATCCATGGCATTGTGCCCATAATCGGCCAACAATAAGACATTTAATTAAAATAAATTAATTAATCTAGTAACATAAATGAAAGAATGGATCCTCTGAAAATTAATCAAAATTTATCGAATCAAAGAACAGCCGATGAAAATCGATATGAAGGCGTCTGCGTCGCCTTCTATAACCATTATTAATGATGTTGAATGGCGCTCAGGCGCCATTCACAATTTGATTCAGCCGATCTGTGTGTGTACGAAGGCTTCATAAATGAATGAAATGAATTCAAATAATCAGTTTCGATTAGTCTGGCGTTCAGTACCCGATACCCGATTGTATCGCCGATCCGATTGTACACATTAGATATTCATTTATTTAAAATACATTCAAACATTCATTCAAAAATCAAAAATAAATTTGTTCATCATCATCGAATCGTATTAAATTATTCTGTAAATTTATTTGGTCCCATCAACCAACCAACCAACCAATCAAACAAACCAAAGTGAGAACCGAATTTCGGCCAAATTTCGGCACCATTCGAAAGATTTGTTTTTGTTCAAAGTTTCTCGTTCAATTCATCCCGAGTTATATTCGATGAAATCATTGATCGGTGGGTGATCAATCATATTTCAAATTTCGCCAATTTCATTCAACTTAATCAAATTGAGAGTTGATCAAATGATTATTATTATTATGATTATTATCAACGATACAATCGATTATTATTAGTTGTTGTTACAATTTTAAAAAACATCAGCAAATGAAATCGATCATTTTGTTTTCTGCTTCGAAAATTTGTGTGCTGAAATTCTTCATGTATTAAAATTAAAATGAAATTGATCATCATCGATGACATTTAAGCTGTAATAATTTCAAAATTTTGGTGACAAAAATTTTCAAAAAAAAAATTACGTCATTTTTGAATTCGATCATTCACAACGAAAAAAAGAGCGTTCGAATTCCATTTTCCCCTCTCTTTGTGTTCGATTCGATTGCGCCAAAATAATTCCCCGCCAGAATTCCTTTGTTTGCTGCCAGAAAAACCAGAACCAGAGACAAACTACCAGAAATATCGACAATCGACGCCCAAACCATTGAAATTTTACCGTGATTTTGATACATTTTTCATTCATTTCATTCGTTTGTTTGCGATTTGTGAATGAAATTTGATGGTTTTATTTCTGTTTGGTCCGGGAATCTTTTGTTGAAAATTCCTTTTTTACCGGTGAATTCTTCAATTCAAACATAAACGAAACCGAATTCAAATGGGCGTAATGATGATGAACTGATCAATTGTTGAACCATTCAAAAAACAACATTTTTTCCATGACAAACAAAACAATGTTTGTATTGTTTGAATGTTTTTCATGAATTCACAATCCACAAATATTTGAAAATTTACAATGAAATAATATCAAATAATAATGATGATGATCGAAATGAAATTTCAATGTATTTCAACCAAGAATAATGATAAACTAATCAAACATTATCATCATGTTAACATACGAAAACATCAGCATTTGAATCATTATTCTGGTATGTTTTGATTTTTGATGTATTTATATTTACTTGTATTTACTTCAATTTATTTCAATTTATATCCCAAAAAACAAAATGAATTCGAATTGATTTATATGGTTGTTTTCGAATTTTTTTGTACGTGCCTTGATCTCAAACCCTTTGTTCTGGAACTAAATTCACATTTTATGAAGCAAATTTTCCCGAGAAAAACTCTTGGAGAATCAAACAATCAGAGAATCAAAGAATTGCCATCAAATATATGGCCCAGAACTTTCTCCAAAACATCTCGTTGAACACAGTTAATTCGTATTGTAACGATTTGAATTTAGTTAGTTTGGTTGAAATGGAAATTATTATTCCTCAAAATGAAAATTTCATGTAGTCAAATAATGTAAAAATATATCAAGTCAATTATTTAAAAAGCTTAAGCTCATTCTACATTCATTCTTAGGCCCCGAACAAATTCCAACAACAATTCAGTACAATTAGAGTTTTCAATTCTTTATAAATCTCTATGTGTATGAAATGATGTTCTTTGACAATTCTTTAATTGTCAACTATACTTTCGACACTTTTTCTCGGATCATTTATTTTGATTTGATTCCTTATGCTAAAACATAAATTTTACTGACAAATTCTTTTTGTTTTTCTCATTGTGAACAGTTGCAAATATAATGATTACGGTGATTATAATCATGATGGTCGTTTGTATGACAGTACGGTCACAACAATTTGATGATGAACAACAACATCAACAGCAACAACAAATGTTGATGAAATTACAATCAAATGATCAGCTGCAGCAACAGCAGCAACTATTATCACCACAATTTATTGATGAACCACCATCGAAAATAATATTTTCCAATTCAACCGGTACAGTGTTATCTTGTACAGCCAAATCATCGATATCATCAGTGAAAATATGGTGGATCAATGTAGATAATCAAGCAGCAATTGTTCAAGAAATTGCTGGTCTACGTTATGTACGGCCAAATGGTCAATTAGTATTTCCACCGTTTACGATGGACCAATATCGACAAGATATTCATTCGACGGTATGTATTTCATTATTTTCAATGATGTTTTTCACTGATTTTCTAATTTTATTTCTTTTTTTTTACGAATATACACATTGGTAGACATATCGATGTATGGCAAGTAATTCATTTTCAACAATAAGAAGTCGTGATTGTCAACTTCGAGCGGGTAAGTAGAAGTTTTTTCATTTATTTTCTTTTGTGATTCATTTTTGGCCCAAACAAAATTTTTTTTGCGCTTCAATAAATCAATGGATTGCCAGTGTGTGTGTTTAGTCGATGTTTTTTTGCTTTCGAAAGGTCTGTCATTCAATTCTAGGATTCATTCATTCGGGTCCTACGAAAAATAAAAATTCTTTGATGACATTTTCCTCTCGTTGATTGTGCACATTTGAACGAAAAAAACCTATGCGATACACACATATGCCATATTAACAATAATGATAATACTGAATTTTTATTGTCCATCAAATGTCTCTTGTGTATACCCTATGTGTATGTGTATTATGGTCCAGTATATATTAGGTTCTATTCAAATGTTAGTTGTCCATTTTATTTTATTTTTGTGAGTTTTCAGAGTTTTTAGAGTTTTCAGAGTTTTCATCATTTAAAATTTCGGTTCATTTGACCATTTTTTGATTTTTGATTTTTCGATTTTTATTCTGGCTAGAATTATTCATTACGATTCATATAGGAATTATTATGATCAATAATAATATTATTTTATTGAAAATAATATCTGCATACATATGAATGTGTGTGAGTGTGTTAATCCTTTGGGATATGCGATATATATTTGGACATTCCCATATGAAGATGATGATAATCATAATAATAATAATCTAATGATTTTTAATCGCCCAAATTTCTATTCATTCAATACAAAATTGAATTCAATCGAATTGAATTTCAAATGATTCAATTCACTTTGAATATTAATTGTGACCGGACAACTAAGCGAAAAATATAAGCAAAAATAAACAGAATATGTGTCTTTCGATTTTGTGAGAAAATTTGTGAAAAAGGATTTTTGATCCATTTCTGAATGAAAGAATAACATGACCATATTCCATTACCATTACTTCTCTATTTGGCCATTACTATCTGTCTATTGTGAGAAATAGAATAGAAAATGTCAATTGACAATTGTCACTGTGAGTAGTAAGCAAGTAAAATAAATGAAATGAATGACAAAAAATGAATACAACATTATCAATGAAAATTTTCTTAATTCATTCATTCAAAGAAAGAAATCTTTTATTTTGAATCTTGAATTGAACAAAATTAAATAAGAAATGAAATTTGAAAAATTTTAAAATTTCTGTGTGTTAATGTGAGTGTTAATGTTCCTCAACTCAAATGTATGATGTATGTAAGACATTATTGTTTAGTGAATGTATGGACACATTTTACAATGGTTTTTCATTGTTATTATTATAAGTGAATTATGGTTGAATCTTTCTTTTTCACGGAAAAAAAAATTCAAATTTTTCAAAATCTTTTTTTTTGTGTTCAAAATTTCATTATAATTGCGTTAAGTAATACCAAAAATGTGTATGAATGTTGTTGTTGTTGTTGTTACTACGACTGTGTTTTTGAATGTATTTTGTGAATCTTAGACAAAAAGAATAAAGAAAAGAATAAGAATTCCAATTGAATTTTATTCTTTTGGAACAACCAAATTTTGACTTGAATTTAATTCGTGAATCTTTTTCGGTTTCAATTTTCAACAACACAAAACAACGAAATAAATATTAAATTGATGAATGGTTTCATGAATTCGCGCGAGAATATGATGATGATCTGAGGAAGAAGAGACTGAAACTATTGCTGAAAATTGAATTGTTGTTTAACAAAATTTTCAGTAATTCAAATTGAATATAACCATTGAAATATTATCAGGTTGTCCGGTAAGTTCATTCGGCTTAATCAATAGAGTTGTTCATGAAAATCGGCCAAAACTTTACGGACAACCTAATACATTGAAATGAAAGTGTAATTCACAAATATAACTTGAATTATTATCAAAAAAATTTCTAAACAAAAAGTCGTAGAAATAAAATAGCAAATTGAAAAAAAACCATTGAAAAATATTCAATGGTTTTTCTATTATTATTTGTTTGAAATGTGTGGATCATCTTCCCATTCATTGAATTTGCAATGAAAAAAGCATCAAAGAAAATATATTTTACAAGAATTTGAGTGAGTTAGAGAGAAAGCGAAAAACATCATTTGTTATTATTTCTTCTCCTTTTATATTTTGTAAAACAAAATTTTCATTTGACAAACTTTTTAGGGTTTTGTTTGGTTGGTCGGTTAGTGTGTGTTAGTCAATGAACATTAATGTGAAAACGTATTCAATATTCAAAGATTCATGTGAGTTTCATGTATTTCATGGTGTAGTTTATGATACTACAGCCAAATCCTCTGTGTTTGTTTGGTACAAATCAATTTCTGACTTTGTTTGCGGGGCCAAAACACAAAAATTAATCGGTCAATTTTCTACTGCTTTTTCGAATTAATTTCCATGTTTTTTCAACTCTTTGATTACAAAAAAAGCTAACAATTCAACATTTGATGATCCAAAAACTATTTGATGACAGTTTTGGCCAAAGTTTTCGGAAAATTTGAAGCATAAAACAAAGAATAAAAGTTTCTCTGATTTTGAAATTTTGAAATTCGTTAAATCAAACAATTTAATCATTCTGGGGCTTTATTCTTGGAGCTTTGCTTTGTTTCGAACAAGTTAATTAATAGTTCGGGATATTCACATTTAATTCTGATGCTTTTCGAAACTTTTATTCATTTCATTTTTGAATTTCCCCGAATTTTTCCCAAATTTTTAAAACTCTGAACTGTCTCAAAATCTGTCCATGATTCTGTGGTCTTTTTGAAGCCAGAGAAATTCTTTGAAATTTTCAAAAAATAGAAAACCTGTGATAAATGAATTAACAAGTTTTCTGTGAGAGTGCAAAAAGGGTATATTCTGCCCCAAACGTTTGTGTAAAATATTAGCGGTTGTCCGAAAAGTTTTTGCCGGTTATATCGTAGAAATCGTCATTGAAAAATCGGCAAAAACTTTTAGGACAATCTAATAATAAAAAGATATGAAAGAAAAATATTCTTAGAATTAACTCTGTACAAATAAATTGAACATATCAATATGCGATTTTCATCGCAAAAGTAAAAGTTATCGGAATTAAAAAATGCTAAATCCGATTATAAATTTATTATTGTTTTATTGTAATGATTATAATTCGTTTGTGAAAAGCGATGAAGATAATGAAAATGACCAAAGAAACTTTTATTTTTATTATTTTATTCAGCTTTCGATAATCAGCTTTCACACGCACACCGAAAGTAAAGCCGAAAATATTAATGTCGTCCGGAAAGTTCTGGCCGATTTTCATGGCGCAACTCTATTGATTAAGCCGAATGAACTTTTCGGACAGCCTATTATAAACAATAGCGAAAAATTGGCTTAGTGAAAGCATATAACAATAATAATGATAAAAGCCAATGAAAAAACAATGAAAAATGAATTTCCAAAAATAAAAGAATTCATTTTTATTTCAATTGAATTGAATCGAATGCTGAAGAAATCAAAAATATTAAATCCATTGATATTTACTAAATAATAATTGTTATCGTTTATTATTATTACGATGATAATAATAATAATAATCGATATTTAATACAAATACACGCAAATAGTAGCCCTGAAAATGAAAAAAAAAATGAGAAGAAGCTTTAGCCAATTATCAAATTTTTTGAAATGAAATGAACACACAAAAGTATTAGAAAAAGTGAATGAATGAGATAATAATGGGTATTGTAATAATAATATTACGCTGTCCGAAAAGTTTATTCGGCTTATTCAATAGAGTTGCCGCATGAAAATCGGCTAAAACTCTCCGGACAACCCAATAATAATGATAAAATTGGTGGAGAAACGAAAACCCTATTGTCAATGTTATAATAAATGTGATTATTTATTTCGTGATGATTCGAGAATGAAATTCTTTTTGCTCTTTGAATGCTTATATTTCAATGATTTTCACTGCAAAAAAAAACGAGAACAGAGCAGAGCAAAAGCATCATCAATAAATGATTGAAATTAATTATCGATAAATAATAAATGAAAAACAATGATATATATGTGTGTGTGATGTGTGATTGGTAAAATTATTTTCAATTAGATTTAAGTAAAAAATTAATATCAAAATCTGTACTTTTATTTTATTTGTAGTAGCTCTGACTCCTAACAAAATAATAATAATTGAAATGTTTTATTACTCACTCATTTACTACCAGTAAAAATTATTACGACCCTTCCTCCTCCTTATTTCATTTCAATAACAATAATTAGTATTATTAACCGGAGTAATAATTATATAATTATCATTCAATGAATGATAACAACCAAAGAAAGCAATTCTTGAGCCAATCTTTGAGATCTTTTCTTATTTGACGGCGGCCAAAATAAGAAAATTAATTTATCTTTTTTCCTTCTCTGAGATTTGTAAATGGCCATTGATTTCTTATTCTCTCTCGTATTGATTTCAGAATTGTTTCTCTGTGTTTCTTATCTTTCAGAATATATTTTCTTGTATTTCGTGTTTCAATCTGTGTGATATTCCATATTATTATTTACAAGTTTCAATTAACAAAAAAAATTACAATTATTTTTTTGACCAACCAACAAACAAAAAAAAAAAAAAAAGAAATCAAAATCAATTAATTAAAAGTTTGTCGATTTTACAAGTTTTTTTTACTTATTATTTCTTTGATTTGATTTCGAATCATTCAAGAAGTATATGTACTGTTATATTGAGCTATTTACTTACTTGTATGCCAGTATTACTGCTGTGAAAGCTTTGTAGAACACAATCATTAATAAGAATATATTCTGTGATTCTCTTTGATTCTATTCAGAATTCTATCTCTCCATTAATTTCGATTATTTTTCTCCGAATTTTTCTTCGATTTTTTTCGCATTGAAAATTGTTTCAATTTTTTATTTCTGGAAACAATTTTTGATAATTAAAAAACATTATTTTCTTCTTACATTGCAAAGCGAATGAAATAAGAAGAAATAGAAAATAATGATGCGTTCTAAGCGAAAAAAAAAATGAAATAACGAATCATCATTAACGAAATAGCGTTAGAAATATTAGGCTGTCCGAAAAGTTCTAATCGATTTTCATGTGACAGCTCTATTGATTAAGCCGAATGAACTTTTTGGACAACAATCTAATAATAATAAGAAGAAATTCAATCGATTCGAAAGAAAGAATAATAATAATTCTCTGAAAGTTTTTCTTAAAAAAAAAAAAAAAAAAATACAAAGCAAAGCAAAGCAAAGCGAAAAAAAAAACCAAAAATTTTGTTGTTTTGTGGTCGGCTTTCGGTTTCTGAATTCAATTCTTTATATTCGGCTAAGCATCCCCGAATACATATTGTCATCATTTGTGCTCACTGTGTCTTTGTGAAATTTTGATTTTTTTTCTTCGACAAATTCACAGTCCACGACCGGGATTTTCTCGTAACGATTTCCGAGCTCGAAATCTGACAATCTCGGCCCGATTTCGGGCATTTTAACGCTTTCAAAATGGGCCAGATGACAGCTTTAAAAGCGATTTGTCTGCAGAATATCGGGACTATTAAGTGGTCCGAATAAAAGAGTGAAAATCTCGCTTTTTTCTCCTCTTTGAACCCTAAAAAAAATCATTCCCTTTTATTATTCGGCGATGCTCTCTCTTCAATCATTTTTTTCCAAGTAAATTTTATACTTAACTTAATTGAGAAACAAGCAAGACAAAAAAAACAAAGTGTTAATGGGAGTTTCAGTACACATTCAGTACATTTTCTATGGCCCCATTTTTTCGCGATTGTTTTCTCGAAAATTGAAAGTTTTTTCGCCGAAATTTTATCGTTTTATCGAAGTTCTATTCGTCTATGGCCATAAATCGAATAATCCATGGCCATAGAAATGAATTAGGCTTGATTTGAGTGGCAAAAAAGCATTAATTTTTAAATTTTTTAGAGCGATTTCCATCATTATCTTATGCATTATGAAAATCAGATTAATTCTTTGATCTTTTTCAGTTTTATTTCCGAGAAAAAAAAAAATCAAAATGAAAATCCGCTTATCCCGCGAGAATTTTTCCTCATTCAAATATATTTATATTTGAATATTTGAATATATGCGTATTTCTATCATTATCAATCTGATTTAGCTTACGGCAATATTTTTTGTTTGATCGATTTTTTTTAATGAAAATTCCATGTTGAAATGTGTGTGTTTGTGTTTGCTTTAATCGTAGAAATTGATTGTATGCATTCACAAAAATATTAAGTTGACCGAAAAGTTAATTCGGCTTAATCAATAGAGTTGTTCGTGGAAATCGGCCGAAACTTTTCGGACAACTTAATATATTTGAATGTTTTATTTCAATTTCAAACGTATAAAGACATCAAAATGTCAAGATTTTTTCTATGTGTTGAAATGGTTTAAATACTTTGTGTAAATAAAATGAAAATCTTTCCCCGAATATATCCCACACACATTTATTCTATGATTCACCAAATGCTTTGTGTGTGTGTGTGCCATATGATTCACTTGTATTGATTCATATATTCATGAACAATTTGATGAAAATCCTCATAAATAAATGAATGAATAAATGGCATTTCATTTCATTTTCCATTTTTCCAATTTTCATTGGAATTAATTAACAATCAATTATTATTATTTTCAGAGTGTTGATAGATTTTGAATTTTTATTATTAATTCTCTTACATTTTCGTTGCTGCTGCTGCTGCTGCATTCAAAAGTAAACATTGAAAATGCACACACATTGAGTTTAGAATTATTCATTTATATTAATTGAATTGAATTGAATTCTCAATATTTTTGTTCCAATTATCAAAAATTCAATATTTTTATTCTTCATTATATTTTATATTAGAAAATTCAAGTCATTTTCAAGTTATTTTGATAAAAGTGTCAAATAGAATTCTCAAAATAATAATAGATTTGAGTGTGTGTGTGTGTGTTTGTGAGTTTGTGAAATGAAAATAAAATTAATTATTTGTAAATAGATGAATTTCCATTGAATTTAACGTTTAATCAAAAATATTGCAGTCAAACTTCACATATTGGGCATATACGCAATAGTTATATGCACACACACACGGCTATATTTATCTGTACTTGTATTGAACCATGTACCAATTTTAAATATTGAAAATTCTTGATGAAAAATTTCAATTTTATAACTATTTTTCTCAAAGTACCTAAGGCAATGAATTTCTTCATTTTTATTTGAATGAAAAAATGATATTTGCTCAGTTATTGTTACTTAGTTATCAGCAATTTTTGTCTTTGATTTCTTGAAATTATCGTCATTATCATTTGTCCAAATGTTAATTATGCTTGTGATAATATTAATTGCAATCACCATTTATAATGGTCATGTTTCCTTGAGGTTTTAATCTTATTTATTAAGATTAGAATATTTTAGATTAAAATGTATATGTGTGTGACATCATCATTACACAGTTCGATTCTTATTATTATTCTTATTATTATTTATCTTATCTGAGAGTTTATTCAAAGAAAAAAGAAACTTTCAAAGCATTTCAATGCTTTTCAATGCTTCGTCTGATTGAATTTTACTCCATTGAAATTAATCGATCGATATTTTTTCTTTGAATTCAGTGTTAAAGTTGTGAAAAAAAATCGAAACGAAACTGAAAGAATAAAATGCGCTTCTCATTATTAATAATGAGAATACATAGAAATTACATTCATTCATTGAAAAAATTACAAAAGAAATGATGTTATGTTATGTGTTCATTAAAAATAATAATAATGTTAATTATGTTTGTTATTATTATAATAATATTAGGTTGTCCGAAAAGTTTTGGCCGATTTTCATCTGACAACTCTATTGATTAAGCCGAATGAACTTTTCGGACAATCTCTAATACACATTTTAATAATGAAAATTTCTATTTTTATACACACATTCATCTATCTCGCTAGACAAACCATAAATTGAACGGAAGTTGTTCGCTTCAATTATGGTCGTTGATGGTTGTTGTTGTTGTTGATGTTTATATTTAGTTTAGCTTACAAGTCTATAGCCTTGTATTTGTACAATTAACAATTTGTTTTATTTTATTCTCGGAAGTTTGATTGACAATTGTTTTAATTTCATTTTCAATTTAATTCAATTTTTTTTTCGAGTGTAAATTGATTTTTTTCATTCATTCATTCATTCATCCAGTTGTAGGCCCTGTGTGATTTATATAATATATGATATGTGATATGTATAGTCTTTAATGGGCCAAAAATTAATGGCCATTGATTCATAATGTGTGTAATGTGAGATTTATGCTTGAGTTCGGTGTATTGTGTATGGGTGCTTCAGTGCATCAACTCTTTGTTCTATGGTATTTCTCTGGTATTCATTTTCAACGATAATCTTTTGCAGTTTTTTTTTTGTTTTTTCAGTTTGCTTGTGTCGAGGTGTTAATGTAATTTTGAGCTCAAATATATTTCATAATATAAAGTTTATGGAAATGAAAAATATTATCATTATTATTATTATTATCCTGGTATTAACGAAGAATATATCGAACACATTATTTCTATTCTTTTTCCATAAGACACACATAAAAACTCATAAAGTTCTCAGAATATTCCTTAAATTCTTTCAGCCAAAGATGAAAACAAAATAATATGAAATGAATGAATATATGAACGCTGAAGAAATACTTTTTCATTTCTTTGAATTGTTGAATTCTTGGTGTTTTTTTGTTTTTTCATATAGAAAATTTCGAATGATAATCTTTGCGGTAATATTCTTTATCTTAGGCATATATTTAGGTTGTCCGAAAAGTTTTAGCTGATTTTCATTGGGCAACCCCTATTGATAAAGCCGAATGAACTTTTCGGACAACAACCTAATATTCCTCTTATTGAATTTTTGAATGATACTTTTCAATGGTGGTCAAATAAACACCACAAATAGACGAGAAAATTCTGTTCTTCTTTATTATTGCATTTTCCATTATCTTACACACATTTATTCATTGATATAAACGCACACATTTCATAATTTGGATGAATGAATCCATATTCTTTACTTTCTTCTTTGTTTTTGATTCGTACAATTTGAAAGTATTTCGAACGAAGAAGAAAATGGCATTCCATTTACTCTCAGAACCAAACGAAAAATGAATGAATGAATGTATAAATAATGTTTTTGTGGCCATTTTTGTTCAAATATTTTTTGGCCCAATATTAGTGAAATTTTTGGTAATTTTATTGCTGAAAAAAGGCCCAAAATTCTCAAGTATTATGATTCTTTATTCTTTCTTCAATTCAAGAATTATTTCTTGAATTTTTCACTTTAAATTCACTTGAGTATTTTCACTAAATGAATGAATTCAAATTTCTCAAAAATATTGCTCGAAATTGATTATTTAATCAATCAATCAATCCATTTATTCCATTTTCTCTCCTATTCATTGATAATGGCAATATTTCTCTCAAGCATCATTATCAAACAAATATCATTAATTTAGAATGATAATAATTTCATTTTTGCTAATTGGCGCATCAATTTTCAACACCTGCTACAGCTTGAACAAACACAGACAAAGCATAAAATATTTTAATGAAAACGATTCATTTTTAATGAATTTTTTCTCCAATCCACAAATTCCATATTTGTTTTTCATGAAAATTCTTACATAAATTCATCAAATTAATTATTTTCATATTTGGCACAAAAATAGCTTTCAAGTGATTTCCATTTCATTTCATTTAATGCAATAAAAATCATTATTATCAATAGTTGTATGTATGTGATGTATGTCAGTCATGTGTATGTATTAGTCATTGACTATTTCGAATTTTTCAATTTTCAATTTCTCTGGTTTTGATCTCTCTGTGTGTTTGAATTCTTTGAATTTCCCCGATTGTTCATAGAAAATTATTTACAATTTAATTGTTTGTATGGACTTTGGTTGTCCAAAATATTCGTTTGAATGGCTTAATTAATTGTTTTTCATCAAGAAAAACGCTCTTTTTCTAATCAAATTTAACTTTGAGATAGAAAATAATTTCATGTTTTTCAACTTGAATACATCAATGATTATTTGATATATGATGTGATGTGTGTGTTATGATTTCCAATACTAATGATCATTGATTTTGCTTTTGATTTTCAATAATAATAATCAATTTCTATGTCTAACAATTAATTATTGTTTAGTCATCAGTTTATGATCCACATTTCCAAATTCTGACATTATTTGCCTTCGAGCATTATTATTTGTTGTATTAGTGGTCAAAAATCAGAAATACAGAGCATTTTTTGATTGTTTATTGAATGTTTATTATTCTACACATTCTATACATTAATTATTATTTAAGAATGTGTACTTGATCTTCTGAAATTCTTTATGTTTGTATACAACATTACGTTTGAATGAATGAATTTTATTACAAGAATGAGAAAAATATTAGGCTGTCCGAAAAGTTCTTGCCGATTTTCGTCGGCAACTCTATTGATTAAGCCGAATGAACTATTCGGACAGCCTTATAAATAAAAAAAATTTTCTGGGAAATAAATAAATTTCCCAGAAAATTTTTTCTTCGACTGTAATCAACATTAATGAAGAATTATTATTATTATTATCGTTTGTTTGTTTGTGAAAATAAATTCAAGTCATTGAATATTACATTATATATTAAAACTAATAATATTTTCATTACATTAAAGAATGTAAAATGAATAAGTATTAAGATTGTCCAATAAGTTTTTGCCGATTTTCTCATAATTCCCAACCATATAATCGGCTAGAACTTTTCGGACAACCCTGATATTTTTTGCCATTCGAATATTTAATGTTATTCGAAGCATGAAAGGATATATTTTATATATGTGTGAGCGTATCATGATATATGCATGGATAAAAATTAGCTTACGGTAATAAAAAAATCCAATGACATTCTATCGAATGAAATGAATATCATATTCAGAGATATACCATGAATATCTATCCGTATGTGTGGACAATATTATCAAATAAAATCACGCAAACAATTTTGGCTGTGTATCCAAAATGTAATATCGAAATTATTTTGACAAGTGAAAATTGAATGAAAAAAATATGAATTATATGCATTTTATGTGATATTAAAAATGTAACCAACCAACCAACTAACTATAACCCAAAATTCAATTTATAAGTAGATTCATTTCGAAATTCATAGTTGAATTCTGTATTTTTTTAATACATGTAAAGTTTGTGCCCATTTATCTATGCCATAGATTTTATGGTCATGATTCGTATTCTTAAAGATATCATTTAAGAAAATTGAATTATCTTAAATGGTTTTATATTTGATGATTTCTCATCAAACGCATATTTGATGTAACATTTGTGGCAAATGTGCTTGGAAATATTTTCCTAATTACATTTCTGGCTGAATTCTAAAATCTTCACACGAATCGTTGAATTATAATTTGAATTTTATTCAAAAAATGATTTAATTGATTTAGTGCTAATTTTAATATTTTCTATTTCCATCCACCCCAAAACACAGTGATACATCAAACATTCAAACTACAAGTATATGATGAATTTGTAATCAAAGAAAATATTGCCATAATGCGTTGCCACGTACCGATGATTGTTCGTGATTTCATACGTATCATAGCATGGTTACGTGATGATCATGTTTTGGTTACATCCGCTCATAATTCACGTAAGTTAAATTCATTTTCTTTTGTTTATTATTTCACATTGATTTATTCTTTTGCAACAACAAAACATTCTTAAACTCATTGAGTCAAATGAAATGAAATGAATGATATATTCATTTCTGAAACATTTTGTCAGATACGATTCTCATATTGTCATTTATACGAAAGAAATAATTATTCATTACATTTTTATAACACATTTGTGTGTGTGTGCGAAATGCACTTGGTTAAACAATGTGATATTCATTCATTTTCATTTTCCATTTTGCTATTCATTCACAATTTCACATCCATTATTTTATTATTTATATTCAATCCTAAACAAAAAAAAAAAAAAATAATATCATTCATCATCATTTAGCATTTTATTCTTGTGATATAAACATCCAAAGACGACAACAATGATGATGACGGTTTGAAAATGAAAATTTATTCATTTTCATTTATTTATTTATTTATATGAATATGAATGTCTGACTTTCATTTTTTTGGTTTGAATGTTTGTGTGTGTGTGTAAATAATACAATCCTATCCATTTTTTCAACGTTGATTTTTGGTCCTCAATTGAAAAATCTAGGAACACAGAGAATAGAATGTGCATTGAGAATTATGAGACAAAGAAAGAAAGAAACACAGAGAAAAATGTTTATTTCTCATTTCTGAGATGTTAAAGAATATATTCAAAATTCATTGAGATTTTCGAATATATTCGTTTATTGAATATTTTTCATTTTTTTTTGTCTGTGTGGAAGAATTCAATGTCTTCGGTATGATTGTTGAATCCATCCATTCTTTCGAATGGAATTCAAACATTTTTCATTTTGAAACATTCGTACATACATGCACTCGTCTATGAGAAAATGTGTCTTCAGTCATCTTCTATGTGTCTTCAATTCTCGTTTAAGAGAACCCGATGAAAAATTCCAAGATGAATTTTTCCGTTGTTTCTCAAAGAAAAATATCCAAATTGCTTTGAAAAATTTTGAAAAATGAAATTACACATATAGAAGAAATGAAATGAATGAATGGAATAATGAATACTTTTAAAATTTTTCAATTTTTTTCTTAAGAAAAAAAATTTCTTAAGTCATTATTATTTCATTTCTTATTTTTCTTAGTGAAATGTTTTTGTTTTTCACTTAAATGATGCTTTCATCATTATTATTATTATGTTCGTATTAAGGTGGTAACATCTTAGATATTTCCAAGCTGGACATTCTGAAGCTTCGTTTTCTTAATTGATTTTGTTGGTCAGAAGAAAAAAGCTTTTTGAAATTTTCTTCCTCCTCCTTTGAAAATTTCTTGGAATTTTTCCACTTTGAAATTTCAAAATTTTCTTTGTTAAACACACAAAGAGATTTAATATTAAGTGTGATTCCTTGCACAGACATTGACTGTGTTGCACAAACAAACAAACATTGAATTGAATTAAATCGAATTTGAAAGGTCAGTTTATTTGTATAATATAAACGCTCGAAGCTATTTATTTGAAAATTTGAGAATTTTGTAAATATCATTTTGATTATCTCGATGAAAATAATTTAGTTGGGACAATAATAATAATTCAATTTGAATTCAAAGAATTTAAATTAATTTCGAGCAATCGATACAAATATTCTTAATTCAATTTCAATTTAAGAATTTTCCATCAAATACAATCTTAACATCTCGAAATAAATTGATTTATTTCTTCATTTTTTCTTGGTGTATTTGCGTGTGTATGTGAGCGAAATTGATTCATTAATAATAATCATTGATAAATTAGATTGTCCGAAAAGTTTTGGCCGATTTTCCAATGATATTCTACGATATAATCGGCAAAAACTTTCCAGACAACCTAATACAGGAATGAAAGGCACTGTGTTGTATTGTTATTGGCTTAATATATGAATATATTCCAGGCCATAATGATGATTATGAAATATTCAAAAAATGCCCTGCACATACAATAATGATGATAATCATGGTCTGATAATGATAATAATCAATTTAGATCTTTTACTTCTTTTAGATTCATGAAAATGAATGAATGAATGATAACTAATTGTGAATGAGTTAAAATCAAAATACAAAAGTTTCATTTCGTTCCATCATTTTTTAATATTTGAATATAGTCTCATAGAGTTTCACGTTGTTTTTGAATTTTTGCATGGATTTTGCATAGATTTCCATTGAAGTTTTAATATTCATTTTGCATCTGATTCAAAAAGCAAAATGAATGAATGAAAATCTCTTGCTGTGAATTTTGCATGGCCCAAAAATGGATGAAAAAATGAAATGAAATTTCATTTTTTTTCAAATATTATTTACTTTTTAAATTTTAATTCAATTTTTTTCCATTGAAAAATTGAATAAAATTGAAAACAAAACAAAGTCAAATGATGATGATGACATTAAGCCAAACAATAATGAAAATAATAATGATAATGCAATAATAACGCCATATATATGGTGATTATTATGATATAAGAATTGAATTGAATTTTCATTTTTTTCTCAAAAATCCAAAATATAAGGTTGTCTGAAAAGTTTTGTCCGATTTTCATGAACAACACTATCGGATTATGTCGAATGAACTTTTCGGACAATCAAAATAATACAAAATAAAGATTTTCTTCGGTTGTATTGTATTGTGTATGCTGTGCTGTGATTATGAAAATTATTAGAAAATAATTCTGTGAATCTCACACTAATATTCTCTACGAATAATATACTGAGAAAAAAAATATCTAATAACTTTTTGTATATTAGATAATTCTTGGATCTTTAGATCCATATTATTCATTCAAAAGATGTGACTCTCTATTTTCAATCTCATTTGTGATGATAATAATGATAACATTTGTGAAACTTATTTATTTTTCCTTTATTCATTTTCGTATTTTCGTATATAAGTTGAATTTGGGAATATTTTTGGAAATATTTGAAATTAAAATTTTTGTCCAAATTTCAATGATCAGTAATCGAAAAGTGTTCACTGTGAATACAAAAGAAATATGAAAAATTCGATTCAGTTCATCGTTTTTTTTAGCGAAAAATCGTTGAAATCAGATGTTTTTCAAATCAACTAAACAAATGAATACACACTTCTGAAAATTTGCGATTTCTGATATCTTTGAAATGGACGAATTAGATTTAATACAAAAAATACATCAATTATCATTTAATATATACTTTTTGGAAGAGAAGAGAGAAATAAATAGTAATAAATACTATTTATCTTTCTATTTTCCATTTCATTCTCGATGTTGTCGTCGTTGACATTTGATATGTGAAAGAGATTTTTGAATTAGATTGATTGTTTTTTTTTTCGCTGTGATTTTCAAGAATTTTTTTTTTTTTTTTGAAAAATTCTCTAAAATTTCAGGCTGTCCGGAAAGTTTTGTCCGATTTTCATTTGTAACTCAATTGATTAAGCCGAATGAACTTTTCTGAAAGCCTCCAAAATACACATTATTTGTGTGAATTTTAAATTTTAAACTTTATTATTATCACTGTGTGTATTACTTTGACAGTGTGCTGCATAGAGTGTATCTAGTTTAAAATTTTCAAAATTGTCAAATTGTAAATAATGCAATTTTTTCACTCTCGCTCAATGTCTTTTTATTGGATGAATGATAATAATAATGAAATATGTGTATCTTTTTAATGTATTAGGTTGTCCGATAAGTTTATTCGGCTTAATCAATAGTGTTGTTAATTATAATCGGCCAGTACTTTCCGGACAACTTAATATTTTCATACATAATACATCATTTTGGATGTATTAAAAGCTTTTAAACAAAACATTTTTTTGTGCAAAGTAATGATAATTTATAATGAATTTGATTTAAAATTGATATATCAAACAATCAGTTGATTTAAAATTAATTAATTAATCTATGTACTCTCTCGGCTGCTGCTTCGCTGTTTGCTGCAATAATTCACTAGCAAAAATCAATCAATCAATCAATTTTTCACGATTGTTTTTATTAAGAAAATTTCAAGTCTTTGAAGTATTACATTGTCCGGAAAGTTCTCACCGATTTTCATGAGCAACTTTATTGATTAAGTCGAATGAACTTTTCGGACAGCCTAATAAAAAAAGAAAAAGTTTTGCCCATTCAATATATTAAACTTTATGAATTTTCAATTCATATTTCTTATTATTGAAAAGAATTTTCTTTGTTTATAAAATCACACACAAAAAATGCTTCAAATCAATTTTTGCGAGTTGTTTGATAGATTAAAATGAATTAGTTTTCTGGCTTTTTTCTCCCATTATTAATTTTCATAAATTTCATAAATTCTCAGAAATTTTAAATTGAAAAAATCCCATATTTTTCCTATGATGCTCCTGCTTCTCGCTATTAAAATATGGAGATTTCAATTTGATTTTCAAACAATTTCCAGAGAATCAATCAATTATCATCATCATTATTTCAGAATTGAAATTCTCATTCCGATATATTCCATTCGATTCAATTCAATTCAATTCAATCATCATTATCACTATTATTATTATTATTTTTCCTGAAATCAAATATTGATTGTGAAATATGTGAATTTCAATGGAAAAGTTGAAACAAAACAGAATCAAATAAATCTTGAAAAATTTCTATCAAAAAAAAAACCCATGAGAATGATGATATCGATGATGATGTTTGGTGGAAAAATAATATATTAATATGAATCTATCTATATTTCAACTTGTGAATACCCAAAAATATAGTTATAAACATCATTATCATTATTTCAATGATAATAATAATTTCAATAATCATCAATCGAATAATTGTAATAAATTACAATCATCGTTATTATTATTGAAATCATAATGATTCTCGATTTCGAAATATGACGCCCAAAAATGAATTTCTCATATTGTTTTTATTCATACTCATATTGTCATCATCATATTCTCTTATGATGATTATTCTATGATCATCATCATCTCGTGAAACAAACAAAATAATAATCATTTTAATGAAAAAGTATGGTGATCATCATCATTTGTCAATTTGAAATATTATTTTATTTTTGTCACCAGTAAAAATGAAAATTAATTGTCTCAAATATGATAAAGTTTGAGTTGAATCAATCCAATCCAATCAATCAATATCTATTCATTGATTTCACATTTCATTAATCTTATGAAAAATCTCGTATTGGTAAGACTGATTGGATTGGATTGATTCATCAATGATTATCGATATCATTCAATGAGAATGATATTCTATTCTAAATTCTCATTGATCTTTCATTTTTGGGGGTTCGACTAGGTCCAAAATAATGTTCGTGGAAATATGTTCAAATCATTTATTTGATATTCTGGTCGTCGATAACTTGTCATTGAACATCTTCATCGAACTAAAAACCTTTTCGCGAACATCCTTAAAACATAATAAAATGATGATAATGATAATAATGCGAAACCCAAATGATTGTTTTTGACATATGTGAGTCTATAACTGTGTATATGTATGTCTATGGGTTGTGTGCATGTTTCTACACACAGAAAAAAAATGTCAAACATTACTACACAACGATACGATACAAGTATCCATTTATGGTTCAATTAATGACAATGATGATGATGATATTATATTATAAGATATAATAAACATCCTTAAAACGTGATCGTAATGCATGATATCATTTTCTTATTTATTTATTTCTTAAGAAGAATAAGAAAACGATACAATATCGAATTCAAATCATACGAATTGATACCGTATTCCTTCTACTTATCATTGGTTTTTCAATGATTCACTATTTAGGAAAAAATAGTCTTTTTGGACAATGTTCATATGTCCATTTGCAAATGTTTCATTCATTTCAGGTTGTACGAAATGTTCATTCGGCTTAATCAATAGAGTTGCCACATAAAAATCGGCCAAAATTTTTCGGACAACCTAATATATTTCTATTCTTAATAAACCATATAAACAATCTTATGAAATTTGATGAAAATCTTTTTTAATGGAAATGATAATAATAATAACAATTACTTTTAGGTAGAATTATTTAATTCAAGTTGATCCTTGATTTGTCCATTGATCTTATAGTCGCCAATAACTAACTAATACTAATAATAATAATAATAATCAAAATAATAAGTAATAAAATCCCATTTGATATTTGATCGATAATAGTGATAACATGGTAATAATGTATAATAATAATAATAATAAATATCCATTTCAACAATCTTTTCTCATTCTTTTTGTTCATTTCAATTCAATTCAATGAAATGTATTATTTGGATTGTCAAATGAAATGAATCTTGAATTTATTTTCTTTATTTGTAATTCTTATACTTAAAGAATTTCTGGAGAAGAATAAATGAATTTTTCCGTTCATTCATTCATTCAGTTATTTCTCAAGATTTTCTTTTCTTCAAAAGAATTAATATCTTGATTAAAGAATCAAATAAGAATCAAAGTGAATGAGAATCGAATGAAATCAATGAATGAACGACTGAATCAATGATTATAATCTAAGAATCTAAGAGAATATATTCTCTCATTGAATAGTAATATTGGTCGGTCGATTGTATATTTGCCATTGTGAATGAATCAATGAAAATCCATTGAATCAAGTGAATCATTTCTGTAATTATAGCCCAGAATTCATTGGGCATTTCACATGGCTCCAAGGAATTCATTGGCGAAATTCTTGCTTATGGATTCAATGTGAGAAAAATGTGATGAATTTCGTTATTTGATCCATAATTTTTGCCGAAAAATTATGGAAAAGAAATCAAAATATTAATCCACTTTAATCTTGTCACATTTTCATTATTATTATTATTGTTATTGATTCATATTAAATATATTCTTATTTATATGCATCGATCTCATAATATGAATTTTGATGATTAGAAAGAATATAAATGAATTCATACAAGTAAACATTTAAGAAAAACAAAGAAATAAATAAAAGTCAGTTGTGCCATAAGAAGCAATAATAATTTCGGGATAATTTATCCTGTAATTTTGAATGAGATCAAAGAATATAAGCCATATAATAGTTTCATAATTCTTATTTTATTTCTTTCCATTTTTTGTCGTAAAAATTGAAATGAAATATAAAGCAATATTGATGAAATGAATGAATGAAATGGACGAAAGAATAAATAATAAATATTTTAGATTGTTCGAAAAGTTTTGGCCGATTTTCATGTGAGCAACTTCTATTGATTAAGCCGAATAAACTTTTCGAACAACAACCTCTAATATTTTTATAACATTGTATTTATCAAATATATTTGTTTATTTCTTCTTAACGAAAATTATTTTTGTTTTTATTATTATTTTGATGATCATAATCATTATTATTATTACAACTATTATTGCTTGTTCAATGACCAAAAATATAATAATAACGACAATAATATCAGTAATAATCATCCAAAAATAATAATAAAAAGTAACATAAAACCCAATCGATTGTTATTCTTTGTATTTATTTATTTGTTTTATTATTATTTTTGACTATTAATTCAAATCGATAAAATATCGAATACAACGAATATCGTTTAGAGATCTTAAATAAATTTTTTCAACCATTCAAAGTCTATGAACTTTTACAGGGCATCCTGAGAAGAATATTTCATAATTTTTCAATTCTCAAAAATCATGATTTTTCAAAATTCTGAAATAATTTGACCAATTCATTCATTGAATGGTTGGTGGTCAACCGAAATTGAATGGAAAATTGAATTGAATTGAATTTTATTCTCCTAAAATGAATTAATCAATCTTGAGTCTTATATTTTTCCAATTCGATATATCAATGAGTTTATTCATTGATTCATAGAAATTCAAATGAAAAGAAATCTGTGAAATCATATCTCACTGATGATATCGAAGAATATCAGCCTGTTATTGAATATTTGAGTTATTCGAGTACAATTACGAACAAATTCAATATTAATTCAAACCATCTAATTCTTAGTGCAAAGATAATTAGATTTCTAATAAACAATACCAACAGTAGCTACAAATACCGAATTAATATATCAACTTTCCCCATTATTGTTGTTGTTGTGATACACACAGATTGGTAACTTAATTAATTTGTTTTCATTTCAAACAGAAATTAATATCAAAAAATCAGATATCTTTTGATTTATCCATCTGACAGTATTGAAAATGTATTCATATCCTGATTCTGATTGACTTTGAATTTGACTAAGTTTCGCTTTAAATTTTTGAAATTTTTCAAAGACTAAAACCTTTGAAATATAATCTTTGATCGAAGAATTTTCAAATCAATTTTCTTTCATTTCACAAAAAACAACAAAAAAATTAATTTTCCAATCGATTGAAATTCTTCAATCATTCTTCAGTGTAAATCAGTGTTTATGTCTATAAACGAATTGATCTCTGGTTAAAATTTGGAAGAAAATTGAAAAAATTCTTGGAAATTTCTCAGAAAATTTTCAATTTTCCAAGAATTTTCTCAAATTTTCAAGTGTCAGACAGGCAAGAAATCATTGATAAATTGCTTTTTTGGCTTGCTTGGTGCGAAGAAGACTAAGAGATTCTTTTCTGTCGAACAAAAAACAATCAATTTATTTTTCAAGGAAAATTTTTTCTGGTGAAAAATCAATGAATTTTCAATTGAACAGAACACCAAGAGAGTGAATGGAGTGAATGGAATGAAATTTTATTAATTCTTTTTCAATTTAAATTCCTAACATTCAAGGTGTTCATTGTAGCGTTCGATTTTTGCAATTTCTTTTCGCTTTCATTCATTTTCAATGGCGCAAATTTATTAAATTTTTTACTCGGTTTGTTACCAGTGAAAATGATCTCTGACTCCTTTTGAGAATCTCTTGTATTCATTGATTCCTTTCATCTTTGAAAATATTTAAGATTTTTGTTTGTTTGTTTGTTTGGTGTAATTCTGATCTATTTACCAATGAAATTTCGCAAATGAAATAATGCAAAATACAAGTACAAACAATAAATAAATGAATAATTTTCAAACATTTATCAAATATGGATTGTTCATTCATTTATGTGTATTAGAGGTTGTCCGAAAAGTTCATTCGGCTTAATCAATAGAGTTGCCGCATGAAAATTGGCCAAAACTTTTGGGACAACCAATTATATTTGTTGTGTATTTAAGAAACAGAAACAGTATTAATCAAACATACATACATAGTGTCATTCATTATTCAAGCATCATTTATTATTATTATTATTATTGTATTTGTGTTTGTTTGTGTGAGTAGAGATTACATTCTCCCAAAAACATTATCATAAACGAGATAATCATTATTTGAAATGAAATTCTTTGCTTTTACATAGTATTTCATCACTAAAATACACACTCGACTGGACCAAATATGTTCAACAACTATTGAAATATGGTGCCGGTTATCCATCAAAATGTATGCATCTCTGTTATTACTGAAGAAACATTTATTTATTTATTATCTGAATAAATAAATGTGATTATATTTTATTAGAAATTTATTTAGGTTGTCCGATAAGTTCTTGCCGATTTTCTTATGATTTCCTACGATATAATCGGCAAAAACTTTTCGGACAATCCTAATATGTTTCGAAGAATTAATAATATTGGGCCCATGTATTTTCAATGGGTTTTTCATCGAGAATATTATATTCATGATGATGATGAATTCTTGAATGTATAGCCTCATGCATTCATCGATAACACCTTTTCGTATCGTTAATTCGATTTTTATTATTATTTTTTGTTTTTTATGAGAAACAATAAAAATTAATTTTATGAGATTTTCTTCAGTAAAATAAGCCTACTGGTCCATTATCATGGATCAATTTTTGTTTATTTCTTATATATTCTTTAAGACATAAACATTATGATATAAACATAAATATAATAAATTCAAATTCTAAATTTTCCAATATTTTCTTCTTATTCACACATTTCAAGATGAATGTTGAGCCCTGTTCACCCATTAAATTCAATGTTTTAATGTTAATTCAATCGAGCTAAAGGTATCTGAATGAATATTCGAAAATCTTCCAAGAAATCTTTTTCAATCAACAACTTTGTAATTAAACAAATTTTTCGTATTTTGAGAAAATTATTCAAAGCATTAAAGCATATTAATGTTTTTGGGTGCTCTCGAAAAAACATTTCAAATTCACTCATTGAGTAATTATTTCTGTATGAGAAAAAAAATTCCAATTTGAAAAATGTTGAAATCTTTTTAAGTATTGAATATCATGTATTGATGATGATGATTATATAATGATTGTGTCAGTATGAAAAAGTATATACAAAAATTAGATGTTGTCCGAAAAGTTCATTCGGCTTAATCAATAGAGTTGTTCGTGGAAATCGGCCGAAACTTTTCGGACAACCTTGAATAAATACAAAATAAATCCCTGGATGATTTAAAAAGAAAATTGTCAAAAAAAGACTTTTTCCAGTGAAAAAGGTATATAAGATGGTCTGAAATGAATTCAATTCAAACATTGAATTCATATACGATTCTTGAGATGATGTTTATATGTGTTTGTGTGTGTGTGTCTGGTACACACTGCAAATGCATTTGGACCGTAAAAATCGAAACCAATAATAATAATAATCAATGGTTTTTGAGAGAAGAAAAATCAAGAATCAAAAGTAAAAATCTCAATTTTTCGATCAGTCAAAAGTCCCAAGTCCATTTTAATATACTTTTCGAGTAGTATTTTTATAAGCAGGGAATAAGTTGAATTTTAAGTATTTATTTATTGAATGAATGACTGAAATCTTTGAAGAAATGAAAAACTGTTCAATCATTGAATCACTGATTGAATCGTTTCAATAACGTAAGATTTACTTTCAAAAAAATTAAATGAGAAATTGAAATGTCAATGAGATGAGATGAATGTTAACTTTTCGAGTTTGACATGGAAAAATTTTCAATTTTGGATTTATTTTTTTGATGAAATGAATTTTTTTTTCTTCACGAAATGAATGAAGACTTACGAAGACTTATATAAACGTCGTATGATTTGCTTCGTTTGAATTGATTCTTGATTCATAGAAACATTGAAACATTGAAAAACATGGAATAATTTTCAATAGGAATCAATGATAAATGTATTGATGAATCGGAATTTTCCCTTATTTCTTCAATGAAATACCTCTGATTCAATGTTTTATCTTTGGCCCAAAACAATAAACATTGTTACAATAAATGTTTGTCTGTTTATTTATTTATGAATGTAATATGTTTTTTTTTCACAGATACAATTGGCCGCTATCAACTATTATCGACTGGTGAATTATTAATTTATAATACAACATTTCAAGATTCTGGTTATTATCGTTGTCAAATACGTAATCAATTAACGGATGAGCTACAAATTAGTCAAGAATCGGGCCGTCTTATTGTTACTGGTAAGTGTTTTTCGTTTTCGTTTTGTCCATTTTCTTTTAAATTTTATTTAAGAAATTCTTTCTTTGAAAAACTAAGAAATTGCCATTCCAAAAGTTGTTCCCGAATGCAATTTTTATTGTCGTTTCGGCCATTATCATTATCAGCCCTTGCTATTTGTATATGACCGAACAAAATAACTGAAAAAATTCAAGACCCTCTTTTGCCATTAAAAACCATTAAAATGACCTTTATTTCTTTCTTTTCACATACCAATAAATGAATGAATGAATGTAAACATTTAAAAATATCTACAAACACACATCTCTACATATGAATAGCCTTTAAAAAAAGCAGCAAAAAATACACGCCATATGTTGCCATTTATTTGTAATTATATTTAGATTGTCCGAAAAGTTTATTCGGCTTAATCAATAGAGTTGTTCATGAAAATCGGCCAAAACTTTTCGGACAACCTAAATATTTAATATGCATACAAATAAGCAGCCAGAAAAAACCCATTTATGCATCTCTGCTATTTGTTATTCTGGTTGTTCTGTTTTGACCATTTCAAAAATTATTTAAAATACTATAAATTTCAATAATTTTTCGAATGAAATGAAAACTTTTAATGATTCTCCAAAGCAGCAAGCAAATATACAGCAGCAATAAAACTCGACCAGTAATAATAATAATTTGATTATTATTTTAATTTTTGATGTTTTTCGAATGGTCAAAAAATTGTTTTTGAGTTCAAAATGAATGAATTTACATCCGCAAGAAATCTATGCCGATCTAGGCCCTATTTAGTATTAATTCATTTATTCATTCTTTGAATTCATTGATTCATAATTTATTTATTATCATTGAATCACAATTATTTGTTTTGAATTATTTGAAAATTTCAAAATTTGAAAAAAAAAATATCCCAAAATATATTAATTTCAATGATGGAAGCATGGTCCCAAATAACAAATTTTAAGCCCAAAAATAAACCGAAACCCGAATTATTTTTCAATTCAAAAACCAGAAATTAACCGATTGAATATTGAATGAATTTGTTTTGTTTTGTTTACTCTTTGTATTCCTTACTCTTTCCCAGATCCCTTTGAAAACTTTAAATTTTTTTTCCCGAAATTTTTCCCTGCTTCATTCCTATGTACCCATTTCGCCCCTGAGCTTCCCTATGTGCATATGGATCGATTGATCGATCCATAATCAAACATGGGAAAACTATGAAGCTGAAAACAAACAAACATTAATTATTTTTCATTTTTTATTTATTTATTTTTCAAAAAATGAAAAATCCAATGCAAAACGAAACCAACGAATGCATGAATGATTCCTCTCTGTGTGTATTTTCAATGTGAAATGCCATCATTTGATTGCAGTATATGAGATTATCCATATGCATATGTTTCATATTAGTTATCTCCAAAGATAATAGGAGACATTTGAGCACATATTTTCCCTTGAATTTTTCTCTCACCAAACTTTTCCAGTGTGTTTATATCAGTAGCAGCAGTAAATTAAAATGTCAAAAGTTCAAAGACAATAACCAGAGAGAAATTTTGAAGAAATTTTTTGAATCAAAAATGAGCCAAAACAAAAAATCGACTAAAATGTCATTGATTCAATCATATTTTCACAAATTCAAATGCGAACCCTGAGAAAGGATTTACTCTGAAAAATCAGAGAAATTTTGATTCGAATTTTTGAAAATAATTCAAAAATTTCAAAATTCGCTGGTTCTCTGGTACACATTATCCCTACTCGGATTGCTGCCTGCTTCCAGTGCTTCCAGTGCTTCCAGTGCTTGCCCTTGCCATGAAATGCAAAACAAGCAGAATTTGGTCGAAGAAAATTTTTGCAAATTCACAAAGAAATATTTCTTCAATTTCTTTTCAGGCAAATTCAGCATAAATTTGTCTGAGTGAATATGAATTTGTATGCGAGACTTTGTATTCGACTGGTGAAATTTGTGAATTTACTCTTTGAATCCATTTCTCTTCTATTGTTATAATTCACATATTCAAAAGGATGCAAAATGAAATGAATGAATTAGTGAATGAATGAACCGAAATGAAATGAATCGAAGTGAAATGAATCGTAATTAAGTATCGAATTTGAGGAGCAATAATGATAATAATGAATATTTCGCACAATTTGTTAATGAATACTGCGAGTTTGTGAATGAATTCTGGTGCGAATTCAATAATTTTAATTAACAAAAGCAAAATTAACAACAGAAAATCAGAAATCATTTGAATTTGTTTTTGAATTAATTCTGTGAAATTTTCAAAAATTTTAATTATAATTATTTTCCATTGAAAATTCAAACAATTCAAACAGATCTAAACAATGTTCAATGTTGAATGGCGAAACACCATTCAAATACAGCCAGCATCAGCAACACTGGTTGAATTTACTATTTCTCTGATTTTGAATTTTGAATTTTCTGATTTTGATTGTAATTGTGATTATTAACAATTATTTCCATTATTCTTTGTGATTGTTATTGTTACAATTACAATTATAATTCATTCATGCATTCAAATTCAATGTCTGTGTGTGTTGGCTGTGTTGGCTGTGTTTGCATTGAATGATCGTAAATACAAAGAATACAAAATGATGAAAACAAATTAAAACTAATGAGTTTTACAGAGAGCTCAGAGATTTGAATATATTAGGTTATCCGCAAAGTTTTTGCCAGTTATATCGTAAAAAATCATTAAAAAATCGGCAAAAATTTTTCGGACAACCTAATATATTCTGTATTTGAAATGAATCAAATTGAATTGTGAATTGAAATTGAAATTCATGATTGTATTTGAAATGAATGGAAAAAAAATATTTCAAAATGAATTTCTTCGAAAATGAATTAAATAATTCAATTGATTTATATCAAAATGTATCCGATTTCGATACGAAATTCTTTTGCAGCTGAACAAAAGAATTTGTCACAAAAATATACTGAAATTGAGTTGAATTAATTTCTGAATGTCACAATATTAATTTGGGATAATAATTCTGTTAATGATACTAATGACGATAATGATAGCAATGATAATGATCAAATTTGAAATTCTATTTCTTTTTAAACCCTTTGAAACCATTTTTCATTTTGTTTAATTTTGTTTCATTTTGTCATTTACACATTTTTCCCGATTTCCATAATAATTATTCAAATTTAAGAATTTTTCCTTGGTGCCCAAGAAATCCCTTAATTTACACGTCTTATATGGAACATTTTTTTCCTTATTTTGAAAAGATTAATTCAAATTGAGAATCTTAGAAATCTTATTCTTTTCTGAAGCTCTTATGAATAATTATTTGAAAATTCTTTCTTTTTTGGTCCAATTTTCCCGATTTCCAATTGACAGAACCACATAACGGTATTGCACCAAGAATATGGACCCATCCGACGATCAGCTGTGATTTGAATTCAATTTGTGAATTGATTTGTGTTGCACAATCATGGCCATTATCATCATATAGGTATGTTTATGTCTATTTTTATTCAATTATTTTTTGAAATTGACAATTACAATTCACCAATGACTAAATGGTCGAAAATTGTGTAATTCCAAAATACATTTTTTGACAATTTTCATTTGTGAGATTTTGCTGCTGCAGAATCATTCATACATTTCTATTCGGTTGTCCGAAAAGTTTTTGCCGATTTACTAGTTGAAAAACATTTGAAAATCGGCAAAAACTTTTAGGACAACCCAATATGTATGAGAATGCTTGCTGGACTATTTTGTTCTGTTGTTTTGACACAATCAATAATCAATTTTTCAAATTTTCGATTCTGATTTTGTTTTTGTTGTTTCGACGATAATCAAATCAATGAAATTTTCTTTCAATTTCATGTTTCTTTTTTTGGACAATTTTTTCTGGTCCATTAGTCCATCATAATAATATTAGGTTGATGTCCGAAAAGTTCATTTCGGCTTAATCAATAGAGTCGGTCATGAAAATCAGCCAGAACTTTCCGGACAACCTAATATTTGCTATGTCAAAACAAAATGATTTGTATTTGGTTTTAATTAAATTTTTGTTGTTGTTGATTGTCGCATATTATTTTAGATTCTTTCGATTAGACGATTCAGAGTATAATTTATTCGTTGACAAATGAATGAAGAATTATTTTTATTATTTCTGAAAAAAAAATTCTACGATCAAAAATGTGATAATTTCATTGTGTGCAAATTTTCCACTATTTAAACACATACACAGACACAATGTATTGGGCGATTTTCCATGGTTTTTTCCATATTTTTTAAATGATAAAATTGTCAAATTGTCCGTACATTGAATATTAAAATTCATTCACTGAAAATGTCCACTGGAAATACCTGCTGTTCACTGCTATTCAATATTGCTATTCAGTGTTGTTCACCTTTCTTAGGTACGAATGAATTTTCATTATTTTTTTCCGAAGCATAATTTCATTTTGTGAAACATGTATTTAGGACACCAAATTTCTCTTTGGTCGAATGAATGTTTTTTCTTTTGTTTCAAAATTTTTTGAATTTCTATATATGTGTACAAACATTCCTTCAGAATCAAACCAAAATGAAAAATTGTATCAATCGTCATTGGACCTAGAATATATTCATATGTTTAGCTTATTCCAAATGATTATTATTCGATGATATTCGTATGCTTGTATTTATGTATGAATGAATGAATATTTTATTCAATATGTATATGTGCTAAATGTAATACAATCATTCTTGTGTTATTATTATTATTATTATTATGGCGTTTGAATTCATTTTCACTATCATTTATTCAATTTGTTATTGTCTTTGAATTATAATTAGCTTTTAAATAATTTATTATTTATTCATTTTTTTTGCTACATTGTTTTTTCATTGTTATTATTTGTTGGCTGTTGTTTGTTTGTGTGTGCCTGAATTGTTTGAAAATTTTGCCAAATTATACATCCAATGAAATATTTGAATTCGATTCCCTAGATTACAGGTGGAAAATTTTCTCCTGTTATTTCGATCCCAATCACAGATGAATCTACCTGTAATCGAATTTTGAATCAGGTTTTCAATCATTGAAATCGATCGATTGAAATGTTCAAATAATCGAATAATTTCAGCACTGATAGATAAAGGGTCAGTCACCAATAATGATATGAAATAATTCATGTCATTCTTGAGTTTTCTTGGCTTACTAACTGAATTTAATTTTTCATATACATGAATTATGTGTGTCAAAACATTCATATATTTTTCCAATGAATACTCTTGAATATTTTTGCTTGATTATGATATGAAAAATTTAATGAATTAAATGAAAGATTTCAAAAGGGAAATTTCTATTTAAAAAAATATAACGACAAAATCAAGTTTCCTACTTGAATAGTTTATCATAATTAGGTTGTACGAAAAGTTCATTCGGCTCAATCAATAGTGTTGCTCATTAAAAATTGGCCAAAACTTTTCGAACAATCTAATATTTTTATTCTAATAAAATTTGGAATTATAAATTTCATAGATATCGAATGAAAATATTATGATGACACACCTAAATCCTTCTGAAACCAGAAAAAATATCACATTAACTCTATTCATATTTAGTATTCATTGTGTTCAAATGAATGACTGGTATAATAAGAATATTCCGGTGTCATTCATTCATATTCACATTCATTTCATTTTGTTTGATTCATTCATTAGATTAGTTATAGTTAGTTAGTTGTTAGGGCGTAATGAGAGAAGAGATAAATTAATAAATATGAAATTTTCATTTTCATATTTAGACTTTCCGATTGAATCGAGAATCATTCATGCACATAAAGTGCATGAAATACATGTATGAAATGTATGTGAATAGGCATAGACCTTGCGATATACGAACTAGAGATTATTCAATTCATTGAAAATGTTTGTCAGCCAAAAATGCTCAAAGTCATTTTGACATTTTTTGACCAATTCCTATATGATTCGATTCTAATGAATACGCTGGGTTCCTTTGGTTCCAAGCTAAATATTTTTATTTACATTCATTTTGTTTCTTCTTCCAGCGAAGATAATTAGTTGCAAATATTGCAGCCCAAAAATGTCAAAATTTTTTGCCAAAAAAAAATTTTGATTTTAAACATATTTCAATGTACCTGTCAACACACATAGAAATGTATTTGATGTTTATGCATATGTTTACGAATTCGACTTTACGATTTTGCCTATATGTGAAACTTTATGTAAATTTTTGAATGGGAAAAAATTTTCCAAAACTAATGCATCAATCCTATTCAATCAATCATTGAATTGGATTGAGAATTGACTGCATTTGGAGAGCGAGAGGGAGAGAGAAAAATGTCAAAAGTTTTGTCGTTTATTTGGGCCAAATTTTCAAAATAACAAAAATACCTTATATGTCAATTTTCTCTCTATCAATATTCTCATTGTCAATGAGAATATAGAATTTGACAAGCAAATTTATTATCTGTCTTGGCATTTTTTTGGTTTTTTTCGCTGCAGTGTATTTTAGGCTGCCCGAAAAGTTTATTCGGCTTAATCAATCGAGAGTTGGTCATGAAAAATCGGCCAGAACTTTTCGTACGACCTAATATATTTTCTCTTTGTGAACGAATGAATGAATGAAACACTCATTAATTTAAATTTTTCATTCTTCTTGGTGAAAATAACCGGCCAAAAAACAAAATTTTCGTAAAATGATGTTCTTGGGCAGACAACAATATGGTAATATGTAAATGTCATTTTTTTTTTTTTTTTGCTTCTTCAAAATAAAGCAAAAACAAATTATCAAATTGTCATGTTTTTTGAAGAATTTTTTTTCTTCTGGGTTCCATTCAAAAATGGAGACAAATTGAAATTAAAGAATATAGAAAGATGATGACAAGTAATTTGTTAAGAACATGAAGAAGAATGTATTGACTAATTCTACTCCATTTGCTTATATTTTGCTCTTGAAATTCTGTTCTGATCTGAAGCATTTTGAAGAATTTTCTTGGGCGAGAAAATTCTGCGAAAATTTTCGGTACTGGTGCATTTTCTGGACCAAAAATTTCTTAACATTAAACTAAATTCATTCATTCATTCATTCAACAAAATTTTGAAACAAGATTTTCTCATTTTCACCATAAAATCATTCACTTTAAATTTGTAAATTGACAAATTTTGACATATTTTTTTTCAAAGAATTTTTTTCACTTCAAAAATTCTCGGATATTTTTTCCTTCGATTTTCCCGAAAATTATCATATTTTCATTCGAGAAAATCGTTGAATATCAGCTCACTGAAATTCACTAATTCATTGATGACAGTGCTGGAGCAGTATTTTCTTATGATGATCAGATTTGATACAAATTCTTCGAAGAAAATGAATGCTCAAAAATATTAGATTGTCCGAAAAGTTTTGGCTGATTTTCATGTGGCATCTTTATCGATTAAACCGAATGAACTTTTCGGACAACCTATTATATATGAATTTCTTAAATTATATTTAATCTTGTTATATTCTTGAATATAATTTGAAATTGAAATATTTCGCTTGATTTATCTCTTATAATATCCATTTAATATTATTATTATTATTATTTCAAATTATTTGTCGTCGTCAAAAAATTTTGTTTCATATTACATTATTATTATATGATTATTGTCATCATCATTATATGTCAGATTGTCCGATAAGTTCATTCGGCTTAATCAATAGAGTTGCCCAATGAAAATCGGCCAAAACTTTTCGGACAGCCTAATATTATTCTACATTTTATGAATAATGAATTTATATATTCAATGCATAACAGTGTTGTTCATATGAGAAAATTTATTCCAGAAAAAAAAATTTTGACAGATTAAATATGTCTCAAATTACATATATGTGTGTGTGATGATGTGTGGAGTGAAAGAGAGAAATTAAATAATTGATGCCATGTCTCTGCATACATATATCAATGATATATTTATTCATTCATTCATTCATATACAACACACATTGAATTGAATAGAATTTGATATGATGTTGTTGCTGTATATTTCCGTACATTTTCTCAAATTCTTTGAATATTGAATTACACTACTTCAACTTGAATGTTTCAAATTTCTTATTGTTTTTGCATCGTTGTAAATGCCAAACAATAATAAATGTAATAAAATGGCAATTATTACTGTGTATAATGAATTGCTTTGTCATTTTCTTAGAAATGTTTGAAAATTTTCAAATTTAAAGAAATTTCAAATATTTTCCGTTTCTCTTGGACCGAAATTTTATTACTTGTAATTGTCGGATGTAAAGAATTTCAGAAATGCTAATATTTCCGGATGATTCGACAGCATTTTCTACATTTATTCATTTATCCATCGTTCAATTTTAAATGGATAATCATTGCTTATAGATCATTGCCTTAAGAATTTGATCTATTAGGTTGTCCGGGAATTTTTGGCCGATTTTCATAGCGCAACTCTATTGATTAAGCCGAATGAACTTTACGGACAGCCTAATACATGATTTTTTTCTGATAAATTTTCTGATAATCAAAATTTCTTGTTCAGTTAACGAAATTCTTTGTGTTTTTGAGAAATTTTTCTCTCTCTTGGTTCTTAAATATGTTTAAAGAATTTCTCCTCTTCATTTCTTAAAGAAAAGAATCGATAAAATAGCATGTAGAATAACGAACAACAATAATAATAATAATCTTAGCCCAAAGAATCTTATGGTGATCCATCAATCAATTTCAAAGAGTGAAAAAAAAAACAAAAAACTTTGATCAAATATTTTATTATAAAAATAATAATCAATAGTTAAAATGATGCCGCTAATGATTCCCCGATAGTGTGTTCTATGCACCCAATATTCATTCATTGATTCAATATTTCAATATTTGAATATTCAAAACCAAAGAATGAGGGCTCAGTGAATGTTCAGTGTTCACATTGTGTTTGATTTTCATTCAAATTCATTGATTCAAATTCAAATTCAATGAATGCTTGTTTTTTCAGTTAAAAAACAAAACTGAAAAATTTACTTAAAGAATATTCAATAACCCAAAAAATATTCATAATAATAATAACATCAAATCATACAGATCTTGTTGTATTTAATAATAATAATAATATCAATATGAATAGTAATATTTGCTTATTATTATTGAAAAATTCAATTCATCATATAATCATTATGTTGTATCGTTGTCGTCATCATCATCGTCATTATTATTCTAATAATGCTTTGATATGTCGAAAGTAAGGGAAGAAATAAGCAAAGAAAAATGTACATATTTCTTAATTCAAAAGGTTGACAACGCGGTTTTAAGACTGTGTTTTTTGCATACACAAATATTATTGAAAATACATCAATATATTTGGTTGTCCGTAAAGTTTTGGTTGATTTTCATTAACAACTCTATTTGATTAAGCCGAATGAACTTTTCGGACAGCCTTATATTTTGATGCATACAACAAAAAATACATGTCAGATAATGATAATGAAAATACAAATAAAAAAATTATGACAAGCATTTTGTTTTTACTTTTATTTTTCAAGATAATATCTTTGGTGAATGAATGAATGAATAAATAACACAAAGATGTATTTGGTTTGTATGATTACATAACAAAATTATTATTTTTTATTATTAAAATCTTAATAATGTCATTATTGTTGGTTCTCCATACATTTTCATTGACACCACCACCACAAAAAACATGGCCCTAATGTATGTTGTCGAATAGATTCCTAAATCCATTTCTGATCATCAAAATAATCAAAAATAATGAATAAAATCTTTATTTTATTCTTCGTTCTATTTACATGTTGACAATGTTCTTGGTGAATTTTCCCTTGGTGAGAACATGTTTTAGTTATTTTCTTTGGAAGAAAAAATTTTCCGGTATTAATACCACCGATATTATTATGCTTGACAATGACATTTGTAAAACCCTATGTATGCATGTATACATTTTCAAATGTATTCATGAACCAAACATAAAGGTTTTAATCATAATAATAATAATAATAGTAATAATAGTAATTATTATCTGTCATGTTTTTTGTTCTTCGCATGAATTCAATGTGTTGAAATATGCTTGAAAAATAATTCAAATATATGAGGCCTAAGAATATTCTGTTCGATGATTCCATCTCATTCCATTATTATTATTTCAATGGTTTATGTGTCTCAATTTTATTTATTTTCCTTATGTGCTAAGACATTGAAAATTGTCTTAAATTATCTTGAATTTTCATTTTCTTAATATTCAAAGAGAGATTTTCAGTGTATTTCACTCGATGATTAAATGATGAATTGCTCTTGTTTATTTGGGTTGAAACAATTTTTGTTTTCGATGAAGTTTCAGAGGATTTGTCAATGTATTTCCATCCATTCATTCTATCAGTGGATTAATTGAATTTTAATTTATTTATTTTGTTATTTAACATTTTGACATTTTATCCACTCACTCTTCTAAGATGTTTTTCTTATTTTCCTTGGTTCAAACATCTTATTAAGAAAAGTAAATTACTTTTTTGTTTTGTCGATTTTGTTTAGTTTCGACACACAAAACACAAAGTCAATTTTAATCACATTTTATTTGATAATGACTGTGAACTGTGTGACTGTGAATATCAAACATGTGAATGTATTAAATGTGAATAATTTAAAACTCATTCGATGTGTTTGTATATCGAGAGTAGAAGAAGAGATGCTCGAAAATTTAATAATTATCTCAGCCCAAATAATAATAAGTGAAACATGTTTTATGTGTTTTGTTTACGTGTGATTCAATCATCAATCAATTGATTGGTCATCGTTTTCGTTGGCCCAAACGAAAATGTTTTGGGTCCAAACATCACGACTGAGTAAATGAGAAAATTTCATTAACACATTTACGAATTGTTAATCCATTAATGTTGTTCAAGTTTGAATTGAATTTCATTAAGAATTTTTTTAAAAATAATTAATTATCATTACACATTATATTTAATCATCATAGATTATTACAGGGTTTAAAGTTTTAATTCGTAGTTATAAAATTGAATTTCGTAATTTTACGGTTTGAAATTCCATTTAAAACTACGAAAATCAACTTTAAAACTCCGAATAAAAACTTTAAACTCTTTATTATATAATATAAATGTCGTCGTTGAAAAGCTATTTTTAAAGCCAAATAGCTTTTCACATATAACATTGAATGTATCATTTTATTGCTTTTATAAATTCTCATCGAAAAAACAATAAATGTTTATGGGGTTATTTATTTATTTTTATTCTCTGATACTTCTTGAATGACACAAAAGATGCCGGTTTATAATTATTATGATGATCATTTCATTTGAAATTCATATTATTGAATTCATTTTGAATTGAAGCATCAATTTAGTATTATTATTTCGGATGAAACATCATCAATTTCTTAATATCTTTTTGTGAAAATGGTTTAAAATTTGAAAAGTTGTTGATCGTAATAATGATTATATTTACATTGAAAAATATATTTATAGGTTGTCCGAAAAGTTCATTCGGCTTAATCAATAGAGTTGCGCTTTGAAAATCGGACAGAACTTTTCGGACAACTATTAATATTATGTTTATTGTGAATTAATGTTTGTCATTTTTTCAAAATGAAAATTCATTCATTTAATGACACTTTTTTTTCTGGTGAAATTAGGTTTATCATCACATTATCAGAAAAAATATTAATGGCCAGAGACCGACTAACCATTTCAAAAAAGGTTCAATTCAGATAATATAACCAACAATTGGATTAACCTTTTTTGAAATTGTCTCGTATGTTGGGGCCTTGATAATAACCAAAACCACATCTGGTATTATTGCATTCCGAATATCGAATGCATTAATAATAACGATGATAATATTTGAAATTCAAAAGCCATATAAATGATGGTTATATCCAATCATCAAATCCAATAATCATAATAATAATATGAATGCACGCAATGAACATTTCACATATATTTTGTGATTTGATTTTTTGTATTCATTCACCACCTAATGTATTCACATTGACTTATTCAAATTTTTGTTTATTTTGAATATTTGATAAAACTCTTAAAAAACAAATGTGCGTGTATCTCTGATAATCTCATGTCCATTACCTAATAGTATAATGGAAACATAGTGTTATCATCATTATTGAAATGTCTATGAATTTTTCTGATAAATAATGATTGATCAAATATGATTTTGTTGACTTTTTATCTGTCTGTCTGTGTATCTCTATAAAATATAATTCAAATTTAATCATTGAAAATGATATTTATTATTAGCTAAATAATATCCAAAAAAATAATGAAATTTTCCTATGAAATTTCATATTTTATTTTCTATTTTTTTTTTTTTGGCCCAGGTATAATTTATATTAGATTAGATTTTTTTTCAGCTATAGAAATTCACTAAACAGAGATTACTTTTGAGAATTCTTTTCCTTTACTTTTTTTTGGTGTTGTTAAGGTATTCATTCATTTATTTATTAAATAATATCAAACATATTAATGGCTGTATGAACGAATGACATTTATTAATAACCGAAATTGGTCTGTGAAAATGGAAAAAATATAAAAGAAATTCTTTGATTAAATTCATTCGAATTACCAGAGAATACATATTATCCTTTGTGTATAATAAATTTTGATTAGTATTTGAAAGTGTGTATGTGTATTCTTCTGGTTTTTTTTTGTTTTCTTCACTCAATTCTTTCTATGAATTTGTGTTACCCGAAAAAAATGAAATGAAATAAATTTCACTTAGTTACCAAAAATCAAAGATATTTGGAAAAGAAAAAAAATGTTTAATTAAAGTTGTTGTCCTTTGATATTAGGCCTTTCGGAAAGTTCTAGCCGATTTTCATGAACAACTCCGATTGATTAAGCCGAATGAACTTTTCGGAGAACTTATAATATATAATTTGATATTAACAAATTCAATGATTTCTAAAGATATTTAATTAATATGGAAATTTATATTCGAAAGTATTCAATTGTAATTATTCGATTTTTTTGATTATGAGTATAATAATAATTATCATAAATCGAATGAATTATGAAACAATTGTTGTAATTAATTTTAATATTTGCATATTTATACCTTATTATTGTGTTAGATGGTATCGTGAAACTGAAACCGGTGTTTATATGGCTGCCAATCTTTACGATGTAGACGTTGATATCAGTAATGATCATCATCATCATAATAATCGTTTAATATTTCGTCCTACAAAATCCTCGCATAATGGTAAATGGATTTGTGTGGCAAATAATTCTTTGGCAGAAGAAAAGATAGCCATACAAGTACAAGTACGATCACCATTACAAGTGATTATCGAACCAAGACAAGCACAAGTTGATGCTGGCCGTTCAATCACATTTAATTGTACAGCAATCGGTGGTCCACCAAGCCGACAGCCATCATGGTATTTTAATGGTAAAAATATGATACAAATATTTCGTGAACACATACGTGATCAACGTATTCGGCTAATTGAATCAAACATTTTACATATATCATCTGTTCGACGGCAAGATGTCGGTACGTCGAAACTATTATTCACTTTGATTGTTTGAAAATAATTCATATTTAAATTATGAATAATAATTTAGGTGCATATCAATGTGTGATACAATCCGAACAGGAAGAATCACAAGCAATTGTCGAGCTTAAACTGGGTGATGTTGCCCCAATGTTATTGGAAACATTTCCTGATAGACAAATAACCGATGTAAATAATGCCATTTCTATAAGATGCTCAGTAATCGGTACACCTTTGCCACAAATACGTTGGTTCTTAGATGGCCGACCAATACCACCGAATTTATCAAGATTTCGTACCGGTGATCATGTGACTAATGATGGTAAAGTGGTCAGTTATGTTAACATAACCAATATTCGTGTTATTGATGGTGGTAAAGTAAGTAATCACTTTATGTGTTTGTGAATGTGAAATTCATTTCAACTTGAATCATTCATTGATTCAATGCTAAAAAACAACAATATACACCCACATAACTTATGGTTACCAATATTTTTCAATAATCACTATGACAATTTTACATTTTCTCAGTACACATGTTTAGCCGAAAATGAAGTTGGTCGTGTATCATTTGATGGCCTCGTATTGGTTAATGGTGGTCCATCATTGCGTACATCAACATTTTGGGGTGTTCAACAGCAACAGCAGCAGTTAAAACAGCATAATAATAATCATAATCATCATAATATAAGTGTTGTTGCTAATATGAATATACAATTATATTGTCCATTAATTGGTTATCCACTGGAATCGATACAATGGGAACATAATAATAATATATTACCAGTTAATCATCGACAATCGATTGAACCAATTATTGATGGTTATGGTGGTATACTTCACATTGAATCGGTGCATTCATTTCAAGATTCTGGTGATTATAGTTGTACGATACGTTTGGCTAATCATAATAATAATGTTGGTGATACACTAACAACAACAACAACAAAAATTCAATCAGGAAATAATCGTTCAAATCAACAACAACAATCATTAATGAAAGGAAATATACAATTAAATGTACATTATGCACCAAAAATCGATAGACATAGTTTACCTGAATTCATTAAAACTAAACAAGGTGATCGAATTAAATTAATGTGTTCAATAATTGAAGGTGATCAACCAATCATTATTGAATGGTTTCGTGCTACGAATAATGGTGGCGGCGTCGGTGTTGTTGGTGGTGGTGCTGGTGGCATCAATCATCATTTAATGAATCGATTAGTTCGATCTAATGAATTGATTTCCATACAAAATGGTGATGATTATTCATTGTTAACATTTAAAAATGTTGCCATCACTGATTCGGACAAATGGTAAATTCACTTATTTGATTTTAAAATTAATTTTTTAAAATATCAATTTCGAAATAGGACTTGTCGAGCTCGTAATGCATATGCAAATGACAATGCTACAGTCGAAATCATTGTAAATGTTCCACCGAAATGGATTCATGAACCGAAAAATTTTCAAGTCATACTTGGCCGTAGCTTGATGGTAGACTGTCAAGCTGATGGTTATCCAAAACCGAAAATTATTTGGAAAAAAGCAATCACATCATCTGCTTTCAATAATAATAATAATGACTTGTTGAATGATCAAAAATCATCACAACAACAATATAAATCGAATGATTTTCATGATATTATTTCCAGTTATCGTTATCAAATATTTGCTAATGGTTCATTGTTTATTCAAGAAAGTGAATTGATCGATAATGGAATTTATATGTGTCAGGTAATTCGGTCTAATTTATGAATTCCAAAATGACAATTTTCCTAATTCTTTTTTGAATAAAGATAAGTAATGGCATCGGTACTGATTTAAGTAAAGTAATACAAATCCATATACAACAACCACCCAGAGTGGAACAAAAATTTGTCACCGAAATTGTCATCAAAGGACAAACAACTTCATTGCAGTGCCGAAGTGATGGTGATCCAATATTGAAATCGGAATGGAAACGTGATATGCAAGCGATACCAGCGACACCGCAACAATCATCGAATCAACATTATATAATCAAAGAAGAACAGCAACAAACATTGGCGCCGTCACAATCAAAAAATCAGCTAATTTCATATTTAGAAATAATCGATACTGCTCGTATTGATTCGGCACTATTCACTTGTACAATCACGAATCCATATGGTTCCGATGTTTGTAATATACAATTAATTGTTCAAGGTATTTTGGAATTAACTTTGAATTTGATTTAATTTTATTTCATTTCATTTAATCTAATATATCACACAAATAATCTCCTTTTTTTGAGAATATTTCATTATGATTCTCTCATTATCATTATCATTATGATGATTATGATCATTAATTGTAAATGATCATAATCACCACCGATCATTATCATTATCATCATCCATAAATGTTGAAAATTCAAACCACAATTTACAACAATATGATAGAAAATTTTATTAAGCCAATTGCCTTAATTACCATCATTTATATATATGACATATAGCATTAACATGCATATATTAGGTTGTTGTCCGAAAAGTTCATTAGGCTTAATCAATAGAGTTGCGCCATGAAAATTGGCCAGAACTTTTCGGACAACCGAATACATTTCGCCCAAACATTATATACACGCCAGATATACATTTATGGTATATCACACAATCATTAATCATAATATTGAGACCTAAAAATTGTCCTTTTTGGTTGGTTGTTGAAAATTGAAAATGATATTACAATTATTATTTTCATTTTATTATTCGTGAGGATTTTACATGTCAAATTCATTCATATTATTATTATTATGGTTTTCAATTGAAAACATATATGCACCCATACATACAGAAGCATGAAAATTAACAATAGAATTATTCCATTATTAGGATTCTGTTTTGAATTATTATTCCTTAAGATTTAATGAAAGAATTAATGAAATTTTGGAAATAGTTATAGTGTTTAATTAATGTTCTTTTTTAATAACATTCGATGAACATACAGAGGTACCAGAACCACCACGTGATATAATCGTTACCGATATAACTAGTCGAACGGTGAAAATAAAATGGAAACCATCATTTGCTGGTAATAGTGCTATCATTGGTTTCTTAGTACAATATCGTTCGAAATGTTTTCGAATTGATCATAAATTGAATATGATCGATAATAGCAATAGCAATAATAATTTGGATGAAAATATTTGGAAAGAATTATATATAAATGATGTTAATCTACAAACATTTCAATTGAATGAATTATATCCATTTTGTAAATATGATTTACAAATGAAAGCACAAAATTCGATTGGTCTCAGTGATTCAAGTCAAATTGTTACATTTAAAACTGCTGAGGAGATGCCCGGTGGTCCACCACTCGATGTCAGTGTTGAACCAATATCATCGAATTCATTGAAAATAAAATGGCGTCCACCTGATTTTTTTCTTCAATATGGACAAATAAAGGGTTATTATATTGGTTATCGTATTGTATCATCATTAAGCAATAATAATAATAAACATAATAATCGTATCGATACAAATGATGAACAACAACAACAACAATATGCATATAAAAATGTTGAAGCAACTCTGACTGAATCAACAATCAATAATGGTGGATATGAAATTGCTTATTTGACAAATTTGAAAAAATATACATTATACTCGATTGTGGTACAAGCATTCAATGCAGCTGGTGCTGGCCCTAGATCTGATGAAGTAAGCTTTACACCTTTGAATAGGTTTAGAATAGATTATTTGAAATTCCCTAATCTGATTCCAATCCATATAGATCACAGTACGAACATTGAATATTCAAAAATCGAATCCTATCGTATTGGAAATTCTGAACACTGATATTGATTCAATAACGATTCGTTGGGAAATCGATACTGTAGCTGAAGAAGATTATTTTTCGCCATCCACAGTCAGTCCTTCAGCTTCAAATGAAAACGATTTCTTGTTGCACATCAGTGAAGAAGGATCAGGTGGTAAATGGATTGAAAAACGCTTACCACGACAATTACGACGTCATGTTGAAACGAATTTAAAATGTGGTACTAAATATTATTTCTATATGACTTATGCTTCATCACCTCTGAAACATTCTGCCGAAACAGGTATTTAACAATCATTAATTATTACTGATTAATTGAAATAACATAATTGAAATCAATAGGTGAAATAGTATCGGCCAGAACTAAAGGAACAGTTGCAATATCACCATCACTGGATGAATTCATCACAGTTAATGATACAGCTATTATGATGAATTTAGATTCATGGCATGATGGTGGATGTTCAATACAAAATTTCACAATAAAATATCGTAAAAATCATCAAAAACATTGGAAAAATATCGGTACCATTCGTTATGATCACAACAATTCGAATAAACATCATAGATCTTCCAATCCTTCATCGATATTTGCCATCAATAATTTAGAACCGGATCAATTCTATATATTATCTGTGATTGCAGCATCAGCAGCAGGTATAATCTTTTAAATTTCGAACCTTTTTTATTTTATTAATAAAACTTCATCACACACAGGACTGACTGAAGCCATTTATAATGTGTCGACCATGAACACTTCTTCATCATCATCTTCATCGACAATGATATTTCGCTTATCTCCACCTGATCTTGCTTCATATGAATATCAGGTGCCAAATGCTCCATTTCATAATGTTACAATTATGTTGCCAATTATAATATCGGTTATTGTGTTGATCGCTGTGCTTACAACATTGATTGCATTCATGCGAAAGCAAGAATTACTGCGACATGAACGTGAATGTGGTATTAGTCAATCATCACAAAATCTTCATCTACGGTCATCATCAATACGTTCAAAAGATGATATTACACTCAATAATGCTTCGGAAATGATTGCCGCATATCCTATGGTTGATTATCATACAATATGTTCTACACCGAAAAGCAATCCAAATAAAATGATTGAACCAATTCATGAAGCTTCGAATTTGGATAGCTCTCAAAATTCGAATCATATACAACATCAACAACAAATAACATTTGATGATATTTATAATAAATCACTAATGCATCAGCATTATTCACCGAATTCCAAACACACATCATTACTTTGCAGCGATACTGCCGCACGATCACCACATGTGTCAATAAACAGTGGTGGTAATCATCATATTTACGCCGAACCAAATGGAGCCTTGATAGCTCATCAAATACAATCAAATCAATCATCAACATTATCATCGACATATGCTCAGCCAAGATTAATAATGGGTGCAGCAACAACAGCTGATACTTTAATTCAACACGCTTCAAATCAATCACAGCAACCACTGATTAATCATAAACAACAGCCTCCAACAACATCATCATCAACGGAAAAATCCTCATTGATTATGTTAGCCTCGACCACCAACAACAATGCTCCCAGCAACAATATGAATGATAATAATTTATTACAAAATTGTACAAATCATCAAACAATTATGAATGACAAACATTTTGATTGTGCCTTAATGAATTTGCATACAACAAATACACATTTATAACAAACCCTTATAAATCAAATCAATATCAAAAATCAAATATTTTCCGTCCCCAATTGGGCTATTTAGCCATCACACCTATACACCATCATCATCACTGCCAATCAATATTTGCTGTTGTGTAAATAATCAAAATTAATTCAAATTGAAATTATAAAATATGTAAATAAACTCAAATTTTGATAAACCCGAGCCCATCGACAAATGTCGATGACATGACACGAATTCTAATTTGGTTAATCCAGTTTTTTTTTGGTCGATTGTCCATTTTGTTCGAATGAATTAATTAAAACTTTCGAATTGGATGATCAAACAAATGGTTGAAATTGTCATTATTATCATTACAATAATTCAGGTGTGAAAGAATTTCACCTGTCGCAGTAAATAGACAATCGAATGTGACCCATTTCGAATTTTCGATGATTGTCATTTTTGATCGAAATTTTTTATTTCATTCGATGATTTCACTTTTGATTCGAAATTCGAATGTATTTGACTACTGCTGAACATTTCAATCATGAAAATAATTTCATTCATTTTCGTAATTTCATTGATTCATTTATTGTTGTTTTTGAACGATGAAATCGAAGCAATATCAGCATATTGGACACCAATTTTATCTGGAATTTGTTCTGCTGATGCTTCACGGAATGTAACACAAGCATTACATGCTTGTGATAAATTAATGGATCCACAAGTAAGTTTGTGTTTCACAAATCAAATTTCAAAAATTCAAAAATTTCAAATGTTTGCGCATCTTATTAATGGTCAAGTATTGAATGTTAACTATGAATAACTCACATGCTTTGTTCTGATTTAAGCTACTATGCATCAGCATTTGTTTGACATAAGTTTTCCAAAAATTTACTTTGTAATTTTACATTTGAATTTTCAGCTGTCAACAATATTTGATGATTGTGTACGTAAAGTGAATCCTCGAATTCAAAAAACTGGCAGATTGACAAAACCACGATTATGTTATTACGCCAAGCAAGGTATACAATTAGATCAATGTAAAATGATACGATATCAAGCTGAAGGTATTACATTGGCCGAATTGATTGATCGTGAACAAGATCATACATGGTGTTTGATGAAAATTGTTCAACCCCTTGGCTGGGAACGATTATGTTCAGACAACCATAATGATTTACGATTCATTATGGCCAAACAAAATGCAATTCAAAATTGTGAACATCGTTTCGCTGAGGTAAATTTAGACAATTTCAATCTAATTCAAAAATCAAAAAACAAATAATCAATCCAAAAACCATAGATAACTACACCGATACGTGATTGTTATCGACAACAAGTGAAACCATTGTTGTCGCATTCGGATAATTCAAATAATCAAAAAATTTCCCGAGATCGCTATCGGCCAGCTGCTTGTTTATCATTTCAATATTCAAAAAAGGTTAGATCTCGTTATTTTCTTATTTCAACAAAGAACTAATTCAATCCTTTTTTTCCATCTATTCAAAAGATATGGAAATGTTTAGCAGAAAATGATTCGAAAAATCAACAATCATTGCACCGCCATGCAAATCAATACATCACTTGTTTACGTTCCATTCGTTCTACGACAATGAATTCAAATTGATTCGAATTCGAAAAATTGAAAAAATCATTTATTTTAACATGCAGAAAAACATATGAAATGAAATATTATTATTATCGAGACCCGAATGAAAATATGGACATCAAAATTAAACGAAATATGGATTCATTTATAAATAACGAAGCAAAATGTAAGTGAACAAATATTATCATTAACATTTAACATCATGATTCATTATTATTTGTTGATGATGATACCTTCAACGATGATTCTGTGTGGCCCAAATTTTTCAATGTTTCTTGATTCGATGTTTGAACACTATTAAGATCTTTTGATTTACGTGCTGATTGACGGCATTTCGGCTGCTGCTGCTGTTGATGATCAGTTCTAGATGAATTTGATGATGATTCTTGTCCATCTTCTTCTTCGCCTTCTTCTCCATCTTCATTATCATCATCCTCATCGTCATCATCGGATCCTGAGCGATTTTGTTTTGATTCGTTTGACCTTTGTTCTTTATCTGCTTTGATTTTACGGTCATTTTCTTTAGATTTTTTTGAACATTTTTTCTTCTTACGTTCTAAGGCAGCAGATTTTCTTTTGATTTCATAATACAATTTCTTTATTTCCATCATACGATTCATCAGCTCTTTACATTTATCTTCGGATGATAATTGTAAATCGATTGCGGTTAAAAAATTATAACGACTAATCGGTTTATAACTATTTAATAATTCATAATCAACTGGTTGAGGTTTATTGTTTGCCATCAAGTTTGTCAATAATGTTGATGAATATGAGGGGGTGTTTGTTGAAGATAAATTCATTGAATGATGATGATGATCATATGTGGCATCCGAATATGAATTCGTTCGAATAAACGGGTCATAGATATTTGAATTATTGGTATTGCTACTACCATTACCACCGCTTCGATGTCGACCTGAATTGGAAAAAATAATTTAATTTAATTTAAAAATCACGGTTAAATGTAAGAGTGACACTTGCCTCGTGTTTTGCAACCTGATTTCTGGGCACTATTCATTACGGCAGTGGCCGCAGGTGATGATTCTGATCGTGTAGGTGTTGTTGGCATTTCTGATTGTGACACTGTACGCATTCTTCCACGACGTCGTTTTTTACCCGGTGATTGATGAATCGATGATTGGAATGTTTTCAAATTTTCTTTATCATTTTTATTGCTGCTGATCGTATTCAAATGTACATTTTGACTACCGGATGAAGAATCATCATCATTTTTAATCGAATCATCATTTGTTGATGATAATAGTCGTTTACGAGTTGATATACTGCTATTACCGGATTTAGTACGATCAGATTTAGCTGACGAAGCTAATGTTGGCTGTTGCACATCGATTCTCGAAGCTTGTGTTGTCGATGCATCCGCATCATCCATACTATTTTCATCACCATCTTGCGATGATTCAGGTGATGATAATGTGTTATGATGTCTATGATGATGATGATGATAAAGATTTTTAGATGATTTACGACGTTTTCGTTCTAATGTAGCTCTACGTCTTGTTATTTGTTGTGATGATTGGCCTGAATTACCACTGTTGACAACATTCGAATGTTCTAATGTTCGTAAACGTTTACGATGATGTTGTGTTTGTTGTTGTGATTTACCACCATTATTATTATTATGATCATCATCATCATCATTGAAATCATCTTCAAATTCATCTACATCAGCTTCATTACCGGCTGTAATGTCTAATTCATCGTCATCATCATCATCATCGATTTCATCATCTAAATCATCATCATCATTCGATACAGGTTGCTGTTTGCTTGATGTCATTATTGATGCATTCGAATGTTGTTGTTGTGGAGGTTCGAATGCCGAACGTCTTGAACCGAATTGATTTTTATTATTACTATCGATAGCATCAATCGGGATAATCGGTGATGAAGGAGGGCTTGCCGGTAATGTTTCAAAACAAAGTAAAGGATTGGTTTTGGTTGATGCCGATGATGTCGCTGCAGGTAATGTTTCGAAACAAAGTAAAGGATTCGGTTTGGTTGATGATGCTGATGTAGCTATTGTTTCAGTCGGTGATGCCTTATCTGAAAATATTGGTTCACTCGTGATAGGAGTCGAACGTTTTGTTTCATCACTGGTAGTGTTCGATTTTGGTTCAATTTTTACATCATAATCTGCCTGATCAATTGATGTATCGTTTTTATCATCTTCAGTATTTTTAGCTTCAACATCATCTTCGGCAACAATCAGCAGTCCAGGTGAATCACGATCACTTTCATCTTGATCATCTTTACCAGATGAATCTGTTGGTTTATTATTATCATTATTTTCACAAGTTGATTTAACTGTTGCTGATAGAATGTCAACAATTTCTTGATCTTCTCGATTATTGCTGGAAGATGGCGTCGATGATTGTTGTATTTCAGTATTAAATTGATTATGATCATCACCATGATCACCTTTATCATCAATTATTTCTTCATCAACTTTACATTTGGCTTCGCTTTCATTCACCACACTATCATCGACGACTTCATGTTTAACTTCAACAATTTCTTGGTCAACATTCGATGATGCTGGAGCAGAAGTATTTTCGCTTTTGGACAATGCTTCATCAGTGTTTTTAACTGCAGTCGTATCACCACTAATGACCACAGGTGATTTGGACGATTTACTTTCGGCAACTGTGACATTATCCTTCTTATCAACATCATGATCATCATCAATGAATTCATATGCATCACTTTTTTTATTATTATCATCATCATCAGGTGATTTTGATTGATGATCAGTTGTGACAGGAGTTTGTTGGCTGCTGGCAAAAGTTTCAAGTGTTTGTAGCAATTTACGTCGGGTACTTTTCACTGGTGTTTCATAATCACCTTTCGACTCTTTATTATTCGAATCTTTACGACTCGAACGAGAAGTGGATGGGGTTTCCTCCGTTTCATTATCATCATTATTTCTTTTCGATTTATTCAAACGATTATCAGCTGATTTAGTTGATGATATTGACGATGTTCGTTTCGAAGAAGTCGGTAGGGTGCGCTCTACACTCTTTGTTGAATTATTATCTTTTAAAGATAATGAAGATGTCCGTCTTCTTCCACTCGGTGGTTGTTGTTGTTGTTGTTCTATTTCGGCCTTAACTTTTGCAGGTGTGTTAATTGCAAGGGTTGATGTGCTAGAATTCGACGGCGCTATCATCGTAGTTTCCGATTTCGTTTCTTCTTTGATTCGTGTACGTTTAGATTCTACCGAAATGTCTGAAGTTGTCGATTGGGATTTGGTCGTCGCAGAGGATGTGGTCGAATTTTTAGGTTGATGCTCCGATTTATTGTTTTTACCATCAATCAAACTAGATAATCGTTCAATACTACCAGACCATGATTTTCTATGCTGTTTACCACTACCGGTGATCGGTGTTGATGGTGTACGATTCGATGTTGATGTCGATGATGATGATTGATCTTCAATATCTGAAGTTGATCGCTTAGTCATTAATGGAGTTAGATTCATTGATTTATTACTATTGTTATTGTTACCGCTACTATTTCGTTTATTTCTAGCACGTTTTGGTGGACCATCATCATGTAATACTTTAGTTATTTTCGATATATTAATCCATTCATCATAACGTGTACTCCAACCATGATAATGAACAAAAAATATTGGATTGGAAAATTTTTGATCAATTTTCAATACTTTTGCACGAAATATTTCCATTTCACGTCCTTTCCCATACAGAACTTCTAATGAATCATTTATTTTTATATTTTTTATATCAGGTTTACCATTCATTGCCATAAATTCGTTGTATGGCATTAATATTTTATTAATACTACCATCACTGTTACAATCTTTGATCAATACCATTTTATCCATAAAAGATGAATATAAATCTGTATGAGATTTCGATGCTGTATGAGATGATGATGCGGCTACGTTCGTAGCTACTGTTGTTGCCGTGGTTGCAGCCGATGTTGTTGCCGGAGATGATTGTGAATGATTATTATTCAATTTTCTTCGTCGTTCTGCAGGAAAAATAATTCTCAGATTAGTAACCAGCTATCAAAATGATTCGAATCTTTCAAAAACTTACTTCTTTCATCTATTCTTTCTTTCGAAGCTGTGGTTGTTGTTGTCGTTGGAGATTTGGTTGTTGTTGAATGATGTTGATCTACACAGCTACCGGCTGTGACCGGAGATTCCAATTGATTTGCTGCTGCTGTTCGTATCACTGAAACTGTGTTATTCGATGATTGTTGTTCGATTGACAAGGGTGTTGATTGTTCACTATCGACTTGAGTATTTGAGCATGATTTTTGACAAGTGATTTTATTTGATTTACGACCAACAACACCGACATCACTGATTGATGTGTCATCGTTATCATCAACATTATCATCGCCAGGTTTTTTAACGGTAATATTCGAATCTATTGTTGAAGATTTGACTGATGATGATGCTGCTGAACCCTTACGTCCATTATTTCCACTCGACATCAGTGGTGTGGCTGCATTTTGTGATGTTGTTGCCGTAGTCGATGATGTAAGTGTGGCTGCTGGTGCTGCCGTTACGATGACTGAAACATTTGACGATTGTGCTGCCATCGTTGATTGTTGACTAGTCAACGATACATTCGTCGAACTGTTCGCCGAATTCAGTCGTGAACGTTCTTTTTCACGTTTACGTTCACCTCTTGATGGCCGTGTTGACGACGACCGAACAGTTTTAATTGAAATTGAAGCAGCACCAAGTTTATTTTCCAATTGTTGAAATGGATGTAAGAAATTTTTATAAAATGATTTCAATTTAGCCACCGCTTCTTCACGTTCTAATTGTGATGCTATTTGATTATTGTTATTGTCGCCATTGCCAAGTCCTAATTTATTGATAACATGTTTCCAACGATTACGGCTATTTACACGATTTAAGCCACCCATTTTCAGCACGATACGATGTAATCGGTATAAATTCAATTGTTCACCTAATACTGATGGTGGTTCATTGATCGGTGTACCTCGATCTTCACAAAATTTATACAATTTTGCCACAAACAAATCACGTTCTTCGATTTGTTTTTGTTGTCGACGTTGTCGTTCTTTTTGATATTCTTCATCAACCTCTTCATCACCATTACGATCATCTTCATTGCCATTATCATCATCATCATCGAATGAATCGGAATCATCCGATTCGGAAATATCATCATCTTCGATCGAATCTTCATTCGAATCATCTGTTTGTCTTTGACTACCACTGACACCACCATCATCATCATCTTCATTATCATCACCTTCTTCATTATCATCTTTTTGACCATAATTCGAATCTTTGGTCAATGTATCTTCATCATCTAAATTTATTGATGCAGATGATGATGAAGATGATGGATTCGATTGTTGTTGTTGTTGAATGTTTTGTTGTTCCATATCATCCCAATTGGGTGGAAATTTCGAAGTGTCCAGATAATTCAGAGCTTTTTCGATTGCTTGTTCTAATTCGGCGGTGAAATTCTTCGATGTTTCATTACGATAAAATGTTCGCAACATTTGACGATCAAATTTTTTTGCATCTTCTTTCAGCACATCATAATAACGATCATCACGAAATGATCGAACTTTATATTCGATTGTTATCTGGGTATTCGAATCTTTTGATGATGATTGACGATTATTGTTCGAACCATTACCATCATTTGAAACACTAACCGATACAACATATGCTGGGAACCATATATCTTTATTTTTGAATCCACGTTTATCACCATATTCAACGCAAACAACTTTACCAACATCTGATAGATGATCATCTAAAATTCTGGTCGAACTCTTTGATTTTCGACGAGTTTTTTTCATTGATGTATTCGATGTCGACGTAGATTCATTGATTGATTTACTACTATTACTGATCGATGATGTATCATCCGAATTAATATTATGATCAGCATTTGTTTGTTTTCTACGTGAATGATATTTATTACTATTCGAATATGATGTTTGTTTTGTTCGACGACATTTCCGTACTGGATTTGCTACGTATTCATCTGGATTAATGATGGTTGATATTCGATCCAGTGATTCACTTTCTGAATAATGTTTACCAGATTTAAGACAAAGTGATGATCGTTTCAATGTTGCTTCATCTCCATCATCAAACACCACTGTATACAAACTTTGATCCATTATTCTATTGATTATGGCTGAAAATGTTTGAATACTATGCAACCGTTTGACCAATATTGTTTCACCGACCATTCTTTGATTAGTGTTGCCATCATTAGAATTAGAATTGTTATCAACTATTTCTGATTCGGTTATTTCAATCAAACCAGTTGTCGATGGTGTCGACGACGAAGCATTACCACCTGATTTATATGTTATTTTAAATTTTAATTGACGATTAACTTTTTTAATTTTTGCTTCACAAAATGCACCTTTATATTTGGCACTAACTTCAGTGCCAACTGATAATACATTTGGTTCATCATTTGACTATTTCATTTAGGAAATTCGAAACATTCGATTAAACGAAATGAACAAAATGTTTAAAACATTCAAACTTACCATTCTCATTTGTGTAGGATTTATTGTTTGTTGTTGACCTTTTGAAGATTAAACTACAAGATAAACAATGATCGAATTGAATTAATTACAAAAATCTTGACCACTGATCATCGATGATAAGTTTCAAATTTTGAATTTAATTCTGTTTGAATTAATCATTTCCCAATCAAATCGCGATTTCAATAACATTTATGACAAAGCGCTAGGAACGATGAACCCTTTGAAGATGAGCAAAAATAGTTGTGCACAAACAAAATGGCGCCGCCTATTACAAATGTTTGTAAACAAACATATGAGAAAGTAGTAGTGGCATCGTTTTTAGCTGTTGAAATCGCTGCCACTATGCCACTACCACTGATTTTTCAAAAACAAATACCCAATTCACTAACAGTGTTACAGTGGTAAAAATTTTAATTTTCAAAAAAATTTTTTTTTTTGGAATCATTTCGTTATGATAATTCAAATGTCAATATGTGACATATACCCCTAATGACAATAATATTTAATATGTTGACGTTTTTTTGCATTCAAATTCTTCTGGAATTCGGCCACATCTTCGGCACTGATTGTTTTACAGGTTTCGGATTTATGTTCCAAAAATTTAACCAATTCACGTTTAAAATGTTCAATACCTTCAGCAACAATAATTTCTTGTGTACGATTCAATCGGGTCGATGATCGTTCTTTTTCTATCACTTTTTGTTGATTACGATAAACATAAATAGCAAACATATCATTCGGGTTGGTTATGAATTCGATGTTCATTTCTGAATACATTTGCATACATTTCTGACAATGACATATACGTAAACGCCAATCAATCGGTAAATATAATGTATGACAATCTTCATCGGTTATTCTGGTTGGATACTTAAATTTAATCGTATCAAGTATACAGCTATTATTTTCATCATTTTCAATTGAAAGCTTCTTTTTGGCCAATAATTCTTGAAGATTTTCACAAAATTCTTCCAATTCTTTGTCCAGAAACTCTTTATCATCACATTCATTGAAATGGAATTTATTATCCAGTTGATAATAAACTAAAAATTTGAAGCGTTTCACACAGTTCATACAAATCATGTCTGAATATCCTTTCAATGGTTTCACACCTAGATGCTATTTGGAAACAAAAAAAAATATGAAATCATTGTTATATGACATGACATAATACATACAGATTCATGGTACCAATCTTCACAGATACCACATTGTAGCATGGTATCATCGAAAAAATCACATGGATACGGTAGCTCACATGTACAATATAATCCTTTGAAATTATGATTATATACATTCGTTTCATTTTGGCCAATTTTCTGGTCAAGAGAAAATCTTTTAATATTATGAATCAAATAATTGTTATTCAATGAAACTTACATCAAATAATTTACATTTAAGATCGACAAATTTTTCATTACCACAATCACAACGGAAATTACGTTTCGTATACAATTCAAACAGTTCATGGCCTTTATGACAATTTTCAGCGCATGCAAAACAAATACCAGCCAAATGTTTTTCAGAACTCTTTGAATCTAAATTCATTTTCATTTCACATGTATTACAGGAATATAATGGCTGCCGAGCCAGATCATCCTAATCAAAATAGACATTAATCATTCATCGAATCACAATCTAAGCAAACATTGCATACATACATCAATATATGTACAATTATTTTCATCCGAATTACCGAACAAACCTGTGACGGTTTCAACTTCTTCGATTTGCTCGTTCCATGAACAACAAAGGGTTTGAAAATCGACTTCATCTTGGCCATCTTGATCTTCATGATCATTATTGTCATTATCATCATCAGTAACTTTTACTTCATCTTTATCGTCGATTAGATCATCAATTTTTCTTTTCAATGGATTTTCATTGCTGCTCATCGCTGCTTCAGCATCGTTCTCGGCCGATATTTTTGATGTGCATGGTGATTTAGATGATTCTTCTTGCTTTTCAGAATCCATAATGTTAATTGTGTCAATTCAGAATTAATTTAATTTTAAAAATTTTAATCAAGAAATATTCACTGAACAATTAAATAAATTGAATGCAAATAACCACCAAAACTCGAGCTAAAACTCAAGAAAAATTCATATAAGTTGTTATACGTTAACTATAATCTATGCCACTACCATTCAATATTCGATTACTTCATAATTATGCTTCCATCATAAATCAATTCAAATCATTCCGTTCGATATTCCCGCCTTTTCATTCCTGTTAAATATTCGACAAAGTAGTAGCATAGAAATGAGATGGAAGAGGAAGCAAAAAATTGAAATAAAAAAAAGAATTATGTTTATGTCAATTTATGCTCATTGTTGAACACAATCGAACCAATAAACACAACACATATTTACACAATGCACAAATAATAGTCGGCTGGTTTGGAATCGAATTTTCTTTTTGTTTTTTTTTTTCATTCATTCATTTAACAATTAATGAACAATTGAATGATACGCGAGCCAAAACAAAAAAACATTTTGGTCATTTTATTAATTAGAATTAATTGTTTATTTCATATTCTTTGTATTTAATATCATTATTTACGATTAGTTTCTAATGATCAAAGTAAGTAATTCTATGTTTTGGGGACTTTAATCAAAATTAAAGATTTATATTCGATTTTTTTCAAGGAAAACGTGGTCAATTTAGAATATTCTAAAATCATGAAATTTTTGACAAGTTATTGTAATTGAAATAATATTTAATATCAATCAATTATTGCACAAAAAAATGATGGACAATGATGATAACCAAAAATCACCAGACAAATCCACTACATCATCTTTGCCGGTGCTTGATACGAAAAAATCGATAGACAAAGAAAACAATTTAAATGATACGATGAGTAAATCGAATGATTCCAGCGATACATCTGCAAATGTACCATTGTCTAATGTTGATATCAATATCAATGATGATGGTGATCATTCGAAGCCATCATCAGCAATGACAATTGTTGATGAAAAACAACAAATTACTTGTCCGGAAAACAATGAAAATGGATTGAAAACCGAAGATAACAGTGTCAAAAATGAAGACGAGGATGATGATGATGATGAAAAGCTACAAGAAGCTGAATTGATCAAAGAAGAGGTGGAAAATGATCCAAATTTTGCAGTGATATGTTCATTTTTAGAAAAATTTGGTGAAAGTTTAGAGCTGAAATATTCGATAAAACATTTGAAAACAATTTTCGAAGATTATGATAAAGGTATTTGTATTCATTTGGATAAAAATTGAAGATTTTAAATCTTTTTTTTTCATACACACACAGTACGACCAGATTTAATCGATTTACATATAAAATTATTACGTAAAAGAAAAAAATATATAAACAAAGAAAAATGGGAAAAAGCATTGATGCGTTTTTGTATGGAATATTCGAATCTAGATGCATGGGAATTGGAAAGATTTGGTTATGCTAACATTAAATTATCGTTACGTTTACGCATATTTCTACGTTTGCTAGAAACTATGTTTGATTATAATCAAAAATTTAAAAGTGAACTGAATTCAAATTTGGACACGATCGATTTACGATGTAAATCGATTGGACGTGATCTTTCTGGTTTCAAATATTGGTATCAATCCGATTCTGATCTCAATTTTCGCCTCTACAAAGATGAACCAGATGAAGATAATTCATGGTCACTGGTATCGAAAAATGTTGAAGAATTAAATGAATGTATTGAACAATTATCGAAGCAAAATATTGAAGATTTCAAACAAGTGCCGACTCCGATTAGTGAAGAAAGTATTAGCAATCCAGCCAGTCAAATACCATTGAAACCATTGAATGAAGACAATGAAGAAGAAGAAACAAAAGAAAATGGTCAAATTGATGCGAAAATGACCGAAGAATGTGATGAAGTGAAATCGCAGCCGAGTGTCAATCAAGCTGAATCTTGCATCAATGATGATCAAGATTTATTACCAATCAAAACAGAGGTAAAGGTGGAAGATATTAAAGAAGAAGAAGAGCAAGAGGAAAATTATGAATCAGATGGAAAGAATGAAGTGCAATCAGATGATGACGATGATCAAGTAATCAAATCAATTTATGAATCAATCATTAGTGAAATTGTCAGAGAATTAAATGAAACCGAAGAAAATAACGAATCGAATAAAATTGTCAAAAAAGTTGGTGGCGGTGGAAATCGTCGCCGCGGTAAACGTCGAAGTAGTCGATGGTCTAATCGTAAAAAACCGGCTAAAAAGAAGGCCGAAACAAAACCTGATGATGAACAGCCACAGCAACAAGAATCGCTTGAACCAAATGAAAAGATTCCGATCGAAAATACTGGAGGAAAAAGTTGTAATGATGCAAAAGTCAGCGAAAATGTTGAAGAATCTGTGGCGAAAAAGCCAAGTGGCCGCAAACGAAGAAGTGAATTGGACAAATTAAAAGAAGATTTTGCCGAAGGTTTACAAGCGAAACGGTGTTCACGTCGAATTCAAGCACTGCATGAGAAAAAATTGATTGAAATGCAAGAAGAACAAAAACGTTTGGAAAAAGAAATGCAAGAAAAACGGCGTAAAAAAGAAGCTGCAATGGCTGCAAAAGCAGCTGCTGAATTGGCTGCACAATTAGCTTCGGAACGATCCAATGATCAAAATGATGAAGATAAAGACAGCAGCAGCAGTAGTAGTAGCAGTGATAGCGACTCTGAAATTGATGACAAATTCAAAGGTCGAAAACGTAAAAATCAAAAGCGAAAAAATCGCAAGAAAAAGGTCAGTAACCCTTCGATTTTTATTTACAAAACTAATTCTTCATATTGACCATATTCACAGAGTGATGATGATTATCAATCAGATGCTGATGACATCAGAAAAAAAGGTAAAAAACGTAAACGAAGAAAAAAAGGTGGCCGTAAAGGTGCAAATCCATGGGAAGATGAGTCGGATTCGGATGATGATGATGATCGACATGTTGAACATGAAGATTATTATGAAGAATATATGCATGATGATTATTATGATGATGAACAATTACCATTCAATGATAATGATAATGAAGATGAATTTGCATGTGAAGAAATCGATCCTGAAGCTGAACCGGTTGTTATAAGACGTGCAAGAACAGTGAAAAAATGTAAGTTTATACAAATTAGGTCATAAGGATTAGTTCAATTCATTCTTAAAACTCTTAATAGCCAAAGATGATTTCATGGATAATGCTGATTTTCTTGAAAATTTTGTAAATGATGATAAACCATGTGGAAAATGTGGTAAATTTGATAATCCACAATGGGTAAGTTGTTGAGTTGATTTCAGTGGTCTTATCATTTACTAATTTTTGTTCTTCAATAATCAAAGATTTTATTATGTGATAAATGTGATGAAGGTTATCACACCTCGTGTTTACGACCGCCATTATTCTTAATACCAAGTGGTGATTGGTTTTGTCCACCATGTGAACATGTAATATTTGAATTGAATTGAATTTCAATTTTGACTAATGTTTTGTTATTTCGTATAGAAACTATTAATTGAAAATTTACGTGAAAAATATCAACTATTGATTGATGAAATTGAAAAACGTAGCGCTGAAAAGTTGAAATCGAAAAAACGTTGGCGTTATAATCATTGTGAAATAAGTGAAGAAAATATTTTGGAAGAAAAACCCATTGGTGACCATCAAAATGAAGTAAATGATGCTGATGATGATAATAATAATGAACAAAATGCCGATGATGTTAAACAAATCAAACATGATAAAACGACTAATCAACATCGTAAAGGTGTACGAAGACGAAAACCAAATGGATGGCTAGAATCGGATGAAATTGCCGATATTCTTGATGAAAATTCAAACGATTTCATTGTTGGTGATGACGATGTTGAGTATTATAATGGTAGAAATAAGAACAAGTCTGAATTATCAATGAAAAATCGTCGAAGCAACAAACATCGTGAAGAATATTCTGATGATTATTCTTCCAACGATGATAATGATTTATCAAATGATCAAAATTCCAATTCATTTAGTGATTCAGATGAAGATGAATTGGTCAAAGTGATTAGAAGAGATGAAAATAATCATCGTCGTAAATCATCGAAGCATAAACATCATCACCATCATAGAGAAAAACATATCGATATCAATGATTTTTCACGTTCTGGATTAAAATTACGTTCAGCACGTAAACGTAAACCAATCAATTATTTATTCAAAGAATATGATGATTTAATCAAATCAGCAATCTTACTGGAAGAAAATGAAACCGAAGGTTATGGTTATGATGAAACTGGTGGTGATGGTCATCAGGATAATAATTATCCACGTAGCAAAGGTAAAGATATCAATAATATTCTCGAACAAGCAGACAAAGAAATTCCTGATTTCAGTATTAATCCATTTGATAATAAAAATGATGATAATCAAGTCAATGCCGTCGACAATGTCGAATCAACCATTCAAAAATCTGTCGAAAATGTTGATGAAGTCAATGATAATGATAATCTTAAATGTGAAAAATCTCCACAAAATAATGATAAACTTGCTAAAAAGCAACCACAACAACAACAAAAGAAAAAGAAAAGTTTAACTAATCTTGATTTTTCTGATGAAGATGATCAAGAAGAAGGTTCGGATGAAGATTTCAATATGGCCGATGATGATGAAGATTTTGAAATGGATGAAGAATTAACCGAGGTTGAAGATGATAATCAAGATACTGAATTATCTGAATGTGATTCTGACTTCTCATCCTCCAATCGACGACGAAGAAGATCATCACGTATACAAAGAAATTATTCATTTAAATCTGATTCAAGAAGGAAAAAGAATAGAAAATCTGCTGGTCATCGTCGTAAAAGAAAACGTTTTGTTGTTGATTCAGATGAAGATTTGACCACTGATGCAGATGAGGATGATGATGATGAAGACGAAATTAGTTGTGATGGTTCATATTCAGATGAAAGCTCGGATTTTGCACCACGGGTTAGACGTGCAGCACAACTTAAACGTGTTAGTTATCGTGAAGATAGCAGTTCGGATGGTGAAGATGAAGAAGAATATCACCAAAGATCATCTAAAACAAATCGAAAATTGGATAAATATCAATTAGATGATGATTATAATGAAGATGAAGAGGAGGAAGAACAAGAAGGTGATGATGATGATGGCAGTAAAGCTTCGAATAAAACGGCTAAAGATGATGATGATAATCAAACAAAAATTGTGATCAAATTAAATGAACCTAATCCTAATTTAAATGCAAGCATTAAAACATACAGTACACGACGTGATGAAGGTGATAATCCGAATAAAAATAAAAGAAAACTTAGGATCGATTCAGATGATGAAAATGATAATGATGATAGCCGAGGAGCGCAGCAAAATGATGAAGATAAATCAATCAAAAAGTCTAAAACAGCTGATGACAATGAGCCAAAGGTCCACCATGATGATAAAACACCAGCAAATGAGGCCATCACGAAAGCTGCTGAAGCAGTTTCTGCCAATGAATCAACTGTTACCCTTCCAAATTCGACTATTGTGACAACGCCTACACCAACACGTACGGCTCCTGTCTCAAATCCGTTGAGTTCGATTCAAGAAATGAATTCTAAATTAACAAATGATTTGGTTCGGTCATCGCAACCGCCACCACCACCATCATCATCACCATCTGTATCTTTTCCACCTAAACAACAATATCAGCAATCTTATGCGCCGCCGCCGCCACCAGTACCACAGCATCCATCAGCAGTACCGCGACCACCACCACCACCTGGGCATTTTAGTTTACCACCACCACCGCCACAACCTGGTGGATATCCTCCACCTCAAGTACATGGTCAGCATCATCCTCCGCCAGAATATTCGCAACAGTATTTACCACGAGCACATTCATATGGTTATCCACCATCACAACCGAGGCCTAATTTATCACCACATGGTCATTCTCATCAATATTATGGACAATCATCACCAGTAAGATATCCTCATCCTCCTCCGCCGCCGCCTAATCCTAGTGGTGATGGCAAACAAGATTCAAATTATACTTTGACAAATTTGGACTCGTATCATGGTCTACCTCCATCATCCAAAGCACATGGTTATCCGGCTAATTATTCTGCAAGGCCTCCGATGAATTATACGCCACCTCAAACATCGCCTAATCATTCGCCGCCTCCTAAAATACTCAATCTGGATGGGCCTAGAAATCCTTATCCAGGCAATAAACATCCACCTGGCCCTCCGCCACCATCACCATCGCAATCATATTATCCTTCTGGTCATCATGGATATGATCCTAATGTTGCTCCGTCACATCCATATCCAGATTATTATCAATCTCAACCGCCGCCGCCTCCTCCACAAGGTGGGCCTCCATCACATGGTTATTATGCTACTCCGCCACCACCACCACCACATCCGCATCCATCTTCATTGCAACGAATGCCATCACATGTTGGTCCACGAGCATATCCAACTCCTCAAGGACCGCCACCACCACCACCAATTCATTATATGCCTCCAAGAAATGTTTCACCTCGGCAAGAAGCACCTCGCCCACCACCACCACCATCATTACAATATCCACCTCCTGCGTCTAATAGTTTACCTTCTGCAAGTCCTTATCAATATCATCCTCCAGGACCTCCAATGCCTTCACCGCACGGATATCCTCAACCACATCCAGCACCTTATAATCATCCTCATCATCCATCAATACCATACCCACCGGGGGCTGTTACATCGAACGGTGGCTTCATGATACAAAATTTATTGCACAATCGACCACCAGCAGCAACCGTTGCTGCTTTACCGGTGACTACATCAACAAATACATGTACGACAAAACCAACAATTTGTGCCGTTAAATCATCACCAAAAGCATCAAAATCAGCACCAAAAACAACTAAGAAAACAAATGAATCAAAAGTAAAAGCATTGGACAATGCTTCACCAATCAAAACATCGATCGGAGACATTGGTGGAAAGGTGACAAAAAGTCGTAAAAAGTCAACAGAAGCAACAACAGCAACCAAAATGAAGAATGATGATCAAATAACAATTAAAAACAACAGCAGCAGCAGCTAATCACATTTGTTAATGTAAATTTTTAAAAATTACTCATTCATTGATTCATTTATTTAACCAAAATTCATTATTACACATTCAAAGAAAGATATATTATTGAAATTTTGTATAAATTAAATAATAAAATAAAATTTTGAAGTTAATTAATCAATTAAAACATTTATGTAAATATTAATTCATTTAAATGCGCACAAATAAAACAGACGATTTTAATCAGCTGATAATCAAGGACATTTAAGAGCTAAAACATTGTTTATTTAAAATGTTTTCATTTATTTTTGTATGGTTAATAAACTTCAAATGATAAGATTATCATTATGATTGAATTAATCAAGAGTAAGTGTCTTTTCCGATTGTTTAGTCTTTGGCTTTTAGTCATGATTCAAATTTTTCTATTTTGATTCAGACATTAAATTTGCAATCGGAGTGATATCGACGATTGCCATCATGTTATCAGCATTTCGATTTGAAATTTTAGACACCAATGATGATGATTATTTTGTAGAACCACGAACAAACAGTAATAAATATCCGCAATCTTTATCAATTGATAAAAAAGTGTTTGATTTTATGTCAAAATTTGAACGAAATATTCGCCATTTGAATGAACGAAAAGGTTATTTTGTATCGTCATCGTCAAACAATGATGAATGTTCATCAAAATTATTGAGCGAATTGAAAGAAGCAATTGCTATGGCACGAAAAGTGACAAATGAATTTCAACAATTAGTACGAGAAAATAATCAATCAAATAATTATAATTATAATGATAATAAATCATCATCGAAAAAATCAAGAGAACGTCGTGGACTACGAAAAAATTCAAAAACAATCTCGTATTCACTACAATTTGGTTCGAAAATCTATATGATCAGTTTGTATTGGCCAAAATTGTTGGAAGTATTTTTCGGTATCGATTAATGATTTATTATTAAAAAAAAATTCACATTGATCAGCAGGTTGTCTCAACTTAATATATTTTGTCTTGACTTTTAAATCTTAATATTAACTTTTCAATACTCAAAAATTTTTTCGCAAAAAGATGAAATTTTTTCCGACTATAAATCTTTGATAATGTTCAAAGCCGCTAAAAAATTTTGTGATTTTACCACATTAAACTCCGTCCACTTTCAATATGTTATCACTAAAAAGACGTAGTAATACGTTCATAAAAATTTTTATCCGAATTTTGAATAACGTACAAATACGTTATCGGCTAAGATTCGGTGAAATTTTAACGAAAATAGTTAATATTTTCAATCATAGATGGCGCATCTTTAGCTAAAGTTCTATTTCTAAATCATAGATAACACTATTTTCGCCAAAAAATTCTATTTCCACACAAGATGTATTCAAAAAAAAAAAAAAAAAAGAACAAAAGAAATTCGAATTTTTGATAATTTTTTGCGCCATTTAGCCATTGTTCTTTGTCCTTTGTTCATCATTGTTCATTGATTCATTGTTCATTTGTGAATTTGGCTCCAAATTGAAACAATCATAAAAACAAAAGCAATCAATGAATTAGTTGGATGCCTTAATTTGATTAATTCATTTGAATTTGATTGCTATCATTATGATTGTTGTTATCATAATCATTATTATGATCATCTTTGAAATTAAATTCTTTATTTTGTTTTGGTTTATTTTATTCTGAAAACAAAAACAAACAAAACAAAAAAACTCATTAAAAAAATTACAATTTTCATTGTGTTTCATTCATTTTTGTGCCTTGTTTTTGTGTATCCTTTGTTTTCCTCATTTAAAATCAAAATCAAATTGAATATTCCCATGTGTAATAAATAAAACAAAAAATTTCGCAATTGTGAATCATCCATAATCATATATTAATGGTGAGTGAATGAAATTTGAAATTTTGAAAATGAAAAACATGAACAAAACAACGAGAAAAAATCCCTGTATACAATTCACAATGGACCCAACTTTATCATCATAATCATCATCATCATTATGATGATTGTTTCGAATCATTCAAAAACTTTTCAGGGCAAAATAAGTTCTGAAAATATTTGAAGTCAAAAAGGTTTGAAGGCATTAAATCCGATATATTTGAATATCGGATTTATTTTATTTCTATTTTTGTTCATTTTTTAAGATAGGATTTTGAATTTTATACTAAAAAAAACCAAATTTTTCACCCTTATTTTCTAGGGTCCTTTGATTCATTCATTTTATTTATCAAATTTATTTCGAAGAAAAAGGCAAGAAAGCATTTGAATGATGATAACAATAATAATATGAATGTGATAAAATCAGACAAACAAAACAAAATAAATTGTCTCAAATGTGATGTGAAAATCTGTCAACAAAATGAACAATATGAATGTCAATATTTTCATCGAAGAATAACATGGCCTAGGAATTTGATTTATTTATTTATTTTCACTCAAGTTTCCGGTAAGTGCAATATTTTTCAGTTTTCACTATTTATTCATGTCTGTTTCAATGTATGTGAATGTGTGTAAAAGGTGTCTATTTTGGTGATCAATGTGTGTGTGTGTGTTGTATGAATAAGTTTTAACCCTTTTAAAATGTCAAAATGTTTTACTGTACAAAAACGTTTGCTGTGTGTGTGTGTGATGAGAGATGATTTTCAAAGTCACAATTTAACTCTTTGAATATTTTGAAATTATGATTGGTTTCGTCTGTGAAATTCGTATTTGTATTTGGTTCTGCTGTTTCGATCCAATTCGATTTGATTTGATTAATTCGATTCGATTAGAATTGATATCACAAATTTATCTGATCTGGCCAACATTGATGTGATTTACCAAACTGAACATTTATGTAATGCATTCGATTTGGTGCCCAAACGGCAGCCAAATGTATCGGCAAATGGTTGATAATTGCTAAATGCAACATTCACTCTGTTGGAATTATGACGATGATCAATTTTGATTAAAATTCTATTAGTGAAACTCGAAAAATACCTTGCTTCAGATGGGCTATGACTATCCGTATCTAATCGGGTTTTGAACATCTCCGGTGATGATTTACTGCACCAATTCTGAAAAATGAAAAAATATTTTAATTAAGAATTGTGAATAATTAAATGAATAAATCCATTGGATTACCATAGCAGCAGCAATCCAAAACAGTTGTCGTGGTGTATACCGCAAACCGGGTAACAACAATTCTTCACCAAATTTCTTCACATATCTTTCATATGCTTGATATGCTTCTTTAATGGCACCATTATCGGCAATATTTTCTTTCAGTGTAAGCTCACCATTGATTTGTAATTTATTCACTTTCAATGGATATTCTCGATATTGTTTCACCATACATTGTGCTTTCTCGTGATAATGTTTTTTCGTATCATTACGCCACCAATTTCTTGCGTTACCAATTTCATCAAATTGTGCACCAATATTATCGAAACCATGTGTTATTTCATGTCCAATAACATATCCGATTGTACCGAAATTAAGATATTGTGGTCGATCATGATCATAGAATATATCACGTAATATTCCTGCTGGTATTACAATCGAATTTGCTTGACTCCAATAGAATGCATTCACATTGGCTGCATTACCAAAATATTTCCAACTTAATTGAATTTTGAATTTCGAATCAAATTAATTATGTTTCAAATTTCAATTCTTGAACAACAAAAAACCAAAAACTTACTTATGTGGATCATTACGTTTGCGTAATTTTTTAAATTCATTACGATGTGCCCAAATCCTTACACGTCTTATGTTTAGCTCGAAATTATCTGGTGTTAAATGTAACTAAATATGAGGTAATAATAGTTGATTTAATTATAATTATTAGTTACTGATGTGAATATCAGTTAAATGAAGATACATACATCTTTATAATGTTCTTCGACCAATGTTTCATTGGCTAATTCATGTGGATAGCCAACAATAGCTTTCATTGCACTTGATTTTTTGAATGCATTAATTTTTGTTTCATTGTCCATCCAATCTGTATGATGAAGAATATCTTCAAATTCTTGTTGAATAAATTTGACCATTTCTTTTGCTTTCTCTTTGGATGTTTCATTGAAATTATATCTGATATAATGTGATGATAATGCAATTGCTAAACTGCCTGTCAACTGTGATAGACACAATTTCCAACGTGCCATTTTTTCCGTAATTCCATATAAATGTTTATTAAGATTGTCACGCATATCACGCATCACCTTACTGCCTGTTCCAAGATTTTGTAACACAACACGCCATAACATATAATTGGCTAATAATCTTTAATTAGTAATTAATTGATTAAATATTAATTAATTCATAAGGTCGAATCACAATTTTAATTTTGATCTAACCTTTTGTCGTGTTTGTTGACAAATGAGATAAGGTAATCAATTTGTCCCATATATCGAATATTATCGACCATAACCAATTCTTTTTCGTTGAATTTTTCATCATCAGGTAATTCGATTGCAGCATTTATGAAACGTATCCAATCATGACCTAGGCGTGATTGATTCGTAGCGAGTACTTCGCTCTGTAAAATATTTGAAATTGATTAATTTTTGAATCAATCAATTTACCGACATAAATCGGTGAATCATAGATCATACAAAAATCGATGATATTTGTCAAAATTTCAAATGTAAATGTCCTTCTAAGCAGAAAAAATGATGACATTGTTTCGATTGAATGCATTTCTATGCGAAATTCAAAGGTCTTAACTCGTTTTCAAAGGTCTTGACTCAATTTCAAAAAATGAAAATAATTATGAACATCAATCATCATCTGCACAGGTTAATCATCAATTCGAAGATATTTTCGGGTATTTATATATGAATCGAAATTGATATGAATTATGGAATGATTATCGCTATCAATCAATCAATAAATGTGAATGTGTATGTAATTTATTGAATTAAATAGAGCATATCCTAGTCGAAAATGAATAGTGAAAACACTGTGATTAGTGTTTGTAGGTCTAATTTACTTTCGTATATCGATTGACATTTTTTTTCGAATGATGATGATGATTATATCACAAATAGGCATTCAATCTGTTCGTATCAATATTGACAATTGTCAATTTGAAACTATTTAGGCTGTCCGAAAAGTTCTTGCCGATTTTTCAATTATTTTCTACGATATAACCGGCAAAAACTGTCCGGACAATCTAATAATATATTTAAGATAGTTTATAATTATTGTTCCCCTAAATAATGATCTCGTATATTATTATTGTAATGTAATTGAGTGTAAAATAATTGAAAATGAATGAATGGATGATTATCGATTATTTACCTGATTAGCAACATCAGCGAACGCTTTCAAATACAAATACCATGATTGTTTTTTTTCACCTTGTGATGGATCATGTGTTGCATGTGCAATTTGTGATTCAAAAGCTATTACATCCCACATTTCTTGTTCAACTTTGGTACGATTCTGGGCCCCAAACAATATGGCCGTATCGACCATTAATTGATGATAAACCCGAACTGTTGTATGATTTGAACCTTGTGTTATTAGCTGACGCCGCAGACCTAATGTTGCTTCATCAATCTAGAATTATGAATTAGTATTTGATTAATTGTATTCATTTTGCAATTCACTACATACAAATATCATATTTCTTGTGTTGTTCATAACATCGGCAATCACTTTGAATGTGACAAACATTTCTGGTTTGTAACCAATCCGCCGTATTTTACCAGTCACATTAATCCAATCAAATTCATTTTCATTCCATTGATCACCGACAACTACTGGCCATCCGCCCAGCTCATTCAATGAATTACGCAACGATTTTGTACCGATTTTTTCGATAGCCGTCAAATTCATACAAGACCGATACATATTTTTCATTGTTCTAATCGGTGGTGTTGATGTTAATTCATTGGTTCGTTCAAGCAAATCTAATTGTATTCACAATTGATTGATTGATTAATTAGTTGAAATAGACCCAATCAAAAAATATTAAAATCACCTTTCAATTGAATATCTAAACGTTCTCTTGATTGTTCAAATATTGAAATATGACCAGCTTCATCTGGTATTGTTGTACGATGTATCCAACCACCGCATGCAAAACGATAAAAATCATCACAAGGATCGATTGTTTCATCGATTAAATTCAATATATCGGATGCTAAATATGATTTTGAATTAGAGAAATATATTTAGATATCAGGTGACATAGATTCCAGTCCAGTAAACACAATGATTTAGGTATAACAATGCCACTGTTTCATTGACAATTCATTGTATTGCATTGAAAATATTTTTAAATTTAAAATACCCAAAAATAACTCGGTATTTTTCGGTGATGATGAATAGGCTAAATTCGATTTCAAAATCCGAAATAATACAATTGAAATCATTCGAATTTATTCGATATAAATACAGGTGATTGTCAATGAAAATAGAAATCGATTAAGTTTTACTTATTTAAAAGGCTTATGAAAGGTTCAATGATTTTTGTTCTGTTCGCCATATTATTGCCATGGCATAGAAAATTTCGTTTTGAAAATCCAAATCGAAATGAATCGTTTTGAAATGGAAAATATTTGAAAACATCTGTAAATTATTCATTTATTTGTAGTAATTAATTCTAAGAATTTTTTTGAATTATTGTTCATGGATCATTCACAAATATGTTTGCTGTGAAAAAGTATTCATTTTTTCAACGAGTATTTCTGGAATCTGATTAATTTCATTAATTTATTTCATTAAAAATACTAATGAATAGTTAATGGAATAGAAAATTCTCGATTATTTAGCCTTCGTTATTCAAACGGAATTTCCAGATAATATCAGGTTGTCCGATAAGTTCTTGCCGATTTTCTCATTATTTCCTTACGATATAATCGGCATAAACTTTTCGGACAACTTAATAATTAAAGATTGATGCATATTCTTTGAAATCTGTCAAACACAAAAGGGTTATTTGTGTGTATGTATGTATGTTCATGTTGTGAGTTCAGTGAGCTGTATATTATGTTATGATGCCATATATTTGTTCAATTATGTAGAAAAAGAGTGAAAATGGCAGAATAGTAAAACTTTTCATATATTTACAAATTATTATACAAAAATTGAACTTGAAATCTAATTAAAAATGAATGCATTTCGAACATTGTGCATTTGTGTGTGTTTCGGAATTGTTTTTGTTTGAAACATTTTCAAATAATATTAGATTGTCCGAAAAGTTTTGGCCGATCTTCATGCGATAACTCTATTCGATTAAGCCGAATGAACTTATCGGACAACCAAAATAGTTTTCAGATGTTTCAGAAATGATTCCATGCACATTTCTATGAAATTTTTCTCGCTTTTTTTGCTGTTTGCCAAATGTTTTATTTATATAAATACTGAATGTGTTTGTGTGTGTAATGCAGTCATTCTCAACCTTTTTTTCGCCGCGGCACACTGAAAAAAAGAAAAGCCTTTATTTCCAAAATCTTGCGGCACACCAAGTAAGGGAATAGTAAAGGAATGAGTTAGATTTCCGAAATTTGGCGGCACATTTTTGGAATCTGGCGGAACACTAAAGTGCCGCGGAACACCGGTTGAGAATGACTGGTGTAATGTGAATATTTTTATTTTTATTTAAAAGTAGTGAAAAATAAATGAATGAAATATTTTGAAAAAAATATGTAATTTGATCATTTGATCATCATTTGAATATGAATAATATGAACAATACACTAATGATAATATAATAATAATGCAAACATTTTCAAATATTAAGTTGTCCGAAAAGTTCTGAACGATTTTCAATGAGCAACTCTATTGAAAAGGCCGAATTAACTTTACGGACAGACGCTCAAATATTTCTCACATTCCCGTAAGGGTTAAAATCAATGAAATTTTATACGTTTTTTTTTATCATCATCGAATATTTAGATTTTTTTCAACAATTATTCTCAGTGCTGCTCGTCTAATTTGAATTGACTTCAATCCACTTTATTCATTCATTCATCTAATATTTTGAATGTAAATTGAATATCATTAAATAGGAGAATTTGCATTCGAGAATTTTCAACTTCTGAACGAAACTCATCATTCAAACATTCATTAAATGGCTAAAAATGTTTAGGGATTTGAATTGATAATGATAATAATATCATTATAATCATTACTACCATTTATACAAGGTTTCAAGTTTTAATTCGTAGTTTTGAAATTGAATTTCGTAGTTTTCAAGTTCATTTTCATAGTTTTGAATGTAATTTTGAACCGTAAAATTACGAAATTCAATTTTAAAAATCTGAAAATCAATTTCAAAACTCCGAATTAAAACTTGAAACCTTGTAATTTAAATTCAAATTCTAATGCAAATGTAAATGTAAATAAATCAATGAATGAATATGAATAATTCCAACAAACCTGCTTTTACACAGCCAGAACTCAGACAAACGGTTCTAGAATCTTGATTAGTATAATCAGGACTAATAAATGTTGATTTTAATTGTTCTGGTTGTTTATTTATCATTGCGGCTATACGTTTATAATAATCATCATTTGCATTGTTGTTTGAATTTCTTGCCGATAACAATTGTAATGCTGAAAATATTGGTACCATCGGTGGTGTTGGTATGAAATTTTGATAAAATTTCAATGGATTTTGATTCATTGATGATTGTTTGGGTTGTTCAATCATGGTATGATTATCATTATTAGTATTCGATTCCGATAACGATGATGATGATGATGATTGATTTTGATCATTATTAGCCATTAATAATGGTACATTCAATGGATGATTAATACCATTATTAATTGAATAATAATAATGATAATATCCTGGCAATAATTGTGGATGTGGATATGATGATAGTGATGATTGTAATTGTTTCCAATAATTTTGTTCATTATTTTGATTATTATTATCATTGTTTATTGTTTTTTCTATTTATACACAAATATGAATATAATTAATCATGGTAAAAATAGTAAATTCAATTAAATCAATCATCATAATCAAAGGTAATTACCATTCAAATATCGTTGATTAATTAATATAACAATCATTAAGACTAGAAGTATAATACATAATGTACAAACAATGAATATGATCAATAGTAATAAACGTTCGAAACGTTGTCGATAATTGCATATGGTTGAAATGGTTAATGCTTGTTGTAGCATTTCCGTCATTGAAGATGTTGCCGGTGAATTATCCTTGTTGAATCCTTTTTCTTGGTCATTCAATGATTTATTCATTAATGATAATGTTGATGGTGGTGGTTGTCGAGGCGGTGATGATGATGAATAACCTGAATTATTTGTCAATTGTGAACGCAGATGATTTGATAATTGTTGTTGTGGGTGATAATTGGCCATCGATGTCGAAATGGTCGATATCCATGGCTCATGATTATTTGAATGATTATTATTATTGTTATTATCATTCATTGATGCTGTAGCGGTTGTCACTGTTGTCGATGATAATGGTGTTGATGGTGAAGCTGTCGCTGATGATGCGTTGGATGATGATGATAATTGATCATTGATCATGATTGTTGATGGTTCAGGTGTCATTTTTGAAATCAATTTAATGAAAAAATACCTAAATGTTTCAAATAATAATTTAAATTCAATAATTGCATTTCGACAAAATTATGAAGCCATAACCCTTCATTTTCAATTTGCCTTTTTATATATGAAAGTTCAATGTGATTGAATATCAAAATGAAATCAAAACATTCTTCGAGAAGATAAACAAGAATATTATTATTATGAATGGTTATAGCATCAATTACTGAAAACTAAACAAACACACAAATATCCTTATTTGATAAAATTCAGGAAATTAAAATAATCAAAATAAATGCAAATATTAAAGAACAATGAGATGAAGAAGGGCATTGTCACTTATGTGTGCAGTGTGCAAACATTGAAATAATTTATTTAAAATAAATAAATAAATATCGGTTGATAATCGATTATTATCATTATCACAGTGTCATATTCAATGCCACAAACATTTATACCATAGTATTTAGGTGGTCCGAAAAGTTTTGGCCGATTTTCATTCAGCAACTCTATTCGATTAAGCCGAATGAACTTTTCGTACGACCTAATATTTATCATGTTTTGCCTTTCGTTCAAAAAACTGTTTGTGGTGTTTATAAATAAACATTCACAAATTTTGTAATAATCAAAATATTTACATTTTCGAATAAAATGATACGGGAAAAAAAATTTCCGGAAATTTTCTTCTCATCATCATTTCTCATCGAGCACTAAGAGGAAACTGGAAAAATCTGGTTTCTTGTGATTCCTGAATGATATGAAATTCTTCGGGTTTTCAGACTTATTCACAAGGTCTTGGGCTCATTATTATCATATTTGAATTCGAAAATTTTAGGTTGTCCGATAAGTTTTTGCCGATTTTCTCTTAATTCCCCTTCGATATAATCGGCTAAAACTTTTCGGACCACCTAATAGAATCACATCGTCGAAGAGAGAATCATTATTTTTCATTTTTGAATCTTTTCTTTCACAATTAAACAATTACAAATGTGCGTGTTTGTATGTGTGTGGACCATTCATATATTTCTTTGAAAAAAAAGAAATACATTTGTATTAATTTATGATTTGAAAATGGGAAAATTCTTGCTTTCAATTTTTTCCAATTCTTGGAAATTCTTAGAAATTCGATTGGAAAAAGAATTCAAAACAAGAATTTTCTGAAATTCTTCGAATAACATTCGATTCGAACAGCATTCGATTCAATTTTTCGAGAAATTCGAAAATTGGTGAATTTCAATTTATTGATGAACATTTATTTATATTCAATTGAATAAGATTCAATTCAATTGAATTCAGTGCAATTTACTTCTTAATGTTTTAATGGCCCTAAATTTGTGTTTGTGTTCGTGTGTGTGTTTGCTGACCAGAAAAATATTCTTCCAAATTTTTGCTTTTGTTTTATCGAGGTTGTCCAGAATGTTCTGGCAGATTTTCCGATGAGTAACTTTATTGATTAATAGGCAACAACTTTTCGGACAACCTTCAATATAAGTAACCATGTTTTTTTTCATTTTGTCAATTTATCACCCAAAAATTTGAATGAACTAAATTGAATGTTGAATGTTTCTGTCTGAGTGAAGAATTTCTTTTTGGTCAGAATTTTGAATTCATTTTCTTAGAAAGAATTCATTTCATATTTGATGTGTTAGCAGTGAATGAATTGGGAATGTCGGTCAAATTTTTTTGATTAAAATTGCAAACTAAAAGGTTGTCCGAAAAGTTCTGGCCAATTTTCTCTAGCAACTCTATCCAATTAAGCCGAATGAACTTTTCGGACAACCCCTAATAATTAAGTAAGGAATTTCATTTTGATCTTAATATATTTCTTACCCGAAAAAAATTCGATCTTATGCAAAACTGGTTTTTGGTTTGGTTCTGGTTTCTGGGTTTTTCTGAATTTTTTCGTTCGTTTGTTCATTAATAAAACAAATGTCGCTATGATATTTCAAACACAGTTACACAATTAATTTCACGAATCGAATTTGTCACATTTCAAAATTTGAAATAAGACACATTTGAAAATATTTTGTTCGAATAAAAATGTCTAATCAAATGAATGAATTGACGATGACCAAGTAACTGACTGACTGACTTATTAAGTGAAATATTCACAAGTATTTCAATAAAAAAGATCATGTGTACAGAGAGTATAAGCATCTTTAAGTTAAATTCATGAAAATTGCTAACCCTTTTATTTCAAATCTTATGACGACCTACGAAACATTAAATATTAGGCAGTTGTCCGAAAAGTTTATTCGGCTTATTGAATAGAGTTGCTAATGAAAATCAGCTTGAACTTTTCGGACAACCAAAATATGTTTGTTTTCTGGTTTTTTCAGTACACCCGAATTTCAGGTTTTTTCCACACAGTGAAGTGAAGTGAAATTACTGTAAACATTAATTAAACAACAAATATTTAATAAATTCAAATTGATTATCTTTACCCAAGCAAACACAAACTCTTTTTCCCCTTTTTTAATTCAAGTATTTTAATGATGTTACCTACATAATTGCATACAGTAAAATTATCTATTCAAAAGAAGATGTTCACATCCTTGAAATATTTAATTGTTGCAATCGATTGTGAATATCGAAAAAGAAAAGAAATTAAGAAAACAATTACTTTGTGGTAACATGATTGATTTATTATTTAGTATTACGTAAACAATTATTGCTTTGAACAGCAGTAGATAAGAGATGTACCGGGGGTAAGACAGCGAGATAGAGAAAATGATTGTTATTATGTTGTCGCCGAATTAACTTTTCGTGTACAGCCTAATATTTTCATTTTTCATAAAAATGATTGAAAACAATGAAAATCACTTTTTTTGTTTATCGAATTGATTTGTGATTGAATATAAAAAATAATGAAATTTCAATGAAAATTACTTTCGAATTCAGTAATTTTAAAAATAAGAATATATTAAGGTTGTCCTGAAAGTTTTGCCCGATTTTCATTGAGCAAATTTATTGATAAGGCCGAATTAACTTTTCGGGCAAACACTAATATTTTAAGAATTTATTTTTCGAGGTCATAATCATTTGAAAACTTGCAGAAATCATTTGAAAAAATTACTAATCGACAGAAAAAACATACCTTCGAATAATGGTGATGATGGTGATGTCTTCATTTGATGACAATTTCTATGTCACACATATGTAAAATGTACACACCAAAAATCAATTGAAACATTGTACAAATTTGAAAATTTCCATGATTTTATATGTGAAAAATGTCCACAAAAAAAAAATCATCTGGTTAACCCCGGATGTATTTTCACACTGAGACATATTTCACAATTGTTGAAAATGAAATCCATTGAAAATTAGAACAAATCAATTTTTGATCAAATCAGTGAAAGTGTTCAGATAAACCGAAATACAAATTGAACCGGATTGTATCGCATTTTTGTCGTATATTTCAGGTTTGAAAAATTGAAAATCAATCAATCACAGCAAACAATCAATCGATCGAACGATCGATAATAACAATAAATAAATAAATCAATGTTGCTGTTGTTGTTGTTGTCGACCTATTTTTACACTTTTTTTTTATTTTTTACATAGTCGAAAATCCCAATTTTTACTAAATGAAGTACCAAATATATTTGGTTGTCCGTAAAGTTCTGGCCGATTTTCATTAGCAACTCTATTGATTAAGCCAAATTAACTTTTCGGACAACCAAAAATAAATCACAGCTAAAAAAATGTCGACAACAACAGCAGAAAAAACCCAAATCAATCATATTAAAATATTTTTAATGACTATTTGTGTGCATATGAGCATATGAATATGAATGATCCATCAATATTTGTGTATTTTCTGGCGAAAATATATGACATTCGCAGCACACAAAAAAAACTGTTAAATCTTATGATTTATTATTTAGTCAGATTTAGTTGTTAGTATCGATTCATTATTTTGAAAAATTATTCAATTGTTTTTTACAATTTCAATCGAAATTCAATGAAAAATTTCACATTCGATGTGAATTGATTTGAATTGTGACTGACTGAACGCGGAAATGTTCATTTCAGTTTTTCCAATGAGAAATGAACTGTTCATAAATATCATTTTCCATCATTGTTTTTCGTTGTCTTCTTCCGTGAATTATGATTATTATAATGAAAACAATTTTTGGGCTCCGAATTTCAAAGAAAATTTCCAGAAATTTTCTGCCCTTTGGAAATTGTACACTTTATTCAAATTAAATCAAAGTAAAATTTACCTTTTCTTATTTTGCTGAAAATAAGTCCTGTCGTCCTAAAATTGTGCCTCGAACTTTTACAACGATGTCGAATAGATTCACATTATCATTGTTAGAATTGTTAGATGATCACAGAATCTTTGAATTATTCGGTGCAAAAACAAAGGTGGGCGAATTTCAAAATTTTGTAAAATTTCAAATTTTCACTGAATCTCACTGAATAATCAAATCATTCAATCAATCAATGATGACTTCAATCATTGTGCACACATTATTCAATTAATCTGATTTGATCAGTGATGATCAGCTGTGATGGAAAATTTCGATTTAAAAAGCTGTCAAAAATAATTTCTTCAAATTAATTGCTTTGAAATCGATCCACATTTAATTATGCATTGAACAATACATTTTGTCACTAATAAGTCTACACAAACATGAACAAAAATTATTTCGGTGAAAGCATTTGCAATTCGGGCCCCGATCGGGTCTGATTCACTTGATCAAATTGACATAACTGAAAATTACACTTTAAACACTGTTACACTGTGAACAAACAACAAAAAACACGTGTAAAAATTCTTGAAAATGAAAATTTCAATTATATTTATTTCAAATTATTTATTCATTGATTGACTCATTGATTCATTTCATTGGTGATTTGATTATTTCTTGTGTTGACAAGCGAAAAATAAATATGATGATTACATATTCACTGCACAAAAAAATTGTGCAAAAATCAGCAAAATCAATTTTTGATTTGCTGCACAAGCTGCATATATATTTGTGAATATATGACGATGATTATTGTTGTCGGTGTGTGTGTGTGATAATCATTATTTTGTGTGAATAAATACACATATATATTCAATTCATATTCAATAATAATTCATCGAAATAATAATTCAAATCGATAATTCTAGAATAACAGTGATGATGATATTATTATCTTTGAATATTGAATTGAACTGAACTGAACTGATACACACATTATATTCAAATACACATATTTATTTAGTTGAATTTCAGAAATTGAAAATCGAAAAAAAAAAAATTTGAAAAATTTAAAAATTCAAAGATTGAATACACCAACCAACAAACAATAATCTCTATCCAATCTATGGAATGAATGCATGTGACACATGCACCATACACACCGAAGTTAATGAATGAATGCTTTTCAAAAACTAAATAAAATCGTACTAAAATACCCCGAAAAAAATAAAATGAATCTTTGCTTGAATAGAAATTCAATTGATTCGATTATTATTATTATTATTACATAACTTATTTATTTACGCACATTCACATTCATTCATTTAACATAATAATAATAACCAGTGTTGATAATAATAATCGATGGTAATGCACATGAGCGCCATTATTCATTTTTTTTCAAGTATTTTCTTATGTAATTCAATGAAATGAAATGAATCCACGAAATTGTTTGAGAGTCGACGCTTTTTCTGTTTGTTTGTCATAGACACAATATATTAATGCCAGTCCTAAAAGTTTATTCAGCTCGATCAATAGAGTTCGGTCATGACAATCGGCCAAAACTTTCCGGACAGCCAAAAATTCACAACCAAAAAACGCATGAATATACGATAAATACAAAAAATACAGAAAATTTCTATTTTCAAAATTCATTTTTTTTTCTATTTTCTCATTGAAAATATTTCAAAATGAATACAAACAGATTATGTTATTATTCGGTTATATTCAAAGATAAACGAAAGAAGAGAATTTTGAAATTTTTTTTCCATCCAAAAAATATTGAATAGGATTTTTGGCTGTACTTATTCGCTCTCTCATCCATTCATTCATTCATTGAATGGATGGATTTATTTGTATTTATTTTATGGATTTAATTTCATTTAAAACGATCGAAAAAGATTCGAATTTTAGAATTTTTTGAATTCGAATTTTCAAAGTGGAAATAATCTGAAATTTTCTTCAATTGAAATTCAATATGCTTTTGTCGATTTGTGCATTTTATTCTTATTAAAATGATTCGAAAAATGTTACAAATCTGCTTCTAAAATGATAAGGGAGTTTTGTCATCATGTTTTTTGTGTAGTTCAATCAATTTCAATTGGTGAATGATTGGGTCCCCTCGGTTTCTTTTCCCTGTTGCATATCTCATCCGCTTTTTGTCCATATGCTTATCTACTCTCATCCCATTTATCTATCAGTTATGGATCGTTAAATGTTTATTACAAGAAAAGCAAAGAAAATAAATTCAAATTGAAACATTTGTATTAAAATGTGTCAAAATATCGATTATTTCTGATAATCACTCGCTGACAATCATGATTATAGATTGTGTTCTTGTACATGGTACCATTCGGAAATACCTCTCTGTGTGTATGTTCGATACCTTCTTGGGTACAAAATCGAATTAGAAATGAATGTAAATTGGGTCTAAGATGGTTCCTTGTAATGAAAGAAAAAAATGAATTTGTGTTTTGTTGAATTCAATTTGAAATGATAATGATCGGCGATTCGAATATATATATTTTGATACAAAATTTCATTATGATATCAAAAAATGACCAAAAACCAAACCGAATAAATAGGCCATCAAAAAAAGCGGCTGCAAAAAGCAATCAATCATTATTATTGATTCTCATATCGATGAATTTTTATTTCTTTATTCTTAAATAGTTTGAGGGTTTTTTCTTGGTCCAATTTTTGCCCAAATTTCTTCTTTTGGTCATTCGCCGGCCAAAATCGAATAAATTTAGTGATGACAATCTTCAATAATAATCAATCAATCGAATTATCAATCGATTGATTATTGTCGTCCATCCATTCATTGAATTGCAAAAATTTTTTCGGCTGCTCTAATTTTAAATGTAAATAAATGAATTCTGTTGTCTTTGTTCATTGTTCCTTTTTACTCGAAGAAAATTCATACAGCATAAATCTTCAATATAATAATAATAATTTGGGCTGTCCGAAAAGTTCCTTTGGCATAATCAATAGAGTTGGTCATAAAAATTGGCCAAAACTTTTCGGACAACCTTTAACACAGTAAATATTTATAATCTTAGATAATGTAATTATTATTTGTTCCATGTGTGTCCATGAACCAAAAAAAGCAAAAATTTATTTTTACTTTTTTCATTCATTCATTCATTCATTTAATATTTAGTTAAGCGCCAAACAATTTGAAATTTATTTCATTTCATTTTTATTTTGATTTTGATTAATATTTATTTAAATTTTCACTTTTCATTTGATCATTGTTTATTATTATTGTTTATTTCCATTTTTTTGATAATTGACAATGATGAAACGCATCAATGGCCATCAAACAAACAAAAAAAAATATTTATTCATTCATTCATTTATAAATTTCTTAATTTATATTTATGATAATAACGACAATAATAGATAAATACAAAAATAACCCTAAAAATAAACAATTTCTACAATTTTCGGTTTTTGTAGACAATTTTTGCTTATTTTTTGAGTGAAACAATATATCAAAGATATATTAGGTTGTCCAAAAAGCTCATTCGGCTTCTACAATAGAGTTGCCCAATGAAAATCGGCCAAATCTTTTCGGACAACGTAATATATACATTCAACCATAAATGCACAAACAAATATCATTTGTATAAATGAAATTTACTTTCTTGAACATTTAAATCTTAAATATAAATATTATTACATAACATTCATATTAATTCACAAAATGAAAACCGAAGAAAAAAAATTGAAAATTCATATCTCATTTTTTTTTTGTTTGGTGAATCGCTCGAATGGCCACCAATATGTCCATTAGGGCATATACAAACTTTGAAATACAGAAATACACAAATGCATATACCAATTATTTCTTATTTTTCCATTTTGCAAAATGATGAAACTGAAAAATTGGATCATTTTCATATGATCATTTATATAAATATAAATATAATTGAAAATTGTTTCAATTAATATTATTAAGTGAAATCAAACAAAATAATAATAATATAAGGCTGTTCGAAAAGTTTATTTGGCTTAATCGAATAGAGTTGCTCATAAAAATCGGCCAAAACTTTCTGGACAATCTAATAAATAGATATTCGTATTTTGTAATAGTTGTAATTATTATTTTTAAATTATTTTCATTCATTCATTCAAATGAACAAATTGGTCCGAAATAAAATGCTTAATTTTATTTCTTATTGCAATTTAGTAGTCTGGGGCTTATTATTTTCTTAGAGATTTCTATTAGTGTTTGTCCGAACAGTTCATTCGGCTTAATCAATGAAGTTGTTCATTAAAAATCGGCCAAAATTTTCCGGACAACCTCTGATATTTTTCAAAGAATTCATATTTGGAAAATTATTCTTTAAGCACTTTTTTTCTCGATGAAATAATCGTTTATTTATTCTGTTGTGATTCTGCACTGATGAATGTACTTTTGATATTTTTGCTTTTTTTCTCATTTGTTTTGAAAATACATAGACTCTAGGCCGTATTTAATGATAGAGATACTAAGCCTTAATGTAAATGAGTTTCAATCATTCCCGAAACTTTTATCTTGCACTCACTCGTTCTTTTCTTACAAAGTGTGATTGTGTAATAAGTAATCACAATAATTATTAATTCAAAATCAATCAATGATGATTATTGTGTAATAATTAATCAACTTTTTAATTATTATTATTATTATTATTATTTCATCACAAAGATTCAATGAATGGTGGTATAATCCTCGATGACAGAACAAAAACAAATATATTCTTTAATTAAAAATTTGTTCATCAAAGGATTATTATCGTCTTGAATATCGAATTACAATCATTCGAAATTCGACTAATTCTTGAGTATTTGAGTGAAAGCTCTGAGTTTTCCCATCTAAAACTTTGAATTTTTTTTTTTTTTTTGAATTTGGTTCAAATTTGGCCCCATTTCAAATGTTAATTCACATCACATGAATGCGATCTTATGAATCTTGATATTTCGAAAAAAAAACATTCGAAATTCATTTATCATTGACTATTATTACATAACACTACTGACATATGTATAAATTACATGTTTTTTTTCTATTCTGAAATTTATTAGTTTCAATTAATTAATCATTAATCACATTTATATTATATCAGTATGAATGAATTAATGAAACGAAAAGCACTCATTATTATTAAATTAATTATTTATAATTTTCCTAAATAGAATTTTTACAGTGTTTCAAGTTTTAATTCAGAGTTTTAAAATTAATTTTCATAGTTTTGAATGCAATTTTAAATTGTGAAATTACGAAATTGAATTTTAAAACGACGAATTAAAACTTGAAACACTTTGAATGAATGAATGAATGGAATGGAATGAATACTTAAATATTGATGTTGTTATCATTGATTATTTTATAATTATTAATGATTTCATTCAATTCATTCATTCATTTCTTCGGTTCAAAAAATCGAACCCAAATAAAAATAATTAAAACATTTGTGTATATTCTTCAATTCTTCGATATTCTTTATGTCTAAATATGCTTGTGTTTTTCCTATGAATTCAAATATATTAGGCTGCCCGGAAAAGTTTATTCGGCTTATTGAATAGAGTTGCTCTCGAAAATCGGCCAAAACTTTCCGGACAATCTAATACTATTAATCATTGTATTTTTTCAAATTCAATATCATCATTTTTTTTATTATAATCAATTATGATAGCAAAATATTAAGAAATAATGATAATAATAATCTTAAGAAAAAAATATGCTTACTTCATCAATCCTTTTGATTTAGCCAATGACATTTCTATTTTCGCCAAAAAATCCAAATAATAAACGAAATATCCAACAAACAAATAATGAATTTTCTTATTCATTGAATTTTCGGGATTTTCTTCTTGCTTGAAAATCTAAAAGAAATTTAAAGAAAAATAATTTTAAAATATTAGGTTGTCCGTAAAGTTCTGGCCGATTTTAATGAGCAACTCTATTGATTAAGCCGAATAAACTTTTCGAACGACCTAATATCATTCGAAAATTCATATTGTCCATTTTTATGCTTGCATTCGCAATACTTGAGACACAAATGAAATTAGAAAAATATCGAAAATAATCAAATCGAATGTGCGTGCCATATGCATGTGTGTGTGTTTTGGAGTGAGTTGAGCCACCAATAATCAAATCAAATCACGAATTTAATGGCTTTTCTGGTTGTCGTTCGATTGGTTTGTGATGCATTTGTCGATTGATCGATGCATTCACAAATGTATTCGAAAGAGGTCAAATCGAATTTCATTGGAAATTTTGAGCCATTCATTGAATTGACCATTTTCAAAATAATTGAAATTGTATCAAATTGATTGGAAACAAAAGTTTTGTTTGGTTTTCTTTGCCCAAACAAAATCAATTTAAATCATCAAATTTTCGGTACAATCACAAGAAACAATCATTCGAACCCAAATTACTACACCACCAGAAAAAAGTTTTCAAATTCATTCGATTTTCGAATGTTTTTTTTTTCTCTTTGTTTTTAATTGAAAATATTCGAAATTAATTGAACACTGTGTATGTGAATACAACCAGAGAATAATTGAATATCTCAAATATTCTTAGATCTTTGATGAGAATTCTGTTTTGAAACGACAAGAAGAATTTGGTCCGTTGAATTGTCATTATTTTTGTTTCCAACTGTCAATCATAACATGTGTAAATACTGTTTTGACATGAAACATTTTTCTCCATGTGTGTGTGTTTCATTTGATATTATTGTGCCCAAAAAGTTCATTCGGCTAAATCACGATAGAGTTGCTCATAAAAATCGGCCAGAACTTTACGGACAATCTAAATATATTCAATTGAAGAAAATCAATCGAAAAAGGTTTTTTTTTGTTTTCAATTTTGATTTCTTTTCATTTCTTTGATAAATCTTAATAATAATCACCGTTTCTCTATTCATTACTTTTGATTTTGACAATTCTACGTTTGATTCTCATTTTTGACTTTGAATTTCATATTTTTCGATTCACTTTCAATTCACCATGTTTATTCAAAGTAATTCAAAGTACATTTGGCATAATATAAATCATTCGAAAATCGAATTATTTTTGACTATGAATCCAAATAAGTTTATTTCTTTTGAAAGTTTTTATTCATATTTTTTCTTTGTTAATATTAGATTGTCCGAAAAGTTCATTCCGCTTAATCGAATGAAATTGCACATGAAAATCGGCCAAAACTTTTCGGACAACCTAAATATTTTTATTCAATGAAATTCTATATTTGTTGTCTCTGTGAGTTTATTTCAATAATATTTTATCATGAATTATAAATCAATTTTTATTGATTTTCCATATTTTTGTGTGTGTGTGTGTATCTATTCATATAATTTAATTATTTTAAGTGAAAAGTCATAAATTTTGCTTTTATTGAGGCAAATATTGTCGTTTTTGTGGGTAGAAATAGAAGCTCATCGAAAATTGCTTCAATGCACATGCTTTTACTTGACTATTTACACCTAACTCTTAAATTTTCGTCTTTTATGAATTGCTCTGTTTATAAAATGCACGTGGTGTTTTTATTATGATTTTTTTTTGCTTTGCTTTGAAAAATTGTAAATTTTAATTTTCGTGAAAAAATGATTCTTGAAGATAAATCACAATCAAAATCAAATGACAAAAATGCCATACAACAATTAACATTCCGTAAAATTGGTGGCTTTAATCTGTTGGTTGATCGTCCATTCATCACTGATGATCATGAACATATATTGATTGTATCGAAGAATAAAATACGTAAATATTTTGCAAAAAATGGAAATTTTTTAAATGAATATTATTTTGGTATTGATCAATCATCGATTGTATCGATTCAACGTTGTAATGATAATCCGAATGAATGTTTAATTGCATTCGGCGATGGACATATTATACAATGGAATTATGATGAAAATTATCGCATCAGTGAAACATCAATCAAAATTCATAATCTACAGAAAGAACGTGAGAAAATTACCTATTTCAAGCGTGTTAATAATGTTTATTATGTTGCGCTGAAACGACGTAAAAAAGCAAATGAAATCCGAAATTTGTTTTATTATTATTATTTAAATGACTTGTCAAATCGTTTGAAATTTGATGATGACCAAGAATTCGTCAAAGCTTTAACGAATAAAACAGTCGCCATTCATTCGAATGGTCGGCTATGTGCCATTATTCAAAAGAATAAATTATTAATCTATGAATTACCTAGAACTAAGAAAAGTCTACGTAAAGAATTTGGAAAAAATACTGTGAAAACTAAGAAATACTATACATCATTAGCATTTCATCCCACGGAACCAATTTTAGCGATTGGTGATTCCAAAGGCCGAATACACATTTGGAATGATTTATTCTCGGAACGTATTGCCAAATCTGTTTTACATTGGCATTCACAATCAGTGCTGGATTTAGCGTATTCACCAACCGGTACCAGCCTATATTCAGCTGGTTATGAAATGGTATTGGTCAAATGGAATTTGATTGGAAAAAATTATGGTGAAAAGCTGTATTTACCTCGGCTGGGTGATAAAATTTGTTTTATTACAACTGATCAGAAAAATAAATTTCTAATCACCAGTCATGCTGATCATATTATTCGTATTATTGATTCACAAATGACTGGCGTTAGAGCCGTTATCGAAGGTCTAACATTTGCCGATAATCTTCAATGTGGATTACATTACAATCCCCGACTCAAAGCAATCGTAATGAATGGACGTGTTGGCCATATACAACTATATTCACCGTTCGATCAACGGCAATTATTTCAATTTGATATCACACAACAAAACATAATCAATGTACCTGACGTTCGTGTTGATAATAAAAAAATTAAAACCACACAAGATGGTGGTGGTAGTGGTGACCGAGATAATTTTATACCTATACGTATATCATGTATTGCAATCAATGATAACGGTGATTGGATGGCTACATCTGAATATCGTAATGATCATAAAACTTCGCCCGAGATTCGATTGAAATTTTGGCTGTTACACCGGGATAATAATGGTTTCACGTTGAACACCACTGTACATCTGCCACATGATGATGATATTAATTACATGGAATTTTCGCTGACCCAAGAATCATCTTCATATCTACATTTAATAACGACAAGTTTGGATAAAACATTTAAAATTTGGGACCTACTCCATTGCAGTGAACGTCGCCGAAAATGGTGGAATTGTTCACGTACATGTTCAATGAATCAATGTTTGACACCCCGGATGGCATCATTTTCATCTGATTCATCATTATTGTCAGTATTATTCGGTGCAAACATGATAACAATGTGGGAATTGAATAACTATAGCCCCGAAGAACAATCATCATCGATACGTTATATACCTAGAATGGATATATTCGATATTATCGATGATGACAATGATGATAGCAGCAATGAAACACCGAAACGACGACCAAATAATGAAACAATTTTCCTAAGTTTTGGCCGTAAAACACTACAACATTATTTGATCGAAGTGAAACGATTTACAGTCACAATTTATGATGTTATTAAGAAATTTGCTAAAATATTCGATTGCGAATTGTCAAAATCCACAAATGTACCGATGCGTTCAGTTCGTATGGATCATAATGATAATTCAATGGCCTTGATCTATGATTATAATGTTAAATTTTTTTGTCTAAATCGTCTTCGAATCATTGCAAATATTAATATTATGAATATGGAAAATTTTAAAGGAAAAATTATGGCCGCATTATTTTGGCCAGTACTTACCGAAAACGATGACGGTGATGATATTGTAAATGAAGAAGATTTAATGAATGTCGACAACGACAGCAGCAGCAACAACAACACTGAAAATGATTTGATTCAAATGAAATTTAATGGAAATTTCATATGTATAACTGATAATAATGAATTATTTCATGCAATACCAATCGATTCGAGCTTTAAAAAAGGTAATAAAATCTTGCTGGATGATTATTCAGAATCGACAATGGTCGGTACACACAATGATTTATGTAATGAATTATTCATTAAAAACTTGGAAAATAAAAATCATTTATTATCAACGCTGATGATTGATCACAATAGTCAAATGGATAATGATAACAGTAACATCGATCATCACAATCAAAATGATCAAATAAAATCATCAAAACAGCTGATTGATAAATATTTTTTCCAAATCCCTGCACATGTATTACCACCGATACAGTTGTTGGAGAAGAAATTTTTCAATGATTATCTGAAAATGATCAGATCATCTTCATCATCATCAACTGTTAATCCGAATAATCGAATGAATATCGTGAATGATGATGATGATCAAGGTAATCAACGTAATAATCCAGTTAATAACGATGATGTTGGCGGCGTTATGAATAACGAATCAAACAGAAGCGAATCAAAAGATTCAAAGATAAAGATTAATTTAAATGCATTTATCGTAACGAACGAAATCAATGAGACCATCGATGACAATCATCAAGATGATGATACGATCAATGGAAATGAATTTCATTGGTTGAATAAATTTATTATCGAAGATAATGGGAATAAATGATTAAATCTAATCATTGAATAATCAATCAATGCTGATTCATTCATTGGATTTTATTCATTTATAATAATAATTGATTCAAGTTTTGTCCTTTTTGTTTTGTAAATTAAAAAATTAATTATTGTTTTATTATCGCTCATTCTTAACTCTTTAGAACTTAATTAATGAATATTGATTTTATCATTTGTGTTATACATTGAAGTAGTAATACGTCTTCATTGCCTATTTGTTCACGCGAATACCGGCTCCCATTCAAAGGAACTGAAATTTCATTAAGGGCATAATTTCCCCTTTATTTTCATACTAAAAATGAACATGATGCTTATTCATTGATTTATTATGATGATGAGCAGCAGTCGTGGAAGGATTGTGCACTGAATTATCGAATGTTTTTGATCGCTGTTTTAGTGCCGATTTTGGCTGTTTAGTTGTATTCATGTTTGATTTATTAATTTTATTATTGATTGTCGTAGTCGTAACTGTTGTAATCACTTTGGTCGGTTTAATCGGCAACATATAATGTGGCACATTCAATGGACTCTTGGTGATTCGTGTGATTGTCGTCGTCACTTTACCATCAGGTGAACATAATCTTTGTGTCCGTACGGTTGTGGTTGTTGATGATTGTTGTTGTCGTGGATTTTGAGATGCTGAACATGATGTGGATGATGAGGACATGGGTCTTGTATTTTTAATAGTTTCAGTTGTTGTCGTCGTTGTCATAATTGGTTGATTATGTTGTTGTTGTTCATCAACGTTGTCAATATATTCGATATTACTTTTTTCATTCAAATCGATTATTGGATTATTATTCACATCGATTACATCGATCGGATAACGACTTAAGCGATGTAAACGAGTAAATAATCCTTGTTGTGGTTGACATTGAAAATAGCGAACTAAATTTAGTTTCAAATGAAACAAAATTAATTCATGAAGCTTCAAATTTCATAACAAAATTTATGAATAAGTCTCGCCTACACGGAACTGTCAAAAAAACTGAAAACATTCGAATTCGATTTTCGAATGTTTTTGACATTTTCCCCATTCAGCATAAACAGATGTTTATAAGCCCTAATTATCATTAAGTAATAATAATGACAAGTGTAACGAAATACAAGGTTATTGTTTTACAATTTGTCAAAACAAAAACCATGTGATTCGATATTTCAAAGTAAAAAATTATAATCAAAATTACCTCCATACACTGAGCCATCATTTTTGCCTTCCGGCCTGTCCAATACGATACCGGCCCAAATGCCTTTGGCAAATTTAACATCACCAATATAAACAATATAACCAGGCTTTACGCCTTGAACCCAAACTCGGTCACCGATCATAAATGTATCGGGGTCATTATCAAATATATTATTTTTATCATCGCTACTACTGCTATGACTAATAATACCTTTGAGAAATTTCAAATTTTGCGAATCAAATTATCAAAATTAAATCGAAATTCAAAATCTAAATTCAATGTGAAATGACTTACGTTTTATTTGATTCATTTCCAAAAAATTATCAAAAATCAATTCAAATCTTATTAAATTTTTATCGCAAGCAGATATCAGTTATGTTTAGAAAAACTTTGAATTATTTTAATAATTTAAAAAATCACTGATTTTGTCATTTGACATTCGAATATATTGATTGCTTTGTATTGGAATTTGAATAAATTAAAATTTAAATGAAATTTTCTCAAATTAATTAAAATATCAAATGTTTAAATACAGCTATGAACACACAAATACACAGCAAATGAATGATGTTCGATCGACAAAAGTCAATTTGAAAATAATGGAAAACTTTCGCTTTGCCCATTCCATCCTTATTATCATTATCATTGTTGACTCTGTTGTAATAAAGCAAAGCAATTCTAAAAGGTTTCAATGTCGTACACCTGTCATTTTCATTTCTTTTATTTCTTTGATTTTGATTATTATTATTATTTGTCTAATTAACTTTTTTTGATATTTTACGATGTTTGATAGTTTGTTTGTTGTAGTTGTCATGGATAATAATAAGTAATAAGTAATGATGATAGTAAATGATGCATTTTCTCTGTTTTTTCTTTAAAAATTATTTACTTACTTTCTTATCAGGTTGTATGGAAAGTTTTGGCCTATTTTAATGAGCAACTCTATGCGATTAAGCCGAATTAACTTTTCGGACAGCCTAATACTTTTATTTACAGGTGAGTAATGAGTTACCTTGTGTCATTCTTATTATTCTTTTACAAAAATATTCTTTCGATTTTTTCCCTTACTTCTTCGACTACGCCTTATTTCTTTTGATGCTTTGAAAATGAATCATTTTCTTCTTTTAATATTAAATCACTCAGAGAGTAACAGGTGAAATTTTTAATTGCAGCCATTTCGAATAGAGAAACAATCAATGTATGTCTTACTATCATTTAAAAAGTGATGCTTAGGGTCTGGTCTTCCACATTTTTCGATTCATTGAATTATCATTGAAATTGATTCGATTCATGAGCAACTTTCTTTTGGGAATTCTTTTCTGGTTGTTCGATTCAATTCAATGTTTGTTTCCTTTGAATTCTTTGAATTTAAAAAATTCAATAAATCAATCAACGAATATCATTAATCATAATTGAGATGGTAATGAAAGGGTTATGTGTTCCACATTAGAACAGAACAGGTGCTTTTTGAATTGTTTTCTTCGAGAAATTTTGTTAATTGAAATGTATTATTATCCATTTTAATAATTATCAAAAGTGAAAACCGGTCTATAAATTGATAATTAATTTGAATCAATCAATCAATCAAACGTGTAGGTGTGTCCAAGATATGGACATTCATGTGTAATTCAAAAACATCCAATGCTTACACGTGATTTCAGAATTCGTGATATGAAATGTTCAATCGATTAAAATCGATTCGATTCAAAATTCAAGAAAATTTCGAAAAAAAATTTCAGAAAATAATCAGAACAAATAATTAATTAATTGATTAATTAATTTTCATAAATTCATTTCTACGAATTCTCTGAATTTCATGAATGACATTTTGGTCAATCGAAATTGATTCATATCGATCTTGAATCATTGAATCGAAACCGATTGTGACCTTGTTTGTTTCGATTGACAATTTTTGAAATTCGCACAAAAAAAGATGTTTTATTTGTTTGTTTCATTCCTATGAATGAATGAAATATGACAATAGACGTCCATATTTGGGCATATTTGTATCGATATTGTTATTTTGAGATTGTCTGCCCAATTGTTTTATGGTCAAAAATCAATTCATCAATTGTTTGTGTCTGTGTGTCTGCGTATGATGCAATTTGAAGGTAATTTCACTATGAGAAGTCATAAAATCATCCAAACAATTGAATTGATATTATTCAATTTAATTTAAAAGTAAATAAATAAATATTCCTGGTGGAAATTCCATGATGATACAAATAATGAAATATTTTTATTATTTTATGAAATTTCCATTGTTTTTTCGAGTTGTAAATGTAAATTTTTTGAGTGCATATTTGCGATAATTATTAAATATTTTAAATAAATGTACAATACATGAAGTTTGAGAATAAATGATAGTGATGATAATTTATAATTATTTCACAATGTTCGCCCAGCCATTATTCTAATGTTGTTTGCCGTCTTAGCACATAATGTGAATCCAATGTATGTTTATATTTATTCTTGAATTCAGGTTTTGTTACCATCCATACGACTAGAATGGTGAATATTACTAAAACAATGCCAAACATGTTCAATAATACGGCTACCGGTGGTAATGAATAATATGGACTGCTTGATTTTGCATCATTTCTGCAAATTGATGAAATTTGATTTAATAATTCATTAAATAATTATTCCAAAAATCCAAACTTACAAACTAAAAATAGCTTTTTCCGTAATACCAATCGCACAAATACCAGCTGACAGAGCAATATTAGTGATACCCCCGAATACATGAAATGGTAATGTTAATTTACAATAAACAGCTGATGCTTGTGGATAATAAAATGTTAAAAATGATGTAATGACACTGATCGTTACACCGATCAATGCAGTGATGCCTAGCCATGAATGTAATGAATATAAATGCGGTATACTTCTTCGTTCATGATACAGATATGCACTTGCAACACCAAACCATGATATGATTATGGCTGATGATTGCAGATACAAGTGTAAAGTTTTCTGTCGTTTATAATTCCAATTCTTTGTGCTACGATATATTAATATGCCTAAGGGTATTAGGGTAGAAAATTTGAACTATAATCTTTATTCAATTGATTAATCGATTATCGAAAATTACAAACCATTAGCATTACAAACAATCATCCCCAACGTCATACAAATTGGATGAAAATTAAATATTCTATCATCGAAAGCAAAACCACCCAATTGTATCATCCAACATGTTGCTAATATGATCAATATAGCACCTAGTATTTCGACAATTACCAAACACAGCCAAAATAGATTATCTTGTGATATTGTCGTTATGATCGTGTTGGCAATCGGTCCAAAATGTGCTGCATCCGAATTGATTTGATCACGATTATTATATGTTTGACTATGACGAAATGACATTTTTCAATTGATTTATTTCGATCAATCAATTAATTACTTTCTCTTTCGATTAGTCGATATGTCGATTTCAATCAAAATTGCTTTGAATTATGATGATGGTTATACATAGACACAGTAAGTACAGTAATACAACACAAAACACACAGTACAAATTCAAATGTAAATATCCTGTACAAAGTTGTTTTATTTTGTTCACAAAAACAAACAATTCGCGATTTGAAATTGAATATTCAAATTAAAATCAACACAATGAGAAGCCTCAACACAATTAAACATTTACATTTGTGTAAATCAATGTGAATGATGCTTTATTTATTGTCAACACTTAATTGATTGATAATTGATCGATTATCGATCGATAATCATCGATAGCTTTCAATTAATATTTCAAAAATATTTGATTTTAAACTTGAGAAAGTCACTTGTATGTTCGATATTCGAATCAATCAATAATCTTTGTTGAATTTTAAGATTTCTCAGATTTCTTCTGAATCAACAACTGTAAATATGATATACTTTGTATTTGTGTGTTTATTGAGCACAAAAGATGTTTAAATGTGGTGATGATCTTCAATTATCGTTTTCACTTTCTCACTTTGTGATTCAATTTCAATATGCCACACATCAACACACTGATTGAAATCCGTTGAAGGTTATACATGTATTTTCAATTAAATCGTTTGATTTTAGTGGTGGCAAATCTTTGTTGCTTTATTTTTGTATTTTACTTTGTTTACTTTTCTCCATGTAGATACACGCGTAAGATTTGTTTACATAACAAACTTTGATTGCAAATTTCCACAAGATTTTCGGCTGATTTTACAGGGTTTATGTACATTCAGGGATTATTGGAGAATGAAATTAAGCCAGAATTCTTCGCAGAATTTCGTTCTTCGATTCGATTTTGACGAAATCCACTGATTTTCAATCGATTTTGATTGATTGGTTAATTGATTGATTGAATAATTTCTTAAATCATAAAAACAAATTAAAACATAAATCTTTTAATGTTTTATTTTGGTAATTTCTGGTTGTAATAATCATAACAATAACATCATTATTAATAATAATAATAACAAAAATATTTTAATTGAAATATCATCAAATATTAGGCTGTCCGAAAAGTTCATTCGGCTTAATCAATAGAGTTGTTGATGAAAATCGGCCAAAACTTTTCGGACAATCTTATATTTTTGAAAACAAAATCTGTTTTTTTTCTTTGTATTAATTGTTTATGCATTGTGTGTATTTATGTACAGAAACCATTCCTAATCTTTTGTGTGGTGGTGGTGGTGGTTACGATTTGCAATCACACATTTCAATTAGCAATCTATGGCCATTCTCAAATGCAAAACCATCCGATATGTACACACAGATATGAGAATGTATTTGTTGGTGTATGTGATTATCAACACATCATCATCAATTGTTGTATATATCTGTTAATAATCATGTAAGTTTCTGTCATTTTCATAAATTCTTCAATTGTCATCTCCCTTTCAAGGATTTTTTTCGATGAGGATCATCATCAGCACTTTGTTTGCCATGGTGATTCTGATAAGCAAATGATTGTCAAAATAAATCATTTGCATTGAAAATTTTATGGAACCAATGCTGCCATCTAGTGTTGTGAATTTATATAACTGACCCTGCGACGTTCCTTCCGATTTTCAAACACCTTTAATCATTGGTATAATTATTGTTCAATAATGATTGTGTTGACGCTGTTTTTGTTGATGATGACGAAAAATTCAACAGGTAATTGGCTGATTCATGTAAATTTTGCTCGTTTGGTATTGATAATTTAGTCGAATCATTGTTATTCGTATTGTTTACTTCGGCTTCATCATCATGCTCATTTTCATTGATTGTCGTTATTTGATTGGTTGTTGATGATGACAATTTTTTAAACATTGGTGCGAACAAATCGGTCGATGATGATGATGATGATGGTAAAGGCATCAAAGGTGCTGATGTTGATGGTTGTTGTTGTGGATTAGTGCTTTGATTATTCAAATCAATCAAATATGTTGCCGATGATGATGATGATGATCGTAGATGTTCATTTCGATTTCGTTGATTATTATGATCATTGATTGTGAATATGAAGCTATTTGCTGTCTGACCTGTTGTAGATGTCCGTAAACGCTGTTGTTGGTGTTGGCGCTGGTGATGGTGAATATTAACATTTTCCAAACCATTCGATATTTCTTTGGCACGTTGATATTCTTGTTGCAGAATCAATTCATTGGTCAAATATGCATGTTGACGCATTTGTTGTCGTAATTGTTGTGGTACATCTGGTATTAACCAACGCATCATTGATGTTATTGCGGCGATTATATTCTCAAATACGACCACAAACAGTAATCGAAATGCTAATAATTTATAATAAAATGCTGTAAATTTATAACGTTCAGCAGACCATGGTGGTTCACGATAATCTGGATACAGGCAAAATGATAGTTTCGATTCATCATAACCTAAATGTAAATGTTCATTCACAACTTTTGCTTCGAAAAATGATAATGTTGAATTAACAAAACCATTCAATGAACCATTTTCAAAATAATAAACTAGCCTAGGAACAAATTCAGTTGTGAATGCGATTATCATTGCATTGGTAATTACTGATAATTTACAAATTGTATCCAATATCCGATACCAAATTCCTATGTTTTTGACCCTGTCAATTTATGAAAATGTTAAAATCAATTCAAATCAAATTGGATCAAATGATTCGAAAGAACTTACCTTTGAGCAACTGGCCGCCGATATATGGTTATCATTTTCCGAGCATCTAAACGTATTTCAAATACATTGTTTATCAGTGCAAATAATGGTGCCAGTGGGAATGCCGATACAAAAATAGTTACGAAACCAAATTGTATGACCATTTCCAAATATTCATAGAATAATGATGTTGGCAGCCATCTCGATAGGAGAAAATCATCTTCCCATTGTGGTATATTGAATCTAGTCACTCGATCAAGATTAATGTTATTCACACGATATTTCCAACGTTTATATGTGTTATAAGCAAATGGCAAACTCAGTTCGATAGCAGCCATAAACATTTGTCTACCAATCATAATAATACTCAATTGTATTGCCAGCTCCAGCAAACAACCACCTGCAATACATTCTTCTTGTGTCAATGATTCATCATCAAATTCTCCAGGATTCCCGATAAATCGCCCTTTGAAAAATGCAATATAAAATATTGATGAATAATAATTGACGAATTGTAGTGAAAACATTTTCAGCGTCAATGAATTATCAAATTCTGTTTGTGTACGTGGCATTTCTAATTCAGTCAAATAATTGGCTATCCGCGAATAGATATTGTTCAATATTAAAATGAATATCAAATTTAATCCGGCAGCCGATGAAGATATTACGATTGATGAATATTTCTGTAAAAATCCAATATCAATTTTCCTTGATTTACTTGTTGTATCTGTTTTCTTAAATCGTATAAATGATCGAATTGTTGAACGATAAACAATGACCGATACAACCGAACCCATGGCGATTAATATTAAAAAGAATACAATCGAAGTGGACAATACAGTGTATGGCAGTTGACGACGCCAAAATGGAATGTAAGGTTCATACATCCGAGTTATTACATTCAGCCTTCGATTGCTTACATTCGATAATCGAGCTAAATATTCTGGTCGTGGATATTCTTCGACAGCATCGAAATTCGATAAATCCCAACGATATGTAATGCGTGCTGAATATCGTTTCCACATTTCCAAATAAACAGTTGCCCATAATGACATGAATATGGCAAAAAATACTGTGGCTGGATTATCGAATAGGTATGTTGCTTTTGCATAAATACATGAATCCGATAAACGAGTAAAATTGCAATCATGTGCACACTGGGGACACATTAAATAATTATCATATGTATTATTGCATATTTCTCTGGATGGTATGTCTTTGTCCAGGGTTAAAAAACCGAATAGAAAACAAAGTAATCCAACAATTGATGCCGGTATTAGCATTGATGTATAGAAACCAAGCCATGCAAAATATAATGCTATTTTGACACCGAAATAATTTTTAATATCATCCAATGGTTGATGATGAAATGCCATTTTGATTGATGCCCAATTCTGTATCAGTTGCATACGTGGTGAACGATAATCAGAATTAACTTTACCTTCATGTAATGGAAATGCAGCCGTATATACGTGATCAGATATTAGCTTATTGATTCCGAATTCAGTTACATTGTCTTGTTTGGTTGAAAAACTTTTTCGTTTCAAAATGAATTCAATAACTTGAGCACGTTGGGCCGGTGAGAAGAATTGTTCTTTTTGTGGTGGTATATCGAACAAATATTCTTTATCCTTTGAATATGGTGCCGTGAAACGCATCGAATGTAACTCATCATCATCGAACAACATTTTCCATGTTGTTTGCATTGTTTTCATCGGCATTTTCAACCGCATTATTTCAGCATATCTGGTCAACACTTTCCATGGTGCATAAATCTTGGTGAAAATATGTTGCGAATCCAGCGATTCCTCGGTCATTTCCAATTGTAGACCTTCATCTTTCAGATTAAACTTCATAAAACAAATGGAAAAAAATTAGTCAGAATCGAATACTTTTAAAAAACATTATTACCTCGAATACGGATCGATATTGCATATGTTCATATTCTTCTCCTTTGGTTTGATTCGGATTCATCGGTTTCAAATGGACCAGTACAAAATCGACCCGACGTTTTCCATCTTCAAAATAACAATTCAACAGGGTTGTTTTGTTCTTGATTCGCTCATTATTGATTTCTTCATCGGATTTTTCAATAATTGTTTTCAATGAATTATTATTACTTGAACGTGTTAATCGTTTATTATCTTCAATTCTCGGAAACAACAATGTATCCAATTCGATTAAACGTTTTGCATTTAATTCTTTGATGATTTCTATTGAATTTGTATTATTGATATCGCTGCCATTCGTATCGATGATTGGCAATGTTTCAGTCGTCGAGCCAGTGTATGATAATAATTCTTGATTAGTTCCAGGTGATTTACGATTTTTCGGTGATGTTGCCCATCGTTCTTTGTTTATAGTCGGTGACAATTGATTCGATGTCAGTGAATATGATGAAAATAAATCTTTACGATCGGCAATGATTCGATTGGCTAATTGAAACAAAAAAGATAATTCATTAATGGTTCAATGACAATTAATTGATTCAAATACGCACTTAGATTATCACCAACGATATCATTATTCGAATCGAAACAAGTTTTTGGACGATGTCTATGCATCGCTGCAGCATTTGATTCATCATTTTGATTCGATAAAATTGATTTCGAATCATAATTATTTGAATTGATTATTTTATGATTACGAAAATAACAATTGTTTGATAATTTGGTCGATTCATATGGATTCGATACAAATATTGGTCTTGATTGTTGATGTTGTGGTTGTTGTTGTTGTTGTATTAAATTTGATTCCATTATGTTCATTCGAATATTCTGGTTGTTTGATTAACCCTTCTTGATTCAGGTAAAAAATGAATGAATTTGTTTTCAAAAATTCAAATGTTTCATTCCAATTCATTACAACTGTAATAACAGGCTATAGATACTCGAGCCAATTTCGAGAAGCTTTTCATTGTCAATCCACGTAAATAAAATCGATAAAATTTCGATCCAAAATGTCTTAATTATTCTTCCCCGATATATTTGCATTCACGAATTCGTAACTATAGCGAATTGTTTCGATTGTTTTGTTGTTGTTTTTGAAAATTTTTTTTCTTAAAATCCTTGAAAAATCGAACAACCTTTTCTTTAAAAAAAAAAATTCAAGAAAATTCGTTGTATTTTCTTTAAGAAATCATCATCGATTCTCTCGGTTGTTGTTGTTATTGTTGTCAGGTAAACAATGTCTTCGACAAATTACCATATGCACATTTCGATCGATCGATTGATCGATTTTGCAATCATTGTGACTTTATTTATTCATTTTTTTCGAATTCAAGATTCATGAACAAAAATCAATTAGTCCCGAAATAAATATTAAGAAAAATGTTCAGTTTACTTAGTCTAAAATCATTTTTTTCGCCATAATTCCGAACGGGTTGTCGATTCTCTCACCCCGTCAATCTTTTTCTTAATGAAAATTGATTCATTTACCCGCCAATCATTTTTTTGAAATTCGTGATATGTCAAAATGCTTCGAAATGTAAGCCGACAGTGCTGCCATCTGTCGTATTTTCTGAATAAAAATTTCCATGAATTAATCCATCAGGTGACATTGATTTGTTTTGATTTATTTTTTTGTTTTATTTTATTTTATTTAGATAATAACTATCAACGAGATGTAATGTATGCACATCCGAATAATTTCCATTTGAAAATGGCCTAAATTTATTGATGACAACAATAGCAACACTAATTACGACATTAATCATAATGAGAACTCGTAGCAATTCAACTGTACGTCTTGATTATTATCAACGTATCGTATACAAAACAATACTCATTTATCAGGTATTTTTTCAAGTTGATTTGTTTTCATTTAAAAAATTGAAATTTTTGATTCGAATAATTTCTTAGAACCCAGTCACGGGTCTTTTACCAACAGCAACTAGTCATCCATTATGTACCGATCATGCATGGGTACGTGATAATTTATATTCAATTATGGCCGTATGGGCGCTATCAATGGCATATAAAAAAAATGCAGATTTTGACGAAGATCGAGCGAAAACATATGAACTGGAACAAAGTTGTGTTAAAATGATGCGCGGTTTGCTTGTGGCAATGCTACATCAAAGAAATAAAGTTGAAGCATTCAAAGAATCACAATCAACATCGGATGCATTACATGCTAAATATTCGGCCACCACAATGTTACCGGTTGTCGGTGATCATGAATGGGGACATTTACAATTGGATGCAACTTCGTTGTTTTTATTGATGCTCGCACAAATGACTGCATCGGGTTTACAGATAATTTTCACACTAGATGAAGTAGCATTCATACAGAATCTGATATTTTACATCGAATCAGCCTACTGTATACCTGATTATGGTATTTGGGAACGTGGTGATAAAACTAATCATGGTTTACCCGAATTAAATGCAAGTTCAATTGGTATGGCAAAAGCGGCGTTAGAAGCAATGAACGAGCTGGATCTGTTCGGTGGAAAAGGTGGTCCATCATCTGTTATTCATGTGTTGCCCGATGAAATACAAAAATGTCATGCTGTGCTGGAATCAATGTTACCACGAGAATCGAATTCAAAAGAAGTGGATGCATCTTTACTATCAATCATAAGTTTTCCAGCATTTGCTGTTGAAAATCCAGCACTAATCAAACAGACACGTGATGAAATTATCGAGAAATTATGTGGTCGCTATGGTTGTAAGCGTTTTCTACGTGATGGCCACAAAACAGCAATTGAAGATCCTAATCGTTTATATTATGAACCATCCGAACTGAAAGCATTCGAAAATATTGAATGTGAATGGCCACTGTTTTTCTGTTATTTGATTATTGATGGTGTTTTTTCCGATGATCAAGAAAAGGTTGCCGAATATTCTGAACGCCTAGAGCGGTTGTTGATTCAAGTTGATGATATATTATTAGTACCAGAAATGTATGCAGTACCAGCACATTTGGTCGAAGCCGAATATCGTCAACCACATTCACAAGAACGTATTGTGACTGGTGGTTGTCCATTTATGTGGAGTCAATCATTGTATATTGTTGCTAAGCTCCTACAAGAAGGTTTCATCGCACCAAGTGAACTAGATCCGTTGAATCGACGATTATCGATGTGGAAAAAGCCAGACATTGTCGTACAAATAGTTGTGTTGGCTGAAGATGAAAAAGTCAAAGATCGGTTAGCACAATATGATATAAATGTGCAGACTATATCCGAAGTATCACCGATCGAGGTCCAATCAGCTGAAACTCTGGGACACTTGTATTCGTATTTAGGTAAAAATAATAAATTATCATTAAGTGGCCGTGTATCACGCGAAGTTGGAATATTATCGACCAGTAAATTATATTCATTGCTGGATAAAATATTCATTTTCACACCACAATCATTGGATCGTTGGAATTTTTACACAGTAAACGATGTCAATCTTTTGGCCAGTAATTTTCGTCAATCGATTTATATGCTTAAAAGTAATTGGCGTGAATTAGGTCGGCCGACATTGGCGATTATTTTGTATAAACAATTTTTGGACAACAATGATCGAATACCTGCAGCCATTATTTCTACATTTAAAAAGATTAAAAGTGGTTATTTGAATGGAACACGTGTTTGTTACGGGAATCTTCAAGATTTCCTCTCCACATCTTGCATAACGAATCTAAGTTTTTTGGCCAACATCGAACAAGGACAGCCAGATCAATTGAATCCGTTGGTACGAACATTTTTGGAACGACAATTATCGAAACCATTTGCATACACATCGCGATTATCACAATCATCACTGACATTATCATCATCCACATTAGGTAAACGTAAAATTAGTGTTCGATCTAAAAAATCAGCCATCACTGGTATTATAAAACGTACACGTTCAATACAAATTGATCAATATGATCCCGAGCTACAAAAGCTACGTAATCAATACAAATCACGAACCATTTCCATTCAAGATAATACTAATAATCAGCCATTATCAATGGATGATGACAGCTTGATGCATGATGGTCAATCAACAATTGTTGATAATCATAATGACGATATTGATTATAATGATGAGCAAAATCGAATGATTGTTGATAGTAATACTAATACTCAATCATCATCAAATTTAAATAAATTGATTAAATTATCCGATTTAACCATTAATGAACGTTTGACTGATGAAGAATTGATTAACATGTATAAAGAATCAGAAATAATTGAAGAACAAGCAGATATATTGCATTATTTATTCTATAATAAGTAAGTTTTTAACTTGAAGTCTAGTTTCATTGAACTGAATTTCAATAATTTCTCAAACAGAGATCTTGATTGGAAAACTGGAATCATATCGAATATCAACAATCAAGTAATGACATTACGTGATTTACTCAAAGATGTTTACGATAAAGCATGTACGGATAAAAAATGGGCCCTTGTCCGACATACGGCCGGTATGCTTGGAAAACAAGGTGAAGATTTGGCAAAATCTGTTGCCGATTTATTAGTGAGACAAAAACAAATAACAGTCGGTATGCCGCCACATCATGAACATGCAATAACACGTCCATTACCGGTGAAAGAATTAAGGCAAATCATTGATCGTTCATATTGTCGTGATCAAAGCACAGCAATGTTAACACATGAATTAATTATTTATTTATCAATGTTTATCCGAACTGAACCACATTTATTTGTTGAAATGTTACGATTACGTATCGGTCTAATTATTCAAGTGATGGCTTCTGAACTGGCACGTGCACTTATGTGTGATGGCATTGAAGCATCTGAACATTTATTGAATCTAAGTCCATATGAAATGAAAACATTACTACATCATATAATCAGTGGTAAAGAATTTACCATTCGTAGTGCTCGAAGTGGACGTATTTCAATTATAAATGATCGAATGCTGAGTCGTCGAAGTATTCTACCTAATGATGATGATCCAATCAATGATGATGAAGGTGGTGGTGGTGCTGCCGGTGGGAATTCAATACTTAGTTTCGAATCTGATCGTCAAGGACAATGGTTACGACGTAGAAGATTAGATGGCGCATTGAATCGTGTACCGATAGGTTTTTATTCAAAAATTTGGAATCTTTTGGAAAAAGTATTTTGAAAACACTTGATTCATTTTGATTCGAATTGAATTAATTCAAATTTTTTTTCAACATCTCAAAGTGTCATGGCATAGCAATCGAAGGTCGTATTCTACTGAATCAATTAACAAAAGAAATGACACCCGGTGAATTGAAATTTGCGCTCGAAGCTGAACAGGTATTGAATTCGGTACCACAACCAGAATACCGACAATTGATGGTCGAAGCATTGATGATTTTGACAATGTTGGCTGAAAATTATCCAACAATTAATTTGGAAAAAATAATCAATGTCGAACAATTAGTACAACGTGCAAATCAAATATTCCTCAATGATCAAGCTCGATTCGATGGTGATGCTACTGCTTGCTGTGCACGTGATAATTATGCTTGTCAGTGTGATGGTGCTGCACAAATATGTCAACATTTTTATGACAGTGCACCAAGTGGTAATTATGGTACAATGATTTATCTAATTCGATCAACAATCGAATCATTTGATTGTTTCAATGATCATGATTCATTGGATTGTAAAATTCAATAAATACGAATTGAATTTTATTTTATTTTTTGTTTGTTATTAAATTTGATTAATTTGTTTATTTATTTTGTTGAAAAAAATAGGATCTAATTAGTGGATTAATTGAAAATAAGACCATTCGATATGTGTTGTTTGAGCGCAGTCATGTCTCGCAAATGATTGTCGAATGCCGGCCGGTTTTTCTTGCACAAACAGCAACAGCAGCTGAAAAACTTGTCTCGCTTGTTGTTGTAATTGTTACCTTTTAAAGAAGATTAAGGGCAGCAAGTGAAGAAAAAAAATGGTTATCAAACAACTTAAATCACTTTTAAGATTTGTTTGTTTGTTTGATCAGTCTGTGATCATTGAAAATGTCGTCTTTTCGCCCAGCAGATCGTTTCAATTATCAGCAGGAAGAGGAAAGTTTGTGATCACTGTGATTAGTCTGTAATCTGTGTGTAGATATTTTCAAATGATGATTACTTGATTAGTTGATATATTGGTTGCAATAATTTTTTCTCTTTCTTGAAAAATCGAATAATATCGATATTATCTCTCTCTTCAATATCGATATTTTCGTTCATCACCTTACACGATAAAAATCACACTTTGTTTTCATTTTTTATATTTTTGCATCAACATTTTTTTTAACGTAGACATTTTCATTTCATGCATGTCGCGTTCGTTTTTTTTAAAATTTTCTTTCGGTGTTTGGCAATGAGAGGCTTAAAACTTTTTGAATGAAGCAATTATGCTGCGGCGGTAGTAGTGGCATACATTCATAAGCCGGCATTGAATTTTTCACCATACATTGCATATACCTTGTGGTGGTAGTAGCATTGAATAGAGAACGTCGTTTGTGAGAGTGATCCATAATAATGTTAAAAAAAAGAAGGCGAATTCAATCTAACATTATTCAATGCTACGTGTGCGTTTTTTTTTGGTTAAAAAAAAATTTGCACGTTGAATTTTAAACATTCTCATTCGCATTCATTCAATCAAAATACTTCTTTTTCTTGTTTTTCTACCTCCTCCTCCTCCTCATGACTTCACATGTAAAATGAGCAGAAATGAGGACAAACCATCACATTTCTAAATGCTACTACCATTGTACCATCAAAAACATTACCATTTCGATTCGAATTGTGAATGAGATAATTTTTTTTTTTCATAACTATTTCAGTTGAATATGCATGTGTATGTGTGGTAAATGGATGTGTATGGATGGTGTTTTTGGAAAACAGCAATGCCACATTTTCTTGATCGCATCATCATCATATTTACATGATTTTGAAAACAAAAATAAATTGAATAAAACTAAATAATAAATAATAAATTTTAATTTAATTTAATAATAAATAGTGTTGTTACAAATCAATTATTATTGAATTTGATTCAATAAGAAAAACAATTTGAGACAATTTGTTGAAATTTTGAAAACAAAGGAATAAATAATTATCTGTTTGTTTTTTCAATTAAAATTCAAAAATCCATTGATCAACTATCAAGTTTTTTTTATTTGTAAATTTCTTATTGGTGTTTTTGTGTGGTGGTTTGAAAAATAAAAATAAATAAGTAAACGAAATTCGAAAAATATTAAATCCATTTGTGTGAACATTTTCTTTAAGATTTTTGCTATTTGAAAATAGAAATATTTGGGAAAATATAAATAAGTAAGCATCAATAATTTTGATGATTTTTCATAAAAATGTTGATTTTGATTCCATTTATTTGCCCATAGAATTGAAGAAAAAACTATAATCTTGTACCTTTTTGTTGTTGTACACATTGTATAAATATATAATATAAATCTGCATCAGAATTTCATCAATATTCAAATTTCAAATTCAATTGAAGTGTATTATATATTCAATTCATTGAAAAATTATTCATTTAATCAACCGGTTGTATATTTAATAAATTTTCAATTAATACATCAACTTTTCAAAGGTAAATCAATTCATGTTAATATTTATGTTTAATTCTAATTTCAATTTTATTTTCTCTGCCAGAATTATTGTGCTATATTAAAGAAATATTGTTTTTTAATCTTGAATATAATTTCTACACCGATCAAATGATCAAATATTGATATTATTAAAATCATTTCTATTTCTCAGAAATCATAAATGCGGTTTAAAATAGTGAAATTTATTGAAATTTTAAAAAATGAATAATAATCAAAAGTCTATATCTAAACATCGTACCGGTGGTGGTGGTGGTGGTGGTGGTATCAATCAATCACAAGGGTAATTTATGATGAATTATTATTCATTTCTGATATCGGAATATATATTATTTATTTTCCTCAAATTTCTTACAGTAATCAAAGAGGCGATTACAATCAACGATCAAATCAAGATCGATATCAAACACATGTAAGTGAATTGAAGAAATATGATTTTTTATGATGATTATCATGATTGATTAATTGATTTTGATATTTTATAAAAGCGAGGTAATAATGCAACTGTATCAGCGCATGTTGGAACCTTACCGATGACCATTCAAACACAACAAATGAATGCTGCAACTATGCAAACACAAATGATCAGAAATTATCCAACAAATCAGCAACCACCGCAATCGTTATTACATCAATCACCAAATATGCAATTAGGTCAAATGAATCCGCAACAACAACCGCAACAAAGTGGTGGTTCTGGAAGCGGTAGTGGTGCTGGCGGAACACCTGTAGTGCCACCTCAAGCTGCTATGAGTAATATGATAAATGCAGTGGCCGCTGCACAACAATCACGTTTTCCATCATTCGTGCAACCGCAACAACAGCCGCCAAGATTACACGCGAACCATATCCGCCCACCATTTGCAAATAATTCAATACGTCCAGGTAGCGGTGGTGCTGTTCCAGCAAATACTGGTTCATCAAGTGGCACAAATGCTGCTGGCGCTCCTGGTATTCATCTCGGTCCTCATATTTCATTCGGTGCTATGAATGCACCAGCCACACAAGGTTATGCATATTCTCCACATTTTTATAATCAATATCCTCGAATGCCCAACGTAAATAATTCAAATCATTTAATTTTTTTACAGAATTTTGAATTTCAATCAATTTTTTTCTGTTTTTCAGATTAATTACCAGATGCCTCCTTATTTTTTCATAAATAACGATTGTGAGTATTGAAATTTTTTAATTAAATTCAAATCAATTCATCTAACTAATTTAATTCATTGATTTTTCAGTAACGATTCAATATCCAATGCCGCCTGCAAACATGGCACCAAATGATGCAAATGCTGCATTAAATAATCAAACTGCATCATATAAACCGAATGATGCCCAACAACCGCATCATCATCAACAGCCGGTTAATATTATGGGACAACAACATCATCATCAGCCGCAACATACGCAACAACAAATACCGCAACCAATAAAAAAACGTGAAAAAAAATTGATGCCCATCTATAATGAAAAAGGAGAATTATTAGATCTTGAACAGTTGGCATCAGAGTCTAAAAATGTTTGTATTTCTTGATTTTTTTCGATTATGTTTAATATGAATTTCGATTTTTTGTTTCTCTCAAAATTCTAGAAACCATCAAATGTTGATTCAAATTATGATACTCTTAATGAAAATCGTCCGAAAACAGATAAAAATGTTGACGATAAAATTAGAAAAACTGAATTATCAAATGGCCCCATGTTGAATGATGAAAGTAGCAGTAAATCGAATATTCGAACACTCAATGACCAATCAACAAATGAAAACAATTTGAATGAAACGAAAATTGATGACAATCATGGGTCATCATTATCATCTGATCGATCACAACAACAACAACAAAAAGCAGCAACGCCGCCAACAACAACAATATCGCCATCTGATTCTCCTGATGGTGCTAATCAAAAATCATCCTGTGATATCACAAACGAACCGACTCCAACAAATGATTTATCATCATCATCATCAACATCATTGATTAGTGATCAAAACCAATCTAAATCTATGAATGAAATTGATGAAGTCGCCCAAAAATTCAATCAAATGTCGGTCAATCAAAATGATATTGATAATAAATCATCGACAAAAGATTCTGAATCAGATTTCGTTCAAATTCACACTGTCAATGAAGATGCTGCAAATGTTAATAATAACAATAATACATCATCAACACCAACAACAACAGCCCCAGATCAAGAAGAATCATTAGAAAAAAATTCTACTACTTCACGTGGTTCGTATTCGCATTTTTGTTTTTCATCATATTATTAAGAGCTTAATCTTAGAAATCGGCTAAGTATTACGCAAAGAGTATTAGAATATTCGAATATTTTCCTCTATTCCTCTTATGATAATTCTATCATTATGAATAGTACACATTTAAAAATGTGTGTTAAACTCATTTCTCATATTTGCTCTTTTTGCTAATTTTAGTGTTTGTGTCGATGTGTGTGTGTGTGGATATTCTTTATTCTCATTTTCTTAAAATTATTACACATTTCATTGTGCATATTTTTTTTTCGTTGAATTCTAACGACAAAAACATTAATTTTTTGCATTCATAATGCTTTGATTCGATGTGATTATAATCATTTTAAATTCACTCATTTTTTACTTACAATTAATCAATCATTATAGATCCGATAATCGATGAAAATAATTCATCTAATTCAAATGATAAACAATCAACAACTACAGCGGGTGATATGGAAAGTAGTTTTGAAATCATTGATCCAATCATAACGGCTAAAGTGAATGATAATAATTCAGCAGATAATTCATCGGTTGAAAAAGATGTTAATCATGATAATACCACCACCACCAATAATAAGAATAATAATAATGATGATGCTATATTAATTAGTGAATCTTCCCATAAAAATGATGATGATTCAATTGATGATAGCAAAAATGTTAATGCTAATTCTGAAATTACTACTACTAATCATATTAATAATAATAATGAAACAGTTGATTCACGGCAATATTCAAGAGATTTTTTGTGGAATTTAAGACTGAATGCAACTGAATTCGATTTGTCACATTCAAGTCAAAAAAATGTACTCGATATCATTAGAAAAGTAAGTTATATTGCAATTTATTATTGTAATTTTGTTGATATTTATTTTGTTTTAATATAAATCATAGAATGATTCACTGCTTCCATTATATGCACGTGGTAAAAATGATTATCCAGCTTCACAATATCGCAATAAATCAATGGTTTGTTTACTTGAGTTTTTAAATGTCCTGATTTAATTAATTTCTGTTCTGAAAAAAAAGATTCAACAGACGAGGCGTCCGTCGCAGCCATCGAAAAATATGGACCAGAAATCGCAAAAAATTGCATCAACATCGTTACGTGCCGAGCTTCCACCTAACTCAACAGGATGGCGTCCAGGCAAAATAGAATCAGATGATCCTGAAGAAATCGAAACCGAAATTCTATTGAAAAATGTTCGCTCAATATTGAATAAATTGACCCCAGATAACTATAATATATTGATGGCACAATTTAAAGAGTTGAAAATCGATACCAAAGACCGCTTGGCTCGTGTCATTGATGTAATATTCGATAAAGCTGTTTTAGAACCAGAATTCGTTGCACAGTATGCTGATTTTTGTTCGCAATTAGTTAACATAAAAGTAAATGAAGAAAATGAAACTGGTCAAGTCAAATTCAAGACTTTATTGATATCAAAATGTCAGAAAACATTTTATGAAAATTCAACTAAAATCGATTCATTACAAAAAATGGAAACGTCTGAAGATCCTGAGCAACCTAAACAATCGGAAGAGCCATTAGAAGAGGACAGATACTCGACACGTAATCGTTCGATTGGTAATATTAAATTGATCGCCGAATTATTCAAATTGAACATGTTGAATGTATCGATTATGTTCAGTTGTTTTGATTATTTATTTAAAAATTTTATCTCAACTAATCATGAAGATTATATTGAATGTCTTTGTGCATTAATGACCAAAATTGGTAAAGCAATGACTGAACAAATTAAACTAAAATACAAAGATGGCATGAGCAAATTTGATGATATTTTTAAACAGTTGGAAAAAGTTTATAATAAGGAAATTCCGCAAACAGTATCACCACGTATGCGTTTCCTCATTTTAGATTTATTAGAATTACGTGAAAATCAATGGGTTCCACGGCGAAAGACTGAAGTAGGACCCAAATCAATATCTCAAGTGAAAGCCGATTTTGAAGAACAACAACGAATCAAAAATGAATCGGCTAATGAAATGAAAAAGCGGCAAAGATCACAACAGCAACATTATTATCATCAGCAACAACAAAATGGTATTTTTAAGAATCAATTTTATTAATTTATTTTGTTTTGATTTTTTTTTATTAATTTAATATAGTTCAAAATAATGATGAATGGCAACAGGTTAATAAACGTAAATCACAACAATTAGTCAATGTACAACATAAATCTATGAATTTTGCCCTATTCAAAAATATTTCGGTGAGTTTTTTTGTTCATTATTCTGCCAAATGGTCATATTTTGGCATCTGATCAATTGAATAAAATTTTCTCTCATTAATTCTGTGCAAATTTCTTCGTTTCTACTGATATAGAGTACTGTTGGTACTAAAAATGAATCTGGATTGCCATTTTCAATGTTTACATCGGGCAGCCATGGTGGTTCTGCATCTGGGTCACAGAGTCGATCATCATCAACAAATTATGACAATAAATCATCATTAAACGATAAAAATCAAAGGTAATTTTCTAATTTTAACTAAAATTTTGTAACCATTGAATTGATCCTGTTTATTTTTGATCAGATCTTATCATGATAGTTTGAATGCAAAAAATTATTCACGTGGAAAAATGTCATCCGACAGACATTATCGTAGTGATAGTCAGCAATCATTTAAATCGTCATCATCGATGGCGATGGCTAGATCGCCGACCCCTAGTTCAGATTCATTAAATCGTGCATCATCTTCAGTGCCGGACATTAGTCTGGACATGTTCAGAGATGAAACGCGTAAAGTCGTTTCAGAATATTTAAAAACACCAAACTATTGTGATAATTTTAAAACTGTTCAATCATTTTGCTCAAAAACAAAATGTGCCGATTTTATTGCCGAATCAATACTAATTGCGATTGAAAAAACTAGTCAAGAATATAATCCACGACAAAGATGGGGAGAATTTTTGGGCAAATTTTTCTGTTCATCATTATGTGGATGCAATGATATTTTTGAAGGGTAATCTATTTAGCCAATTGTTTGCTATCACATCAAAACATTATAATATCCAATTTTCTTTCTCTAATCTCTGATCTTTCTATTGATAGTCTTAAAGCTGTATTCGCTAATTATGAAGATATCATATTGGATTTACCTAATTTTTTCCAATTTGTAGCCGATATAATAGCATATGCATCATTGATTGTTTATAAAGATAAAAATTGTTCTTCATCAATGAAAAATGATATTTTCAAATCAATTGTGAAAGCATACAATGAAATCAGTGGAAGTGTTTGTGCATCATTTCGTGATCAATTTCTGTCCATCATTGAACAAGAGGTTTGAACTTGTCATTTTGATTGTTTAATTGTTGTTGATTGTTAATTAATTAATAATTAATTCATAGAATAAAGCATTATTCGATGAAATAAGACCAGACTTTCATTCAGCTAAACAGCCAGAATTGGATAAATATGTCAAATTAGGAGACTTTATTAAACAATATATCGAAACCTCTGATTTGAATAAATTCATATCACAAATCAAGGTAGGTGTGCCAACTTACAATGAATAATAATTCAAATAATTAAAACAATGAATTGATTATTATTATTATTATTTTGATTAGGAAAATTTTTCCAATAAGGAATCTGATAAAGAATTCAAATGTGCCTTATACTATAAAATTTTAGATGCTTGTTTTAATAATAACAAAACAATCAAACATGGTGGTAATGTCATATTGATTGAATTCAAGTTAAATTTTATTTCTAATTATTAATTTAATTGCCAATATTAACTGTAGCAAAATTGGACAAAATGACAAATCTTATCAAATCATTCGTAAAAAGCAATGATGATGAGCTTCTATTTTTAAATAAATGTGTTACATTATTTGAAGAATTGAATCGACCATCAAGTATGTGTATTAATATTATTTTTATATTTATTCAATTTTAATTTTTTCCTTATATTATTATCAATAGATTTATTGCCAGAAATTTTTAGTCATTTGAACGAAAATGAAATTATTCATAAGAAAACATTTTTACAATGGATCAATGATGAAAAAAATGTTATCGCTGTCATGTCTGTAAAGAGATTTATTGAAACCTTATGATAACAACAATCGTGAAATTGATTAATTAATATTGATTATATTCTCGGTTTTTTTATTGAAAAATTTATTGAATTTTTTTATCACCATTTATTATTATAAATGTCATACATAATTCTTTTTCAATATATTTTATCATTTAATTCTCAAAAAAACATTCGAATCAAAAATATTCAAAGAAAAGTTTCTATTCTTTTCTTCTACTATTTTTTTGTTTATATTAATGATTTAAAATAATCTTCAAATATTCATCAACAACAACTTCCACAAACCCTGAATCGCATTTTTTTTTAGTGATGAATGAATTCATGATCAATCGAAAAGACTTCAACTTCAAAATCCATCCAACAATTTTTTTATGATCATCGCAAAATATTCTCGAGCAATTAGCAGCATGAGCAGCGAATAATCTTCAATTATACATATATTTATAATTGTATGTCAATTTTGTATTGATTTATTTTTTTCCGTTTTTCCTATTCATCATTATTTTCTCTATAATTCACAATCAATATACACTCATCATATACATACATGATCTATGATGATAATCATCTGCTATTTGCAATTTAGAGAAATTATTTTAGAATACATTAGACTTTATTATTATTATTTTTTTTTGTTCCAATTCATAGGTTCTTCCAAATCATGATATTTATTTCAAAAAAAATTGAGAGAGATTCACAAATTTAATTGTTGTTATTGCTTAATTTATCATAAATTAGAAACACCTATTCAAATAACTTGCTATCAAATTTATTAATGAATTATTTTTGATGAGTAAGCATCAAATTCAAAGAAAGATATTCTCAATACTATAAGTCTATATTTTTTATTTTGATTATTTGAATAATTATTATTATAAAATACATTTTCATTCAATTCAAAATGTCATTTGTTTTATTGAATTTATTCATAATTTTTGCTATTTTACTATTCTCTTTTCTTCTCTTACATATTTCTATCCATTCATTTTACTTAACAATAATGCGCGTGGACATTTTTATAGTTTCACAAATAATCAATTTTGATTGAAAGTCGAAGCAATTTTTTCAATTCCTCAACGTCAACAAAATATATTTGGTGAGTGTTCATTTCTTAATTATCAATTTTTTTTCACCAAATTTATAATGATGATCTTTTTTCTAATGTATGCATGATTCACATTGAAGTGTGATGACAATTATGAATTCCTCGTTTCTGATTGCTGCATCAAATTGTTTTTTATTTATCAAATTTTTCTGTTGATTATATTATTAATGCGTATTTTTTAAATATCATTTCTTCACAGGATTTTAGGAATTTTAATACAATTGATTGTTGTTGGTTTGACTCTGTAACAAATCGGTCATTGGAATTCAAACGCAATAATCCGTCTAAAATAATGTCAAATTGATGATTATCAAATATTTATATCCAACAATAAATAATTCAATTGATTTTGGAATTTGTATAATTAAACTATTTTTTCTTTTCTCTTACAAAACTAACTATTGGTTTTTTTTCATCATCTCATTTTACAAAACAAAATTTCACATATATTTTTCCTTATGAATCATATTATTTTTGTTCAATTTAAGCAAATCAACATTGTCAAGTGTCGATTTTATATCATTATTTCAAGGAAAATTTTTTCTAAAATTAAAATTACTTTAATCTAAAGCTAAGGTTATAGTACGTGGAAATTTTTGAATTTTTTGAAAAAATCTAAGGCTATCCATCGTCAAAATTTTTGAAAAAATCGAAAAAATCTAAGGCTAACCATCGTCAAAATTTTTCAAAATTTCGAAAAAATCTAAGGCTATAGTACGTGAAAATTTTTCAATTTTTTGAAAAAATCTAAGGCTATCCATCGTCAAAATTTTTGAAAAAATCGAAAAAATCTAAGGCTATAGTACGTGAAAATTTTTCAATTTTTTGAAAAAATCTAAGGCTATAGTACGTGAAAATTTTTCAATTTTTTGAAAAAATCTAAGGCTATCCATCGTCAAAATTTTTGAAAAAATCGAAAAAATCTAAGGCTATAGTACGTGAAAATTTTTCAATTTTTTGAAAAAATCTAAGGCTATCCATCGTCAAAATTTTTGAAAATTTCGAAAAAATCTAAGGCTAACCATCGTCAAAATTTTTCAAAAATCGAAAAAATCTAAGGCTATAGTACGTGAAAATTTTTCAATTTTTTGAAAAAATCTAAGGCTATCCATCGTCAAAATTTTTGAAAAATCGAAAAAATCTAAGGCTAACCATCGTCAAAATTTTTCAAAAATCGAAAAAATCTAAGGCTATAGTACGTGAAAATTTTTCAATTTTTTGAAAAAATCTAAGGCTATCCATCGTCAAAATTTTTGAAAAATCGAAAAAATCTAAGGCTATAGTACGTGAAAATTTTTCATTTTTTTGAAAAAATCTAAGGCTATCCATCGTCAAAATTTTTGAAAATTTCGAAAAAATCTAAGGCTATAGTACGTGGAAATTTTTGAATTTTTTGAAAAAATCTAAGGTTATACATCGACAAAATTTAATCTAATGCAAAAGCGTATGAATACGTCATCAGCATTTTAAACACTTGAGCCATTGAAAATTACTTTTTAACAGAAAACAATAAAGTGTGAAATTAGGGTAAATAAATACTTCCATTCATTCATTTTTCTCATAGAAATTTTTATTTTTGTTTACATTTTCATTTTTTGATCAGTAAATTCAATCTAATCGGTCAAAGTATCAAATTAACAGATGAAAATCATAAAAATAGTAGAAATTAATTTGAAATCTCAAAAATAATGAATTATTTCCTCGAATGTAAGTAAAATGACTATTTCTGAATTGTGAATTGATTCAATGATTAATTCCATTAAAATGACAGCAAACAATAATATCGATGATGTTCCAATGAAATTTCAAGATAGATATTTGCAATTATTATCGAATATATCCATTTTTAATGACTGTGATTCCAATGAAGATGATGACGAAGATGATGATGATGATGAATCGATCGATATCGAGCAATATCAAGTGACAGATGTATATTATGATTATTATTATTTTTTCTTATTTGTCAAACTAAAATTCTTACTCTTTCAATATTCATATTAGTATAAATTCGATCCAGAATTGATAGCCATTGAAATGTTTGAGCTAAATGAAAAACGTAAAGCAGAACAAATGCAACAATTAGAAAATCGTAAAAAAGAATTAGCTGATTCAGCTATGGCTTATCAACAACAAAAACAAATGCCTGTGTCTACATCTCAAGATAATGATAATTGGCAATCAAAAGTTTTTGAAGAATCCCAACAGCCTCAGTCACAGCCACAGCAGCAGTGTCCATCAATAGATAATCAAAGACACGGTGGTCAACAAATGCTTTATAATTTTGTATCGACTGAAATTTTGAAACCGATTCAACCATCCAGCAATAATATGAATAATGATCAAATTGTTTCATATGACAGTGCAAACAGCTTGAAAAACGAATCGATTAGCGCAAACAAAATGGAAAATGATAACATGCAAATACACCACCATCAACAGCAGCATAGATTATTAGTGAATCCAAAAGAATTTGAAAATGATAATTCTAGTCCATTCGATAATGTTGAATTACAATCGATTGATGAATTGAAAGAATTGAATCAAGTTTTTGGTGCATTATCATTTCAACAGAGTTCAGCGTCAGCAGTTCCTCAAGCACCAAGAAATTCACCAATTCAACAGCAGCTGCAACAATCGAAAACATTGATGAACCACGAAACGATGACAACAGTGATACCTTCATCAGCAACAATAACAACAGCATTAAACAATTATTTGCCTTATCATCATACAAATTATACTCAAATGATGACCACCACCAATAGTCACCATCATTATCATCATCAGCAGCAGCAGCAACAGAATCCTTTTCAACATAGTCCAACACATATGTTGGTTAATAATAATAATCATAATTATTATCATGTAAATGATTATTATCAGTCTCAAATATCCACAATACCAACAGCTAATCTAGCTTATTCATTTGTGAGTAATCCAAATAATAATAATAATTTGACGCAATCAACGATGGCTTCATCATCGTCGTCAATCAATTCATTATCATGTCCACGTTCGAAAAGTGTGTCTGATTTAACAAAATTATCGGCTTCAAATAATATTGATTCGAATGCAATGATTGATAATTGTGATCAACAACAAGGACAACAATTGTACAATAATCACTATTTCAATGATAGTAATTTCTATACGATACATAAACATTAATCATTCAATTAATATTTGCCTTGAGCTCATAATCAATCAGCTCCAATAAATCATCATTTTTAAATATGATTCGATTGCAAACGAACTTGGCTTCAATAGATTGCATTTAATATATATCTATTCAAATGATTATGATGATAATAATAATTTAGAAAATTTTTGATATTGTTTTATCCATTTCAAATGTCATTTGAGTAAAAATACATCTGTGGTTTTTGATAAATAAAAATGAATATATTTTTTAAAAATTTAATATCTTAATTTGATTTTATTAGTCATAAAGGCTATGACCACAATTGATCATAATTTAAATTCAATTCATTGCCAATGGATAAATTGCTCATTTTTTGTGAATAAAATGCCAATTCTTGTGTGACTAGCCTATTTGGATGGGGGTGGATAAACAATCAATTAACCATTTTGATTAATCATTTTTCAATGAATCAATAGTTACCCATGTTGCGGTCCACCATCTTTGTTGATTTTCAACCGAATTAATTGTTCACGAAATATTTGTATGACGATTGAATGTATATCTTGAAATAACTTCCGTAAATCTTCTCTGGGTAATATGTCTTGAATGTTATCATGTAAACGAGATAAATGTTGTGATATAGTTTGGAATGATTGTGATGGTATAGGAGCTTTAGCTACCCATTTATTGGTGATATGTGCTTGTATTACTTCACGAACAAGGCCTATGATTTTGTCCGGTATTTTGACAATGTGATTCACAAATAGCTCATTCAATTCATCTAAATGTTTTAACATTGATGTTTTCTGCGCTAATAATCGTTCAAAATGATGACGGATACGTGGAATAAAACGCAATATGAATATCAAAGATCTCATTGATATGATCAATGTCCTTGCTGATATTGTTTTTAGACCAGCTACTTGTAATGCTTCAGCACCCAATATCAATTGTGATGTTCTTGAATTGAATAATTTGAGCAGATCAATTAAACGCATGAAAACATCGACACTTAATGATGAACCGAATTGTTGTGCAAGTTGACAATAATCAATTATCATATAAACTAAATTAATCACAGTATTTATTATGACAAATCGTTCACCATTTAGTGTGATGTATGCACATGGCTGTTGCTGTTGGTTATCAGATTTATCAAATTTCGAATTCTTGAAATCATCATAAATTTGTATAAGATCTTCATGTTCAACAATTTCAATGATCATACGATGATAAAGTTGTTGTATTTGTGCGCTGATATTGTTCACAGCTTTCCATTGTTCCAAATCCAATAATTGACGAAGTTTCCGCTTACGTTCATCATGAAATTTCGATACAAATTTATTTGATTGTATTTGAATGACCAGCTTAAGATTTGGACTTTTACGTCCACACACCTGTTCACATTCGGTGATGAATTTTTCAATTGAATTAGTTAATTGTATGAATTGTTCAGAATCAAAACGATCCAATGATCCATCATTTGCTCGTAATTCAATTATATTTGATGTACGGCTATGTGCAAAATCACAAATTGAATGCAATATTTCTTTGAGTCGAGAAATCATTTCATAATAATCAACTTGTTGAATGACATTCAAAGCATGATGACTACGATCATCATCATTTGCATTCAAAGTATCAAGCGATTGATTATTGCTGTTACTATGATTAGACATAGTGGTGAATCCATCATTTATAACATCATAAACATGGCGAACACGACGTAATAATATAACCAAAGAATCAAATATGACCATCAAACAATTGATCCATTTATCAAACGAAAGACATTGTAATTGTTCAAATAAATTCGAATCAATACCGGCAACTTCAATATTATCTTCACATGATAATATTTCAATCACAGATTGTTTAACACTGGTTTTGATTGCTGTAAATGCTTCCTCACGAAATGTATCGATAAAATTGAATCTTTGTAATTTTAACATTCCATATATGATTGATAATAACCGTTCTTTTTGCAGCTCACTTTGATCATGATCATTTCGGATATTTGCATTATCATTATTATCAATTTCATCATTATTATTCACTGGTCTATTCCATTCGGCTGTCAAATATTTACCAAATTCTTCATTCAACATTTGTTCAATTACTTTTTCGATTTCCATCAATTGTAATCGTAAATAGCTAGAAAATATGAAATCAAAATAAATTGATCACATAAAATTGAAAAGACTCACCGAAGACTTATAACACCATTCAATTCTTGTTCAACAACTTCTTCCGATGTCGAAATCAAATCTAAAGCACCAGCATAATCACTTTTGGACAATAACAACTGAATAGTTGGCTGTGTTTGATGAACAGTTGCAATCCAATTGATTTTCCTATATAAATCACTATATTTTGTTCGTAATCGATTACGTTCAATAATCAATTGTATTGGTTTGACTAGTGTATCATTTAATTGATGACAAACTTGTCTTACCATTGTCACCTGTCTTATTGAATCTTTTAATCTTTCCATGATCACATCCATTGATGACATTACTTGGAAAAAATCTTTAGATCTTTGACCGATTTGTTTGGATAGATCTTGTTCAACAATGTCCAAATATTCGCTTAAACATTTTTGTATTTCATTCATTGATTTTAGCTTGAACAATGATTCTAAACTTGTAGAATCAATGTGATTTGAAGATTGCTGCTGCTGCTGGTGGTGGATATGATCATCGTCGAATAATAATAATAATCTTATGAACGTTCTAGATTCATCCAGATCGAAATCTGGATCGAAAAATAATTCCGGTACCGAACGAGTAGAATGGTGATTATTCAAATCAGATGGATCATCGAATGGATTTGTTGATGGCTCAATAATTGAATGATTCAATGATATTTGATTATTGATCATTTGTTGATTTCGTTTACGAATTTTCTTCATGTAACCATCAAATAATAAACGAGAAGGTTTTCTTCCGATCAAATATGGTGCTATTTGTCCATTATCCACAAAATTATTTCCCCAATCTTTGGTGAATAAATTATCATAATAACTTCGCGGTTTGTTTGGATCATTTAACACTGATGTTAAATCTTGTGATGCAGAAAATACATTCCAATTAACATTATCAATTATGTTTGGACGATCATTTTGGAGATTTGTGTCAATATTGAAATTATTCATATTTGATGGTGATGGAAATTCACAATTTTGATTATTATTATTATTAATGGAACTATCATCAACATTATCACTGTGATATTGTCGCTGATCAAATGATTGTCTTGATTGATCCACTGATCGATTTGTCGGAAATATATGACATTTTGCAATATGTGTTTCATAATCGCGTCCACTTACACCTTCATAAGGTAACAGCGGGCACATTGAATTCGGACCATATGAACAAACATGTGAACCGCCTTCAATTTTACTATGATAAGTACGAAGATGATTACCGAATTGATATGGTGATTCGAATGTTTCATTATCATTCGTACAAAATTCACATCGTTTCCAATGCTTGGTCATTTTTTTATTTGTTGTTACATTCTTAGCCATTATTTGTTGTGGTAGCCATATGTTATATTTGAATCGGTGCAATCAATATCATAACCGAATCGACATATTTCGATTGATCATCTAAACAAATATTATCAAATTTCATAAACAAACACTTTTCATACCATATTTGCCAAGCAGACACTATTTTTGCACTTCATTTTTGCTGTGTTGACACGGCAATTTAGAAGTGATGTCCATTTAAATCCAACGTCGAAATTGAAGTTGAAAATAAATAAAATTTAAATGGAATAAAACGATAATTGATTTTATTTTAAATGTGATCAAAATGGTTAATTAAATGAGACAAAAATTTGAAACTCTTTTTGGATGATTCAATTTTATTTACAAATCAATCAATTGTATTTGTTCAGTAGAAAAAATTGCTGCCACCATCATCATCGATTTCAGTGAAGATTGATGGAAGTATTTGAACTTGATTAATTGAACTTGCTTGTGCGCTTGGCACTGAAGTATCATCGGTTACGCTTGATGATGGCGCAACTCTAAAACTTGCGATTGGAATTCCTAATGAACGCGTTGGATAATTACCACTGGAAGAACCACTGCCACGTGATGTCGATCTAAATGAGCCTTGATTCGATGTGGACGGTGAAAATGATGATGAAGATGATGATGACCCTGTTGATTGATATGAATTCACTGAACCGGTTGATGTGCTGAAACTAGATGATGATGGTGAGCCTGATGCTTGGAAACTCTGTGATGATGATGAACTGGGTGATCGAAATGAGGAAGCTGAAAATGAATTTGGTGATGATAATGAAGTGGAACCTTCGAATCCGGACGAAGATCTATGATCTGTGAAATCAGTGTTTCCATAATCATCTTGTGGTCGTTCAGTGTATGCTGGTGGAGAAAATGTTTCTGGTGATGATGTGAATAATGGCCGAGATGTAGGCTTGGATGGTTGTGCTGGTGCATAATTACTCAACAAAGATGGTCTATTTTGTTGTTGACGATACGATGATTGAGGTTTTGGGGATGGAGCTCGATCTTGTTGCGATTGAGGTCGAGTTCGTGGCCGTCCTCGGACTGGTGCCTCTGGTTCCTCATCATCATCGTCGGCTGCTGGCTGTGGTCTTCTTTGTGCTTGTTGAGCTTTTTGTAGTGCTGCTTGTGCTTGTGCTTGAAAGATTTGTGCAACCGGATCACCACCTGAATAATCGAAACCATCTGGATAGAATCGTTGATGATATAAAACAGTATTGTTTGGACCTCGTTCTTCCAATTCCTATTCAAATAAATTGTGGTTAACTTAGTTGATTTGTTAGATTAAAATCATTCAAAAAACATGCCTTATGAAGATATTCATTGACAATATGATATTTAGATGATTGTTGACAAATGTCTTGAGTGTTGGGCACACAATTCAAATGAATTTGATGGAAAACGGTGTTTTCCGGACATTGCCAACTGTGTTTAACGCCTTCAACACAATAATGAAAGATTTGGCATCCAACCCTTTGAAATCGAAAAGAAATGATAAAAAATGAAGGCTTAATTCATAAAGACTTACGTTTCATCGGCATAATAACCATTCTTGGCACCTTCACATGTGAACTTTGATTCGGCCAATAACAGGGCCAATCGATCTGGTTTACGATCATCATCATCTTCTTCTTCGGCTAGTTTTTTAGCTTCTTCATCAGCTTCAGCATTTGAGGATGATGAAGATGAAAATCTTTGCGATGATCGTGTATCGGCTGTCCGTGAATATCCGGATGATGCATATGCCTGATGTCCACCACTTGGATCGGAAATCGAAGCAGAATATGTTTGTGCTTCAGCTTTCAATGGTTGATCACCTTGTTGTTCATCGTTAAGAAGTTGTATGATATTCTGAAATTTGGACTGAGACACTCTGGTAATTAGACAAGTTTCTTAAACAAACTCCCTACCTTTTGTTGTTCGCTGGCAGTGGATAAAGTGGCCAAGCACAATAGTGCACAAAATATGGACAATTTGACCATTTCTTAGGGTCCGAGAAATTCCAAATAAAATAAATGAAATTGGTAACAAAATGAGATCGATTCGAGTTTTAAATGGAGTTCAGTGAATGGCAGACAAATTTCGAATGGGACCGAGTTCGGATGCTTCACTGTCTATTTATTTGACCGAGTCAATTTGATTCGAACTTAGGGCAAAACAAAACACAACAAGAGAAACAGGTTCAATAAATTTTATTCGAAATCAAGTATGGCTCTGTGTGTGTCATATCACCACTCTCACTATCATCTCAAAATGCAAAGTCTTGTTCTTCCATCCTCTATCAAATCAAATCGAATCGAATAATTTGGAATTGTGCACACCTGCCTTTTGATGATGGTACAATTAAAATGCAAGGTGTAGTACCAGCATTATTCAAAAGAATGATATGGTTCCTGGTTTGTCGAAACCAATCGAATTCAAATTGAATAATTCGAATCAATTGAATTTGACATAAAACATTCGAAAAAATATGTCAACAATGCTTTTGATTGGCAATTCATTTATTGATGATCAATTGTCGATCGATCATTCAAACAAATCATTTGATCAGACAAATTGGCACCGATCATCACCTAACGAAAAAAAATGGGAAAATTCACTTTCAATGATTGATTTGAATTGACTTTGCCATACAATTTCTTCTTTCACCTGTACTACAATGGTTAGTCTATTAATGTGTATGTGTTTACTTGAATAAAAATAACTTGAAAAACATGAGCCAATAATATACGATTCTAATGGTCATCATATGCACCTAAATAAATAAAAATTGGGAATGATGCAAATCATTTTTTCTGGACTTAATTTGGACATAAATTGAGGCGAAGCACACACACACATACATATATTCACATCGTATCTATTGAGGGATGGCTGGCAGCTATTTTCGTGGAAAAAGTCGTGTCCAATATGCATGTGTTTTGTAACGTTGATCATATTCAGGAAACATTTTTCGGATGTTCATTGAGCACAAAAAACATATGCTAATCATTTTTGTTGAATGCAAAGTTTAGTTGAATGAAGGATCTTAAAGGATACTAATAATTTATCAAAAGATGATATCTTTTGATGCGTGATCATCACAAACAAACACACAATCAACAACAATAAATATATGTTCATCATATGTGTTTAGTATGGACACAATCAGGAAGCGTGCTCATCTCTGCGAACACAATGATTGGTGATGATGATGAATTCAATATGATCACACACAACACACGCATCTGGCTCTTCTCAGATATGTATGCATGATAAATAAATGAACACAAAAATCTATATCACACCATGATTGATAGAATTCGGCGGCCAAAAAATTGAACAATTGTCTAAATAGGCCAAACAATTGTTGTTAATCGATCAACAAAATGAGATAAGAACATAAAAACCTTAATTTAATATTATTAATCGTATTTTGAGGCTGATTAAATCATCCTTAAATCTTCAACGTGACGACAAAAATATATTTCCGACAATCAATGGATAATTGAATTGTATGGGGATTAGTAAGGATTCGTGGTAATGCTCATCGCCGCTTGATGAACAGTGACAATCAATCGAAATCATAACCTTCAATGAATGTGAATCCATTCATTTATTTTTTTCTCATCATCGTGTTTTATTGATTTGCATTCATTTAATAATTAAAATAATTAATAAAAATCGTCATCAAAGGATTAGCAATCATTGATTTAATTTGATTTCGGTTGCGAAACATGATTAAACAAGGTAATAGAGAGCCATCATAATTTGAATATATGTACAAGAGAGAAGAATGAATCAAATGCTCTTACCACTTTTTCTTAAAGAAATAAATAAAATTTAATAATTTCAATTGAAATTTTCATTTAATTCAATTCAATTCGAATTTTTTCGATTTCGCTAATTCCTCGTTTTTGTCTAATACCGGCAACATTTTTGTTGTTATGGTCATCATCGTTTGATTTATAACGTGTACGATTCCATTTAGTGCTCATATCAGTGTTATTGTTGTTGTTCGTGGATCGTGCGACCATCATTGAAGCCGAAACTGTCGATTGAAAACGATCTTGTGATGGTGAAGATTTATTATTGTGACTGAAACTGCCATTGCTGTGGCTGATATTTTCATTCGATTCATTCATTAATTGATTAGCACGATGTTCATCAATTGGTGCCATCTTTTTTTTGTTTGATATTCGATGAGTACCATGAGTACCATTTGAATGATTCGGCGGAATGCTGATTGCTGTCGAATCTTTATTCTCATTTCGACGATCTTTATTGTTTGTCGAAGGGGGAAATTCATCGAAAAGTTCATCAGGAACATAAACATTTACATTGGTAGCCATAGTTGGTGATATGTTTGACTGTTGTTGTTGTGGCACCATTGACATTTTAGATTTTCGATTGACCGCCATATAATTATGATTGGTTTCATTTTTATGTGTGGATTTCATCGATTTAATAACTTTAAGCAATTGTTTTGGTGCTGGATGTTTCACTAATTGATTACTGCTTGCTTTTCGATAATTATAAGGCAACAGACTGACAGCATTGGAAACATCATAATTATTTGATGATTCTGATGCTGCTTTGAGTAATTGATGCTGAATATAAGCATAAGATTCAGGTGCCCACCATGGTCCATAGATTGAAACAGGCCATGCATTATTACTAGCTATCGCTGGCATCAACATTGAGGAATCGGCGTTTATCTTATTGGCACTAATATCAGCTAATTCGGACTCTTTTTGCTTAGAAATCGACTTGGTCAGTCTGTTTCGTAACAAAGATGGTAGCAAATGGGCCAATAAATTTGTTCGCAATGCAAATCTGGGCAGTAATTTTTTCGAACCAGAATTAGGTTTCTTTTCGGCGTCAATGGATTGATGAAAAGATGACCGCTTATTCAGACGATGATTACGATGGTTGTTATCAAAGTGAAGAACATATGCAGGTACCAATTGATCTTGATCTTTCAGCGCAATAATTGTCGGCCGCAATTGACTGTAAGCAATATTTTGACGATAATCATCACGTGTTAAATTGATCGGAATCAACACTGGTATGGATAATGTTGAAAGACCCGGAACTAATGAGGACCTTTTATTTTCGTCTGATGACATATTCTCATCCGAGTTCAAATCTCTATTCATGTTTGATTTAAATATTGAATTACTGAGCGATGATTGCAGCTGACGCAAGAACCGAGGAAGTAGCCAAATATAATCGACCGGTGACTGAGGCATACTATTTCTTATGAAACGCTGTATCGATGAAGGAATAGAATTGAATCTCGTTTGATCATCAGTGGTCATTTCATTCGGAGAATTCGAAGCCGCCTGTAAAATTTGTTGTAATTCAAGCAATTTTTCAATCGGTGGTATTTGTAATGGCTGAATCAATTCATTAGATTCGCTTGACGGAAACAATTGTCCCATAGATTTCTGTGTATCCAAATAATCACTTAGAGCAGTGGTCATAGGCGATTCTGGATTAGAATTGATTGTTGTTTGGGGTGATGGCGAATAACTGTTGCGCGAAATTGAGACATTATTTGATTCGCTTTCAAAATTATCATCCAATGCATATGAGTGATTAGTCCAAGGTGTTAAAGTTGTTGAATTTTCGATAGAATCATCTGATTTAATTGAAAGTTGTGAACGATCTATGAATTGACAGAATTCATCATCATCATTGTTCGATTTTTGTTGCAATTCACAAGCAATCGATTTCGGATCGAAAAAATTACCAACAGGACAAACAAATGTAAAGTGTTTACCATCCACCTTTCGAGAAATGAGTTAATCATATCGATTAGAATAAATAGAAATGATAAATAATGTAAGATGCCATTACATGCTTACCTTACAATAATGAAACATGTCACAATAATTATGATCCCCATAATAGCCTTCTGATTTATTCGTACAATCAAATTCAATGATTGGGACCTGTAATGAAGAATTAAAAATAAATAATCATATATCACATTTGGAACATAAATTGGAGACAATCGAAGACTGAAAAAACTACTCTAATGATGATTCACGGATCGATGAATGTGTGTGTAAATGTTTAGTGAGCCGCGAAATAGGTCATCATCAGGGACTATAAGTGTTGTTCACAGTGTGACAATCATCATCAATCTCATCAAAATTGATCATGTTGATAATAAATGAACAATTGTAATTATCATCACAGTCAATTGATCAATTGATGATACTTATGATATAATCAATCATGCTTAACAATTTGATCATCAATTTGAAGATCAATGCTATTATCAACTCAGCATCTTATCAATGAAATTAATGAAACAATAAAATACTTATCTACTTACTTGTTGCTTTTCTGTCGTTGAAAGTTGATTCGTTTCAATCGTAACCGATTCATCAGCCATTTGATCATTTGGATCATATATTTCATAACAATCGATTACATTCCATAACAACAACAATAAAATGGTGAAAATAATTTGAACGATTGTAGGACCGCGACCCTGCAATCGTTGTTGATGGGTCGTGGTCATCAATATCATGACAGAATGATGGTCCCTATGATCACAAACGTAATGCAAAATACAGGCAGAAAATATATGATCAATGAAGAATCAGAATAATCTAAAGATACCAAAACAATTGATTATTCAATAATAAAAACGGCACCTTTACACATTGTCTTGACACTGGTCGAAATGAGAATGAAATGATTACTGGAAAAATCCTTAGGTTTACACCGAAAAATCTTACCGAAATCACAAGAGCCAAAAATCTCTTCATTGGTGTTCGTCCACGCGTGGCGACCAAAAAAAAAAAAAAAAAAAAACGGGTGACAACCGTACACCGAAATGACAAGAATGACGAATGATGAAATCGGTCAAAATACAGTTGTTGTTGTAATTGTCTAATTGTTTAAGTAATCTTCGAACATGACAAACGATGATCATCGACAAAAGAAGAGTCAAACAAATTATAGTTTATTTACATTCATTCATTCAGTCATACCTAAACATATTAAGCTCCCATTTTGTCAAACACTCTTTTTCTTTCAAATAATAGCGTCCATTCCATTCACTACCGATCATTTAATGGCTGATCATCATCATCATCATCGAACGACATAGATTTCCCAAAATTCATAGTTTTTCCGCTCATTTCGAGTGATTTTTGGTTCGAATTTCGAAGTCCATTTCTCCACTATTTCGACTTTTACTGCTCATAAAAAATTGTCAATCAGCTGAGTTGAATCAAACATGAAAAACAGAAATGTTGCTTAAACAATTTAGTCGCCACTGCAGCGAAATTGTTCGCCATAGTTCCAACCAAAAACAAATTATTACGGTGGATAAAAACTATGTACGACACAGGGAATTACGAATTTGTAAACGTTTTGGACGCATTAGCCGGTTTTCACGCCCATGGTTCCTACGTTATATTCCAAGCGATGGCCATTCAATTCGAATCAATTATGTAGACACCGGATTCGAAGACCCAGATGACCAAAGGCCAGTGATTCTATTGCTGCATGGGACTCCAGGCAGTTATTATGATTATTTTCGTTTAATTGCTGATTTTGGTGAACGATATCGATGCATTGCACCAAATTTTCCCGATTTCAATTATACTCTTCGAACCGGTGGTTGTTTTTGGCATTCAGCTGAAGAGAAATCTGAATTAGTGGCCGATTTATTAACCGATCTTAACATTAAACGAGTTCATTGTCTGATCACTCATTCGTTGTCTGCATATGCTGCTTCCTATTTATGGATTTATGTCAATCATAAGCCTTATTTTGATTTAAATTCTATATGCATGATTAGTCCAATCGGTAAATTTGATTATACTCACAGAGAACGAATTAGAATGCGAATACTCAGTCAATTGTGCCGGTTACAATTATCATTACCGCATTTTCCTATTTTATCACGCAAACAAATTGGTCAAATATCATGGCCCAGTATATTTGGCCATAATGAAATAGCAATGTGGAAAATGATGACCGAAAATCTATCAAATTACCACAGTTATCACTTACGATTACAAATATTGGCTAAACATTTACGATTACCTACGCTGTTTATATTTAGTTCTAATGATAAATCATTTGCTTCAAACATTTATTATAATCAACTTTATGAGCTACAGGTACAAGCTGATCAATTTGATCGATATGAACACTATGAAAATCGTCTGGTGCAAGCTGTCAATCGACAATCATCTAAATATGATGGAGATAATTGGATACAAGTAGTCGATTTTAGTGGTGGCGGTCATTATTTGCATAACACACATAGTCATCTAATACATTCATATGTTGATGAATTATTAGATATGGCTTGACAATATTTGTCATTGCTCATTGTAATCATATGGCGGCTTCACATTGCAGACATATATAATTACATTAACGAATAATCAATTGATTGAATCATGATTTATCATTTAATTCAAATTATAAATTGATTAATCATTTCGAAAAAAACAATTTGATTTTACATCAATTGCAAATAGGCAATGATAAAAAAGTTGGCTTTTTGTGTGTAAAGAAATGCTTAGCATCAATTTGATTATTTATCATCATCATCAATTGCCATTAATCTAATCAATTCGATTAAGGTTTCGAAGCATATTTCTGTCTTCCATAGTCACTCATAACACAAAGATGCTAAAATTCATAGAAAATAAAAGATTTGATCAGTAAATAAATAAATATTCGAAAAATTAATTTAAACATATTTACATTTAAATCACGGAAATATTCATTATAATCCATATTACAACCGACAATGAATTTATTTGGAATGCTAAATCCAGTATCTGTAACCAAAAAAAGAGATTGAATTAAAAAATGGAAATCAGTAAATAATCATTTTCGAATGTTTACATTGTGGCATAAATCCATTGCTTAATGGAGTTCGTTTCACTAATAAACTAGTCACACGAATACTTTTTGGCTGATACTTTTCGAGTAAATTTAATAATTTGGCCATCGTTCTACCAGTATCGATTATATCTTCAACAACTAAAACATTCTAAAACATAATGAATCATCATTATAATTATACGAATGACAATTTGAGCACTGAAATCGAGCTTACACGATCACGTAGTACTTCCAAATTTTCGATGCCCATCACTTGTATGTTGTTGGTTGATTGATCATTTTCATATGATTTAAGACGTATGAATTCAACTTTGATTTGTTGAGCTTCGTCTTCTTTGATTTCTGAATCATCAAGTGATCGATATCGATGTAATTGTCGAATTTTTTCCAATAAATTATTGAAATATAAATATCCACCTTTCAATACGCATAAGGCAGTGAATGGTTCATTACCAAGATCATCTGCAATATCACATGCTAATCGTTCGATACGATCTTGAATGAATCCACCTGGAATTAAAACTGATTGTAAATATTTCGATAAATTCGGTGTTATCCGGAACGATTCCAGCGGGTAGCCTTCAAAATCATCTGGAATCTGGATTTGGTTACAAAAAAATATTAATTTTTAAACTAATGAATCAATTTTAATCGATCCAAACTTACTACGATTGGTGGGCTAAATTTAGATTGACAATCACCGCTAATACCGTTTTGCATGATTTTGTTCTGAGTATCACAATTGTCTGAATAATAAATAATTGAATATGTTTGAAAAACGATGTGAATTTGAATCAAAAAAGTCTTTAATAAAAATGAAATCGATCCAGGCAATTATTAATAGAAAAGATAAATCAATTTAGAGATATTTGATACTTTTCAATTCGAAAGCTATTAGGAATTGATTGATATAACTTATCGACATCAACGATAACGATTGATGATTGTTTCTTCTCACAACTCTTCAACGATCGGTTTCGTCATTTGAATATAGTGCTGACAGAGAGGAATGTGGCCTTGATCAATGCATACCTGTTCGTCACATTTTTTTCAATTTATTTGTTTTATAAACATTTTTTTCTCTGAATTTTTTTGATTAAAAATCGATTAGTCATAACATCGATAGTATCGATTATCATATGTTTAACATTAATTTCTTTTTGCCTCCAGCGCGTATTAGACAATGTTTGTTCGTTTAGGATTCAATGAGCTAGTTAGGTCATGGTAAGTTGATCAAATTTAAGGTGATGATGATGATGTTAAGAATCAATGAATTATCTTCGATTTCGATTAATTTATACAGGCATCATCAACAGATGCGTTGTTTACACACGACCAATCCGATGCAATGGGTACAAAAACAAACACGTCTTCGCGTTGTTGACAATTCAAAATTAGGTCGTGAAGCAATGACCGAAGGTAAAAAAGTGAAGTGCATACATGTCTATAAGAAAAATGCCAAAGTCAAAGATGGACAGCTGGGCGACAAAGTATTGGTCACAATCAAAGGACAAATGAAACGAGCATATGTTGTCGGTTTAGTCGCCGAGCAACGGCCAATGATACCGAAATTCGATACGAATAATGTAGTGCTGGTTGAAAATAATGGAAATCCACTTGGAACACGTGTCATGGTTCCTGTTCCTAATTATCTTCGAAGTAAAGGTGCTGAATTGGCCAAAATTGTTGCCATTTCTAGTCGTTTTGTATGATTTTTGCTTAAAATCTAATAATAAAACCTGTCAATCTGTTAATTTTGATTAAAATCAATTCTTGTATGAAAATATCCTTGTAAATGATATTTGAATGTTATCCAAACAATTATCATCATAATTGTTTCGATGATGTCATTGGTTTTTCTTAGCTTTAATCATTCAAAAGGTACATTAGTTTAGTGCATTAATGCATATGCTTAGTGAGAGAGATATCCTTGAGACAACAAACAAAACGTATTCGAAACGTTTTGTGTGCTAAGACATTCAATCGATGACTCATTGCAGAGATGAGTATATGTATGATGAATTTTCTCGAAATGTCTGGAAAACAAGAGCGAGTGAGAGAGAGAAAAAAGTTCGATTGCATCATGTACCCTAATAAACATAGTCTTGTTGGTTGGCGTTTATTCATATAATAAATCATACATAAATGAGTGATACGAATTTTATGAATGGCCAACAAAGTGTGCTCCTATTCCAAACTATGATATCAAGGTAGAAGTTTGCGCTAGCACTTCATGACGCATCAAATATTTGAAAATGAGTTCATTCAATACTCAGCGCTCGACGTGATAAGTTGTATATCCAAAAGATTTTGAAATATAAAAATTTTGATTAATTTATCTTTTATAAATTGTTAATTATAATTAATTGTGAAAAATGTTTTAATTCTGATTTAATCGTCGGAATTTAATAATCAACCAATCAATCCAGATTATCTGGGTGAAAACCAAGTCAACAAAATTCAAATTTATTGAAAATGTACTGATTGTCTTTTGATTTTTATTGAATTGTTTAAGAATTTGTATTAATTATCAATTTTTTTTCTAATTACCTTATTAATTCCATTCTTTAGGGAGTCGATTACAATTATTTCGTTTTTAAGAATTGAGACGCTAATCACAGATAAGAACAACAACCATAATGAAGTCAATCAAAGGAAATACACGGTCAGAAATGGCCGAATTGCTCGTTGATTTGAGCACAATATTCGATTTGGATGATTATCTTAAGGACACAGATAATAATGATTACTATGGATCTAATTGCATTAATGATAATCCTCTTGCATTGGATGAAAGCGAATTAAATGACCTATTGAATTATTCGAATACACAATTGGAACAAGTAATATTTAACCAAATGAAAAATGATGATCAATTTTGTCAAGATTTTGGAAATCTTTCTGTACGAGGATTGTCGTCGAATACTGAAGATTTTCCCGATATTAAACCAAGCCAAGGTTTTTATTCATCAAATATTGCCCCATATTCCCCCAGTTATGATTATTACGATGATGATGAATCCCATCATCCATGTTGTACTGAACCTTTTGTTATTAATGAAAAAGAGTTGTCATCAAATTTAGAATGTATTGAAGTTGCCAATTATGAAGAGGTTTACACATCGGAAGCTGCTGATCCCGAACAGCAGCATTTGGAATTTCTTTTAAAATGTTGTGAAGATCAATCCGTAGACGATCAAATTGCAGCAGCTGACATTGATGACAAACAAAGTGTCGATTCATATGAAACAGTATCGACATCATCACCGAATAAGCGTAAATTGGATTCCGATAATGATGATGAAGAAGACAAAGACCAAAGGCCATCAACATCAGTCATGGTGACCAGGCGAAAGCGACGACGTATTAATCGTAAATTTGATGAAAAAGTAAAATATCAAAATAAAGTTGCTTCACAAAAATATCGTGCACGAAAACAGCACGAAAAAAATGAACTGGACGCCAGATATGAAAAAGAAGAGCAAGAAAATAATCGATTAAAGAATCAAGTCGAAGAAATAACTGTTCAAATTCGAGTATTGAAAGAATTATTGGCCAATTATTTATCATCCAATACGCTTACATCTGCAATATCTGCAAACAATAAATCGATTGACACTCACTAATTATTATTAATTGTAGCACACTAAAACATATTCATTCATTAAGTAATTATGTATCATTTATTATTTTCCATTTATTTTTTTTTCATTTGATGAATAAAACTATGTCAGTAGATTATTATTGTTATTATTATTCAAAGAGACGATTGAGAGTGATTGTGCTTGGTGGTGGGTGTGAATATATATGTGTGATGGTTGAATGTAATAAGAAAAAATAAGTTTTTAAATGAATGAATGAATGTGATTTGAAATGAGAATTTCATAAAATAATATGAATCAAAAAATTCATGCCAAATGTTGATCGTGGATCGATTCGATTCGAAACATCGATGTTCTGTGATGATTTCGCTCGTCGATTTGGTTCGATAGTTGTTTGATAACATTAATTCGTCGGTCGTCGAATAAAAGAAAAATGTACAAAATAATTCATGTTTTGTTTGATTTGGTAATATGAGAATGAATGAATGAATATTTGATGATGATTGATGGATGAATGAATGGAGAAAAATATGATGAATTTTTGTATTACGCAATGTTCCGTATTTGTTTTCACATATGCAAATGCGAAATGTTGTTGTTTCAATGAAAGAATGAATAGATTCAATCTAATAATTTGTTTAAGCATCGGCTGAAGCCGTCAATACTTTGCCAATTTCATCTTCATCATCATTCACGCCTTGATCCTCTTCTTCTTCCTCCTCTTCATCATCATCGCTTATGTCTTTCGTTTTTTTGGCTGGTTGGATGATCAGAAATCAGAATCAATAAATTGTGATCAAGATTTGAATTGATCAAGTCTTACCTTTTTTGGCTGCTGCACGTTTCGGAGGTCTACCTGGTCGTTTATTGCTGGCCGTTGTTTTGCGCTTGGATCCGCCATTGTCATCATCATCATCGTCGTCGATGAAATCATCATCAACTTTTTTGCTCGAACGGGAGCTTTTGGACGCAGCTTTCCTTTTGGACGTCGTATGACGATCATCCAGATCCAGATCATCTTCTTCATCGATCAAATCATCATTTTCAGATTCAGATTCACTGCGAGCAGCACGACGTGTAGACTTTCTTGTCGGAGCTTGACGGCCACGTTTAGCTCCAGTTCGACCAGATTTTTTTGGTGTCGATTTCTACAATGAATAAACAAAAATAAATTAATTACACAGACACAATTATTGATCATCAAATTTACTTTTTTCTTCTTAGCCCAATCACTGTCCGAATCCGAATAAGCATCAGAATCGACATATTTGGGTCGAGATCGGCCACCACTTCCACGTCCTCGGCCGCCTGATTTTCGTTCCATTTCCCAATCACTGTCTGATTCGCTGCTTACAGCAGCTGCAGAACGTTTACGACCACGACTGGGCTTATAATCATCTTCACTTTCACTTGGCCACATGTCTTCATCACTGGGCACAAAATCATTTAATGAAACAGTATTCGATTTTGTTTGTTTTTGTGCTCGACGAGGTCGACCACCACCACCACGACCATAACTTCCCGAAGATTGTTGAGTTGCTTTTGAACCAGCAGTTCTCCGGTTCTTGGTGGCGGCGTTAGATTTACGTTTCGATGTGATTCGATCATCATCATCTTCATCGTCTTCATCCTCACTATCCATTTCTTCGTCATCTTCATCATCTTCCTCTTCTTCTTGTTCATAATCACTTTCATCTTTGGATTTCGATTGTGGAGCTGCCGTGGATTTGCGTCCTCGTTTTTTGGCAGCTTCTGCAGATTGTTTACTACTCTTTTCCTTAGCATTTTCTGCATTTTCTTCGTTGGTCACTTTTTTCTGTTGATTAACAGCGGTATTAGTATTGGATCCATTTACATTATCATTCGTTGAAGGTGCAGCAGCAGCGGTGGTAGTCTTGGTCGTGGTCAGTGTAGGACCATCACCATTATTGGTGACTGCTTTTTTAGCATCTTTTTGTTCCGAACTGTTATTACTTGATTCATTTTGTTGTTGTTGTTGAATATTATCATTGGTTGTGGTGCTGGACACTAAATCTTCAATGAAAACTTGATATTTGTATTGTTGCGCTTGAAAACCGAAAACATCACCATGATTCAAATTGAGTGTATTATCTTTTTTAATCAATTTAGGCGATGATTGAGGATCTTTGCCAAAATAAAATGTTGGATTCACGTGAAGCTTCAGTGGAATTAAATTGCAGACAATTAGTTCATGTTTTAAATGGATTCAATTGCTTACCGATGTGAGAATAACTTCGCCATTGTTGGTCACTTCAATAGCTGCATGTGTTCTCGATACTTTTTTATCTGCACACTGAATAATAAGCTAAGTCATATCGGGATTCTTTAAATAAAATCAAAACTTACATCCAACAATTGACCACGTCCAAGGGTTGTCGTTCCTACAGGAAGATCAACTTCTTTACAAGTGTCACTACTTAATGTTTTCAAATAGATTCGCATGACTATCAATTGATTGACTTTGATGATGATGAATAAAACAAAACAAAAAAAGAACCAACAACAAAACAATCGATGACGGTGACAAGCAAGTCCAATGCACAGACACTTGTCAAGCCGGTCCTATTCGCGATTCAGCCAAAATTTATTATCGAAATTTGAACTTATTCGTCGAATACTTTTGTCGTTGGAGCGATCAGCCAAATTTATTTTTTAATTAAAAAAAATAGTTCGTAATCGCAAAAGAATGGCCAATAATCACAAACAAACACATTTACATAGTCAAAAGTCTGCCTTTTGTCCAACGAAAATTGAAAAAAAAGAACCGAAAATATCGGCGACGGCGGCTCACGTATTCAGTGTGTGTGTGTGTTGTGTATGTATCCGCCACCACCACAGATCACACACAGCGAAACAAATGAGCCAAAAATAATACCAAACATGAAGTCTATCGCGAGATTGTGTGCCACTCAATTTCTGCTTACTGCTGCTCCTTTCCACTTCTTTTACATTATTTTGTGTTCAGAACACTTTTTGTGTTTATTTGTTCATCACAAAATGCAAATTTCACATTCTGACAAATGGTGGCGCTCAATTCGCGTTCTAAAGGAATTTTAATATGGCAAAAGCAGCCATTGATCTGCCCGATTCTTGATCGGTGACCGACAGATGGCGATTGTGATTTGGATTTAAATCAGAAAAAAACAATGGTATCTATATAACAGATATATTCGATTTATAAACGACAATCGTAATCGACAATCTCCGGTGATTTTGTGTTTGCCGAACAAATTTATTCATTGAATAGAAATGAAACAAGAAAAGAAAATAATCAGAAAGCAAGTAGACGTTCAAAGCGGCGGTTGATATAATTCGAATGATAATCAAGTAACAAGGGACGCGATTAAATGCGAATTTAAATTTGCAGAAAACGACTATTGATCACAATTGTGTGTATTAACCACTGCAACCATTGTTAAAACGAACGATATTTCACAACCAAAATTAAGACGCAGAGAATCTACAAGATACAACGGATCAACCAATGATTGTATTAACAAACAACATCCACAAATGTCAGTCAGGTCAGTTTATATTGATTAATATATTTTTTATTTAAAATTAAACTGTTGATCATCATCGGCTGTTTATGCTGCACAAAAAGAATTATGCTGCAATTAATCATCTTATGACCCATTAACAGTGTTTGGCAGTGTGTTTGTGCAAATATGTTAAATCACTTATTTGTGATTCATTAAATTGTCGTTAAATGAGTAGATAAGGCCCGAGTAGATTCATTCATTTCAATCCAGTTTTGAAGATCTTTGAGAATCTGACAAACAGCATTAAACCAAACAACATTATCTCGAAAAACGCATTTAGACCCAAATTTAGAAACCTTGTTTTATGATTTGATGACTATTTGAGAACCCACACACACACAATGCACAAACAACAGCACAAACGGCCATTTTAAAATATGATGGCATTTTAAATGTTTTTTTTTCAAACATAAAAATGGCACCTGATGCCTAGAATGGCTGCCGGCGGCCAAAGCAAACCAAACCAAAAATAAAAAACTGGATGAATGAATCGGGCCATTAATTCTTCGGATTCATAAATTCATTGTTTGTTTATTTATTTATTTTTTCATTTGTTTTAATAGACTATAGTTTAGTCGACCAGAAAAATTGAAAAAAAATATGAGAATCCCATTCAAATTTGTTGGTCTTATTCAATCAATTTTCCATTGTTTTCATTCTGAAATTCAATTTAGTTTAGAATGACATAAACGGGTTCTGGTGGTAACACAAGGACGGGTGTGTGCGTGTTTTGAAGCATACCGATCATTTCATTCAATGATACTAAATTATCGACAAATTTTTCCATTTTTTTGACAAATTAATTAAGTTTTTTCGCTGTGTTTTGCTTCTATTTTTGGAGTCATTCATTCATTGAATTTGTTGTTCCAAACTCAAAATAAACAAATAAAGACCCATTGTGTACCACGAAACAAACTAAGCATTCAAACAACAACAAACAAACGGAAATGGCCAGGCGTATCCTAATCGATCGTTTTGTTCGATTGATCGATGCATTGTTTGAAGATTTTCCCATTGATTTGCCATTTACCAAAAATACGCGTTTGGTCACCCAAATAATTGATCCAATACACGAATCCGATTCAATAAGACCAAATGAATTCCTCATATTCCTCCTCAATTTGCCGAGATTTCGGACCAAGAGAGAGAAAGAGAGAGCTAGGACAAACCCTGAAAAGGCCATAACTTTATCCTTAAAAATTTAATTGAATCCAAATAATTGAATGTTCAAAACTGATGGCTGGATTCATTGTTCATTGTTCAAATTAAATTGTTGTCAATTGTTTTTTCCGCTTGTCTAAGCTGTAAATTGAATGTAAATATTTGACAAGTAAATTTGTCAATAATAATAAAAGCTGATGACAGCATAATTAATTTAATATTTTTTCAATTTTTACCAATCATTTTTAATGAACATTGATGTTTTGAACATGACCGAAAAAACAACCCAATTATACCTTTGACATATTTTATAATTAAGCCTTGGAAATGTGCAGCCATCAGCAATTCTTGAAACAGATTGATTCACATGCTACAATCAGTTATCAATCAGATATATTCGAACAAATGATGCTTAATGAACCTAGCGAAACATTCACACCTGAATGTGCGAAAAATTGACATTTATTTCGAGTTAAATTCAATGATTATTTTGATTTTCGAATTTTGAATAAATGCTTAATGATTATTGAATATAGATATGCAATTATGCATGAGTTGAAGCAATTGTTTGTGCATTGTCCAATAAGAATCAATGGATATATGTGATTAAACTTTCGAATATTCGAATGAATTGATCGGAAATATAAGTTTGAGTTGTAAACATTAATCAATGAATTCATTCATTTCTTTCTTATTTCATTTCATTATGGTCAGCCGAATCTCAACTGGCACCCGATGAACCGAATGAAATCACCGAATCACATCATCAAATCACAATGGATTCATCATCATATTTGCTGTGGTTGTCCACAAGCACAATGGCAATCAGTAGTGATAGAAATAATGACCATATTAATTCAAATAATAATCATCATCATCATTACAATCATCAAATCAGTCAGCATTTATTAAGAAATTCATGTTATTCACTAGTCATCATAATCATTCTATCATTTTCGTTAATGATCCATCATTGTTCTGCATCTGTGTTTCAACAAAAAGGTTGCCATCTTGTTGGTAAGTTTCATTGAAGTCTCATTATCTTTGTAAATTGTGATGATCAATGATCAATAATGTGTACAGGTCATACGCAAAAAGTTGAAATACCTGGTTGTATTAATTTCGAATTAACATCGAATGCATGTCGAGGTTATTGTGTATCATATGCGATACCATCGAATCAAGAAACACTGCTGGTTAATGACAGACAAATGATTACATCGGTTGGTAATTGTTGTGCCATGACTGAAACTGAAGTGGTAAGTTATTATTTGAATCATTTTGAGCATTTCTTCTCTACTTTAGACCGAATTCACTTTAATTTATCGAATAAGTTCAATTTCGTTCAATTTGAATGTGAATTGTGAATAAAAAGTGTGCCCGAAATCAATTGAAATTGAAAAACTGGGAAATGTTATTAGGAATTTGTGAAATTGATTGTGAATAATATATAACAGTGCAATGAAGCCTATCTGTCAGGTCAGGTAAATGTTGTTTGGTTCAAGAGACATATCAATTCTGAATGAGTTTTATTTTATTTAATCAAATTTGATCAGTAAAGTTTATATTACTAGTGAAAATTACTATGACTAGCAAATATAAATGAATAATTGATATGAATAACTATCATATCATCATCATCATCATCATTCAGTAGTCATTTTATTTCGTACTTAATAATCGATTTAGTGTTATATTTTCGCAAGTAGTCCCAAGTAGTGAAGGAGTGTATTTCTAACTGTTTTGATTGATGCCATTTTATTTTGCCAGTTGGAAGTGTTAGTAAGTTTGAGTAAAAGTTGGTGATTAATGAAATATTCATAATGGAGATATTATGGTTGTCCGATAAGTTCTTGCCGATTTTTTCATGATTTTCTATGATATAATCGGCCATAACTTTACGGACAGCCTAATATTACTCCCAAAAAATATTTCTAATCACCTAAATTTATTTTTTTCAATGAATTCCCATCCAATTCTTGTGGCATGAAAATTCGTATAAAAATGTTTTTGGAAAATTTCATTTTCACAGATGAGCGTTCGAGTCATGTGTCGCAATGGTCCCAAGGATATTAAATTTAAATCGGCAACCAAATGTGGATGTTTTCATTGTAAAAAGTATTGAGTATTTTGTGCAGTGATGGCATTCCTTCTTATTATTCTTATTCTTATTATTATTTTCATCAAACTATACACCACCACCACATGTCCATTTCATTCCCATCATCATCATCATCTCAACTGTCATCATTGATCATCATCGATATTCATTAGTAATTCAATGGCAAATGAAGTGGACTGACATCCGACCATAAGGATCGATTCAATCATTCAATGATCATGATTCATCTCACAAATGAATCAAATAACAATTTCTCTTGATTTTAAATGAATTCCTAATTTTTTTTGTTGATTTTCCCATTAATTCAATTCAATTCGATCCGAAGCGCCCCCATTTGTACAGGTATTGGCCCTAATTTTGACAAAATATTATTTGATCAATTATTTTCATTCATTCATTATTGATTAGCATTCGTATGAAACAGATAGAATCATTTGATTATTTCCACATTTTGATTGATTGTTTGTTTGATTATTATTGAATTATTTATTATTATTTAAAAATAAATAAATAAATTTATTTCAATTTTAAATGACACAAAATGGTTTAATAATGATTTAATTATTATTATTATTAAAAATTTAAAATTATTCATTCGTATATGTTTTAAATATATTATGAAGTTTTAACTTTTTGAATAATTAAAACACTTGTAATGAAAATGAATGGAAATGGTAATTAAACCAATTAAATGAATAAAATGTTCGGTCAATTGATGGATACATGGATGAATTTGTTGAGTATGGAATTGTCTTTGCTAAATAAATACATATGTTTTACATCTGAATAATAATAATGTCATTTACTATCTCATTTCGGTTTTCGTTCGGATCATCATCATCATCATCATCAAAGTTATTCATCATCAAACAATTTTTCCATTTTTTGGGCCCATGTACCATCTCATTTCCGAATAAATTTCGAGTGAAATGTAATGAAATGAATGAATGAAGAAAAACTTTATTTTTACATTTCAAATACTGAATGAATACTGATTTGAATTGCAAATTATTGAATTGAATATGTATCTACATTTTACATTTTCCCAATGAATGTAATGAATGCATGTATGATGATTCAAAAAATGACCATGATTCAAAAGCTGCTTATAAGTACTTGTGTGCCATAGCATGCACACACTTTTTGCATAGGGCATCTTCACTCATTTAAATTGACATTTTATATTTATTCATTTATTCATAAAAACAATATTTTTCCCCAATTATATTTCGCCATTATTTGCTTGTTTGCTTGTTATTTGCCATTGTATATTCATAATGTATTGTATGTTAGTTTTACTTGTGGTTATACATACATGCATCCACATACATATGCTAATAAGATTACTATTATTATTATCGAAAACATATTGAATTGAATACAAACAAAATTCATCTTATTATAACTGAATAGAAAACTGAATAATCTATGATTATGACTTATTAAAACACCTCATCATGATTATAATTCAAACACATATAGCTTCAAGCAATAAAAATATGTTTAGACCTTATGCACAATTGTCACTGAGTCACATTTTTTTTCTTAATGCTTATTTAATGATCTGTCATCATCATTTTTTCATGTGAATTTAAGACAGTACAATTGACACTTTAAAATAATTTTATTGATTTTATTTCTCGAAAAATTGAAAATGCAAACAAATAAATATAAATGAATGATTTCAGCTGATCAACTGAACATCACTGATTCACATGTAATCCAAATCGATTGATGCACTTTCACAGTTAACCATTGATGTTTCACAACGTCGACATGTACATGATTTGGCCACCACCGTCTCGTATGTTCGAAGATATTCGGGTGCACCTGGATCGCAATCATTCAGCTGAAATTGTTTGCGTTCAACAACATCATGAATGCAAACATTATGAAATGATCGTTTATATGGAAATCGATAATCAGATATTTCACCGCTGTTACATCTTCCCCAACATGACAATAACCGAATATAATCTCGACACTGTAATCCAGTTATCGGGTCTGTCTGGATCGCTTTGAAAGTAAACGAACGTTTATGACAATTTAGCGTTTGTTGAACAGTCAGATATTTGCGTCGAATTTTCTCATTGATTCGCCATTCTTTGCTCATTTGTCCATTCGACGGACCATAAGACGGTGTTTCAGCGATCGCCAACACTGATAACAACATTTGAAATATGAATATAAATGTTATTATTGCGACCTGCATTCTTCACCGATGATGATCATTCACCGAATTAATCAATGTTATCTGTGGTTTCAATTAAATGACGATCAGGATGACAATTGATGGCAATTTTTTCAGAAAAACCAAACAAATTATTTTCACTGATTTCAATCAATTGATCGTTGCGCGCCGTTTCATTTTTTTTCGCCAATTCAGATCCACACCAGATTATTCGGGAATGAATTGCGTTCAGCCACATCCCATCCATCCTTCTATCACCGTTCTGTCGGATTGGATTCGACGCTTGCGAATTGTTTGAATTCAAAATTTGAATTCAAATCAGCAAACAAACACTGATATTGTCATCTAGTGGATTCCTGGGGATATCTCAATCAATCTACGCTTAAATTCCAAATGCATAGATGGCGAACAATTTAGGTATGAATTGCAATCAATGTTAAGTCCTTACTGAACAACTGATAAACAATTGTTTAATTATAAATTTGATTTGGATCACGTAGAATATCATCAGTAGGGAGCCTCTGCTGCTGATTATTATCACTTTTGATAATTTTTTGATAATAAAAATACAAATAATGGTGAATATATTGATGACGTTATCAAATCTCAGTGCTCGATCGATCGGATGACCGATTGTTGTTTATTATTATCTTTAAAACAAAACAATTGTTTGTGTTTAAAATAATCATTGTGTTTTGTTTCATATCTTTTCATCGTAAGGGCAAATGTATGGCATTCGATCTTTGAAAAATTGACAAAGAAAATGATGAGCAAAAAAGTTATTTGAATGAATATAACTGGATAAATGGCGTCAAGTCAAATTGTGTACGGCGCCCAAATATCGAAAACCATGAGCAGAATCCACGGATCCATTTTTGAAAATGTTATGAGTCTTTGGTCTTGTGGTGCCCAATAATAAATAATTTATTGTTCTTGTTTGTTTGTTTGTTCAAATAATAATATTTAAAATAAGAATTATAATAATAATGATTTATATCCATTATTATTATAATAAACAGTATTAATAATCATATCAAAGTAAACAGTAGTCGGCCTTTACTTCGGATCATTTGTTTGGCATAATCATTATCTCCATAACATATGACAAACCAAGCGTAAAAAAATGCGATAGCGAGTATATTTGATATTTCCATTATGTCAATTTACTTTTCATTAATGTGTCCACCACTGGCCACTGAATTTGATTGATTTCAGCAACTGTTGATTTTTAGTCAATCGATCATTTTATGGCCAATACATTGACAAAAGAATACCAGAAAACATTCATTCAACTAATAACTGGTGAAGCATCTAAGAAAACGAAAAATTTCGAAGGTATTTTCTCATTGAATTCAACATTGAAACATTAGGAACCCAAACTCATGGAATCTAACAAACAGCCATAAAACATTTTGCAAAAGCAAAGAAAGAAATGGAAAAAAGTGTCTGTCAGACCCTATGATTCAAATGGAAAGAATGGCATATATTATTTGATATAATTATGGCCGGAAAGTTGCCATTTTGAGGAGCATTTGTGTGGATAAGAAAAGCTTTTTATGTCTTTATTTATTATATACAGTTTGTTGTGCTCAAATGATATTCATACAAATGTGAATCACTGTGCAAATAGAACACAATTGGGTTCGTTGTTGATTCATTGAATTATTATTTTTCAAATAATTTGTTGTAGTAGTGCATTCATTATTTTTCATTTTAATATTTTTCTATGTTTCGGCAGGGGCTGCCTGCAGCCATTCAAATTTCATTGGTGGATGCATCCAAAGATTTTCATTTTGAACGTTTCAATGAAAATCAATTGAGCCAATTACTTTGAATCGATTTTTGAATGACTGTCCAACAACTGTAAAGATTGACGACCATATACATCTCTATTATTATTATTGCACTCAGAATAATTGAGCTGCTTTGATTCATACATTTGGTTACGTGCTGAGTCACTAATACCCAGAAGAAATAAGTAAAGATTATTTATTTATTTTTCATTGGAAAAATTGGGAAAAAAATTTATTGATTCGATTTCATTTCATTTTTTTCAGAATTTAAGAAGATTTTCTGTGAGTGAATTAAGAAATTGTGAACATCGAAGAACCATGATGACTGTCAATCAAACAAATTAAATAGAAACTGTTCACAAAAATGTAAGTGGAATTGTTAAAATTTTTATAAAGGCCAAAAGGAAATAAGTAACGGAAGCCATTCGAGATGATTGAATCGAATAGAAGAAAGAAAAGAAGCATTTTGATATGGAATTGTGTGTATTGAATTGAATGGATGAGATAGTTTTGATTATATTGTGATGATTAAGGCACCTGAATATATATCTGATTTTTCGCCCATCATTGTATTCTGAAATTTTCTACGTCATTCGCTTGAGAATGTTAACAATGCAATCATCCATTAATGGTTGTTGATGATGTTGTTGTTGTGGTCGCCATGGAATTATACTGGATGGCTGGCTGGCTTATTCTCTCGATCGCAATCATATGCCATATCTCTCTTTCTTATTTTCAATTCGCATTCACTGATCATCATCAAATGAATCCAAAACGAAGGAATAGCAAAGAAGCATGATTATGAAACACAAACACGACCAAGATGGGCAATCGCATTGGTAATGGTTGAATAATAATGAATATAAATGAAAGACAATGGCTATATATGCTGCAGCATTCAATTGACGATTGAGCCATCACTATCTACCACCAGCAAATTTGATTACCGACTGTGGAAAACCTTGGAAAATATTGTATAATTGCCATTCGCATTCATGAATGAATCATTTAGATTGTGATAGTCAAGTCTAATGCTACCAAAAAAAATCTAATAAGTAAAGTGCAAAATTGTGAAATTGTGTTGTGCTATTTGTCTTAATAATCAGAATAAGAATCCAGCCAAATTAATTATAATCAACCATTTCTTATACGAACATCTTTTCGAAACAGACAAAATGAACTTTGTCCGATTACGAGCGTGCCATATTCCCATATTAGTATTTGTGTTTGTTGGATTAGCTCGTGGCGCTTATCTGGTCGACTTTTCAAATATGCTCCAACATCGACATAATTTAGCTAATGTTAAACGTGATGGTAAGTATTGTTTAGCAAAAAGGCCTATTGATTGAATCATCAATCAATAGGGCCTGAAAGTCCATTGTTCCAAAAACCATTAATTAAATGTGATTGTATCAATGATTAATGATGTTCATATGTCAAAATACGATTAATCAATTGATTCATTATTTTGCCAAAGTTTCCAACTAAATAATTATCTCCAATAAATTAATGACTTGACATTAGTTCCACTTCATTTGAACTGATTTAATACATTTCAATATGTTTTTTAGTATTTCGATTCAATAATTTTCAATGATTTCAATGTATTTTCAGATCCTGAACGCTGCCATCCAACGCAGCCTTTTCGATGTCCAGGCAATCCATTGAAATGTATATCAATACAATATCTTTGCGGTAATTGATAGCATTTTTTTTGCATTTTCTTCTCTCTTACTCTATCGATTGATTCATTTTCATTTTCGTAAAAGATGGAGCACCCGATTGTCCTGATGGCTATGATGAAGATACATCACTCTGTACTGCAGGTAATTCTAGAAATATTTAAATATTAATTAGATGACATTTTCTGAATTAGTTTAAACACTAATTCATTTTTGTTTATGATGGCCATTCCGAAGATGGATGGCAAACATCATTTATTAACCACGTCAGCACATTCATTATGATTACGCCTTTTTTTGTCCTAATTCAATTTATAATTACAAAAAAGAATGATAAAATTATGTTCCATTGACTTAATAATAAATAATTTATTTATTTTAATTTAATTTATTCATTTGAAACACAGCTAAAAGGCCACCTGTTGAGGAAACGGCAAATTTTCTACAATCTTTGCTAGCGAATCATGGACCAAATTATTTGGAGAAATTGTTCGGTAAAAAAGCTCGAGATGCTCTGAGACCATTAGGCGGGTCCCAACAAGTTGCTGTGGCACTTTCTGGTAAATCAGATAGATTAAGGAATCAAAGTGATAGCGAAAGTAATTAATTAATTAATTAATTAATGTTCTGATTAATTAAAAATATAGAAAGTGAAACATTGGACGATTTTGCCAGTGCATTGCATTTAATGAAGAGTGACAAAGAACATTTACGAAATATTTTGATTGCCGTTGAATCAGGTGATTTAGGCTTACTTAAATCGATGGGCATACGTGACAGTGAATTGGCTGATTTGAAATTATTTTTGGACAAATTAGTACAAACTGGATTTATGGATTAATGGATTATATTATTCGTTGAACATACAAATACATTACATACTCTCACCAAATCAATAATAAAAACAATGGACACACTCCGAGTGCAGCAATATTAATTGGACAAAAAAATCTATTTTTCACACATATCTCCCATCAAATGAATCGTCAATGACGGCTACCCCGCATATCATTCATTTTTATTGTTTGTGTGTTTTCTGTGTGTGCTTATAAATTGTCATACATTCTAATTTTCAATTATATTCCATCGAGGATTTATTTTGTGATCAAAAATAATTATCATTCAATTCAATTCAATTTGGGCAATCAGATTATTGAGACTATCATCATTCAGATTATTATTATTATCATCATCAATCTACAAACATGAAAATATTTTATTTTTCGCTTGTTTGTCTATCATACATCTGTCTCTTGAGTAACGATTCAATTTTTGGTCATTTTTCAAATTAATTTTTTTTGCTGTGTTTTGTCAATGAACAAAGAATTGATAAAATGAATAAATGAATTCTTTTTTGTTGAAAAATGAAAATTTCTGGTTTTCTGATTCGCTGGTAGCGTTTGGCCGAAAACATAGACCAATGATTTTGGTGAATTTCTCGTTAATTTTTCCCAACTCCTTCCGGCATTCAACTGTATTGATTTGTCATGGAATTCATTTGCGGCCTTTTGATTGATGATTATACCAATGGCGAAAGCCGGAGACGTACCAATACGTTTTAGCGTGCGATGTAAGAAACAGTTTATAACGTATTATTACGTCACAATATAGGTTGCTTTCAGACTATGCCGGCTATGTTGTGCTTGAGCATTGATTTTTGCCGGCAAGTGTGCAAAATTGTACAAGAAACGCCGGTGCCGTAGTAATACGTCCAAAATACTTACATTTGACGGATGCCGTTGACGTGCTATTACGTTAAAAATTTCAAGTAATTCGATTTCTTCAAAAATTTTCACGCACAATAGCCTCATATTTTTCCAAAAAATTCAAAAATTTCCACGTGCTATAACCTTAGATTTTTTCGATTTTTTGAAAAATTTTGACGATGTATAGCCTTAGATTTTTCCGAAAAATTCAAAAATTTCCACGTGCTATAACCTTAGATTTTTTCGATTTTTGAAAAATTTTGACGATGGATAGCCTTAGATTTTTTCGAAAAATTCAAAAATTTCCACGTACTATAACCTTAGATTTTTTCGATTTTTTGTAAAATTTTGACGATAGATAGCCTTAGATTTTTTCGAAATTTTGAAAAAAGATGGCGATGTATAGTCTTAGATTTTTTCGGAATTTTGAAAAATTTCCACGTACTATAACCTTAGATTTTTTCGGAATTTTGAAAAATTTTGACGATAGATAGCCTTAGATTTTTTCGAAAAATTCAAAAATTTCCACGTACTATAACCTTAGATTTTTTCGGAATTTTGAAAAATTTTGACGATAGATAGCCTTAGATTTTTTCGAAAAATTCAAAAATTTCCACGTACTATAACCTTAGATTTTTTCGGAATTTTGAAAAATTTTGACGATAGATAGCCTTAGATTTTTTCGAAAAATTCAAAAATTTCCACGTACTATAACCTTAGATTTTTTCGGAATTTTGAAAAATTTTGACGATGGATAGCCTTAGATTTTTTTGAAATTTTGAAAAAAGATGGCGATGTATAGTCTTAGATTTTTTCGAAATTTTGAAAAAAGATTGCGATGTATAGTCTTAGATTTTTTCGAAAAATTCAAAAATTTCCACGTACTATAACCTTAGATTTTTTCAAAAAATTGAAAAATTCCCACGTGCTATAGTCTTAGATTTTTTCGGAATTTTGAAAAATTTTGACGATGGATAGCCTTAGATTTTTTCGAAAAATTCATCGCAACATCTATCGATCAAGTAGAGAGACAATTAAAAATTTGAATATTTGTTAATAATACTCACTAATAGATGGCAGTTGCTGAGGTAAAAAAACAAAAAATTGACTATCTGTTGGTTTGCTAATTGGTAAATGAAAAATATTCAAATGGACAGATGAATCTGAGCTCAAGTATCATGTTGACACTTGCAATGATGTTATCTGAATGATACGCCTGAAGAAAACAATAAAACACTTTATTACTTATTACTTATAAAGCCAAAGTATTCAAATTCAATCATCAAAAATCAATTTATGAGAATGTTTCTGCTCTTGTTCATGTCAGCAAACAACTTTGTCAAATGTACACTCTGGTAAAGCACACACTGACAAGTACAACACTTGAGCACTGGCCGCAGACATTTTCCGGCCAAAGGACAATATTTTCATGAGAACAGCAACAAGTGCGATAACCTCATTGCTTAGTAGACAGGCCCACATCCTGAACTGATTGTTTATTGATTCATTCAATAAAATCGGGTCCTTGGGTTTTTTTCTGTACACATAAGCAGGTAGTCACGACTGTCATCGGCTGATTTGAATGGAAAATAAAATGTTTTGCCAAACACAAACAAAACTTTATGAATTTTTCATTCAGCACAAATGATTACGATCCACTTTTTCCGCTTCATTGACCAATTGAGTGCTGTTTGTTCGGCCATAAAAATAACATTCTTCGCCAAAATTCTGCTTTACGGCCATAAAACCAATCTGATAATTCGATAATTAAAGTCTTTCAATTTTCAAGTCTTGATTGTGGGAAGAGATTAACAAAAATGGCCAGTGGGCATTCTTATTTATAAAATATCATTTCAAATGAAAATCAGATCGTGATGATGTAATATGCTTTGCCATTATCGATCATCATTTTATTGTTGATCCGGCTACTTTCCCATTCTAATCGGCTAAATGTGTGTGTGGTTTCTTCTTCTCTTTTTCGAATTCCATTCAAATTCATAAAGAGTTGCACAGATGGTGGTCATTTGGAGATGTGTATGCTGTGGCAAAAAGTGCTTCCAGTTAGACCCAAGAATCAGCCAAACACATTCGTACAGGAACCTAAAAATGATGCATTTTGATTTGTTGGTGGTCTGGGCAATAATAGTGTTGATTGCAAATTAATTATACAAACACAAACGTGTCAAATTGATTCATATACACTTGCATATATGATGATGGCGATTCCGGCACTTGTTTACATTCTAACATTCACATTTTTGTTTGTGTTAGGATCAACTTGCCAATATGACTGTACACTCAGACTAATTTGCTTGAATTTAGTTTATGAATGCTTAGTGATGGCTCATCATTCATTCTTATTCGAAGATTAATTGGCCCATTGGACATGGAATTGATGCATTTGACAACAAAAAAAAAAAATTCTCACTTGGTAGTCCTTCATTCGATTGCATTGGTGATGGTGTTGTAAATTCATCAAACTGACTAATCATTTAAGCAAACAAACAAACACACAGAAGCTCAAACCGATTATGTAAGATCGATTGCAATCAATGAATAATTTTGCCATCAATATCTTCACATTCCCTTCTTCATTCAGCATGTGTAATCCGATTTCGAGCAGAGCAAAATTCCGATGGTCAAACTAAGCATTTCATCATCTTTGCCACAGACGATATGGTGACAGATGTTAAGCGAGTCGTCTTTGCCTGCAATTTCTTTCTTGCCCTAAGCACTCAATTTGACCTTGGCATGGGTCAGTCATTAGATTGAACTGACCAACTCACTGCTGTTGGACAAATCTCTGACCGGATGTAGTTGCCCGACACAAGTGTTACTACTCACTACTCATTTATTCATTTCGATTCAATCAAATCAATCAATAAATTGAATGAATGAAACAAGTTGACAATACGTTTTCGATTGATGCAAAGCATTTCACATAAGCCTCAATGAATGGTTGACCCAAACTCGATACTGCTACTGAATTGCCATTTTGGACATTGTCAATTCATTCACTAAAAATGGACAGGTGTTGCATTTGGCAAAGACATTTCACCAACACACGACGACGGTTGATTTGCTTCTGAGAAAGCTTTCCCAAAACACATTTGGCACACGAATGCTAACCGTAGTCCCATAAATATCAATTCATTTTTACAATCATTCTTCCGGCCTGCTTATCATCTCACAAACTCTGCACTATTTACAATCAACATGGCCTCACATTTGTGTGCATGTATTGTCAGCCGGCAAAGCCTAAGGCAATTCACGAAAAAAATGGAGCAGGCAAAATGTCCCCAAAATAAACAGCAGCTGGACCTGTTGATAAAAGGCAAACAACAGGCAGGCAGGGTCCACACAAAAAAATTTCTTCCCGTGGCGGTATCACTCAACATAAAGACTGAATGACTGTCAGTGTTGCTCAGTGCAATCGGAGAAATAATTTTAAAATTCATTCATTCAAAAAGTCTAAGTTCATTCACGAAAATCAACATTTGACTGTGTGTGCTTGCATTACGAACAACACTAAACAGGCACAAATCGTAAGCAGAAGAGAAAATATTTCCATTTCGTTGCTTAACCAAAATTTTGCTCGATTCATCATTCAGCATTTGGCTTTGATCGAAAGCAGATGGTTTTTGCTTTTGCTCTTTTTTCTCATTTAAAAACATTTTTTTCGTGAATGAATCTTTGAAAAATTGTTTCATTTTTGTTCTCAGTGAAATATCCTTAAAGTGCTTTCATTCATTCATTTATTTTTCACATTCTTCGGTGTGAAATTCGACGACGACAAACAAATTCAACCAAAATCAACTAAATACGTTTTCTCAACGAATAAACTGAATCAAATATTGATCATCAGTCAAATTGTGTCTCTGTGAATAAGTGAAAATCAAACAATCAAAGCCATGGCATCATCAGCATTCATTATGCTGTCGTTGATCATCCTCATCATCAATGGTAATTATTATTAAATCGATTCATTTGATAAGCATCCTACACTCTAAATTGACCACAAAACACTGATTCGATAGCAATCAATCTTAATGGACGCCATTCACTCCATTTAAAACAATTCGATCATTTTCTCAGATTATCAATTTCTCTCTCAAATGATTTGATCGATTCTGCCAAATGACTATAAACTATTTATCTTTCATCTTACATCGATAGGTGTTAATTAAATTGATCAATCATCTACATCAGTCTAAGAAATACACAAATCACTAACATTTCTTTGTCGGCCATCGATTCGATTGGCTAATGATAATCATCAAAATCGATTCATAATAAATTCATAGTCTTCGAACATGACTTGATTATAGATTCGATAGCAATCGATTAGATGATTGGCCATTAACACACTATTCATCATTCATTCGACTCAATGAATGATCCAACTGAGCAGTTTCTAATTAACTTTGCCGATGGAATGTCCATGAAAAAAAATGACTGGCCATCGAATGGCCACAGCAATTGACTCTAATCAAACGGAACTGAAATGAAACATTAATCATTCAACAAATAACAGGTTATTCACGGTGGTGTCATCATTCGATAATGAGCTACGAATGTCACACACACACACATACATTCATATGTCAATCAATCATTCAAATAAATTTCGCAACTCAAATAATTGGTTCACAGATAATTGAAGCTGTGCCCATGACAACCACTCCTGATGAATCGGTTGTCGTGCACCAATCTCGATTTGTGGACAGAGACTGTGTCACAATGTCAATTCATGCCGATTAGGTCCATTCGTGTGTTTGTGTAAGCAACAAACACTGCTCCAATTAGATTTTGAGTAATTTTCATTTTGATTAGTTTTCAATGTTCACATTCAACAAATATTTCGATTGCCAGTCATTGCAGGTAATTCACTGGTCTTTGTATGTTCGATGAGGTTACAAGTTTTCAAGTTTGATTCAGGTTTATTCACTTTGAAGATTCATTCATTCATTTATTCATTCATCCACTTAACGAGAATATTTTCGGGCTTGTTTTTTGCTTCAAATATTCGACAATAACTCACCTGCAGTGCTTAACACTCACTACCACACCTTGGCTTCTTGGTTTTTTTTTTCAAGATTTTCATTTGACCATAGAATTCATCTTCATGTTTGGCCATGCAGTACTGCACACACACACACGCACACCAACCAATAGACAGTGATAGACACAAAGACTTGCACACCACCTCCACTCTCGCTCTCATCTTCATGATTGATTAAGCACATTCTCTGCATTCGATCAGCAAAATTGTTTTTCAGATAAAGCAAATCTCAAGGCTTCTCACAACAAACATTGCGTGTTCATAGCTCTGATCATCACATCAACAAACAAACAATATCCGGGTTAAGCTTTGTTTTCATGTTTTCATTTGTTTGTTGATCCTGCTTTACTCAAAGAATTAATTTCATTAAAAATATGAACACTCAAAACATCTTCAAAAAACATTTATTCATTTATTCTTCATCATCATTCACAATTAAGATTGATCCGGTTTTCGATGCACATCAATCGGTCGATCGATTCACAATGCTTTATGTCATCTTCATTCAAAAATAAATCATGACATTCATCACCATTCAGTGGTGCTGACAGTGCTCGATTGTGATCTATGGCTCACACGGTTGTCATTGATTCACAGGTTAAATGTCATCGAGCGATGACAATTTCAAAAATTCATGCTGACTGAGCATAAACTTTCACATACAGTTCCGATCAAACACTATTTTCATTGCTTTTTGGAGACATAACAAACAAACAACATTGGAAATCGATGCTATGCAATGTTCACATTGATTGCCCATTCATCTCATTCAGATGTATGGTGTTTATCCATGAATGAATTTGCAATTTTTGCCAAGTGATTGGCCATCAATTTGATGATGGGAACAACAAGAAAAAAACACTAATCAGATGCTGCTTGTTTTGTTTGTAGAAATGTTTGCTCAAACCAAAATAACAAATGACCAGAAAATCATCGAACAAACACTATCATTACATGTAATCATTTCCATTATTTTCACATCCATTCTTCATCAGTCTTCTTACATCTGCTGCTGATCGTGATTCGCCATTCAACTCATAATCAAATTGGCCAATCGATTGTTTGTTTGTCTGAAATTTTGTTCATTTTCGACAAAACAAACACACTCAAATCATTCAAACTCAAACTTATTCAAATTGACAAAATGGCCACTTGTTGCCTTTATGGATGGCTGCATCACAGGCATTCATTCATTGCTCGAATGGGCCAAACAATTTCGACATTTCAATTTCCGTTTTGTCAAATGTCATTTGCTCTAATTATTATTTCAATTAAAGCAAAAACAGTCTATTGTTTGTTTGTTTGATTCATTCAAATTATTTCGCAGGTCTCGTGTCCAATCTGCCAACAGATTCGGATGACTTGGAATTTGAATTTTGCTTATTCAAAAATTAAGAGTTTCTTAATTTCCAAGTCGCTCGTCGTGTGCCACATGCAACGTTCTAAGGAAGTGGAGGGTAGTCATGTCTGTTCACTGCTGCTCACCAAACCATTCGAATAATTATCCCAAGTGACACTTTTGCTTATAAGGTCATATAACTATTTGACAGCATCCATTCAGCATATGGCCTGATAACAATATTCTTTATTTAGCCAGAGAATGACATTCTCTGCTTCTTATTTGCCAGTCTCCGACAATCAATAAATAAAAAAGTGTCATCAACACTCACAAACTTTAATTTGTTTTGCATCAAATTGCTGCCACATGTGAATGTGGATCCACCATTCAATTAATAATTTCACCATTTCCGTTGAATCAAAGCTTTGATTCATCAGCAGATCATTGATGCAAAACACAATCAATGCAGCTCTGTTTCAAATTAAACAAGTGTTTATCTATCACAAAGCCAAATTCAAATAAATTCATGGCTAAAAAGCTTGAAACTTGAAACGAATATCCTTATGATCTGTGATCGATTAATTAATGTTGGCATAAGCAAAACTGACTCGAATCAAATCGATTGGCAGATATATGACAGCTGTGATGCAAGAAAATGAAAAGAAGATCAGGCAGCAATCGATATCTGAGATTCAATGAATGAATGAATGAACAAATGATGGCAAAGCTTGGTCGGCCGAAATGGATAAAGTGAGCACCACACCTTTGCAATGATAGGCTAGCCATATTTAGATAAGAATGATGATCGCTTCATCAAATATTCATAATTAAAGCTATCGATTGCCAAAATGCAGCCAAATCAACACAACCAAAGAGACACATTCATTTGAATTAATGCTTTAGCCAAAGCCAGTCACTTTTGAATGTCATAAAATCACTGTGTTTATGACTTGGCTTTGGCTTTCGACAAAAAAAAAACAACCCGGCATGGCCATAAACATCAATTTTTATTTTACGACCTGTATTCGCGTTCATCATTCATTCATTTTGGCCTGATAATTGATAACACATTCAATTAAACATTTGCCAAATCAAGGTTGGGTCCTTTGCATTTTAATTAATCATTTTTGCATTCAGTCATATTTACATTTGGCGTATCATAACACAACATTCCACTTCACAGGAAACATTCATTCAAATTTATTTTTGATTTTTTAATGAATCAATCAATTTATTGATCAAATCATTAATAAATAAATAATCTTCCATTCAATTGTTTTCGACTAAACAATAAACATTTCAATCAAAACTTTGCCCTCTCCAACCAGTAAATGAAGTCGATGATCTATTTTGACTGAGCAATGCAAATAATGATCCATTTTGTCAACCATTTCAAAGTGGTAGATCACGATTTGTGTGCATTGTCACAAATAATCACTGTCAAACCATTTCAATCATTGCTTATGGCAGTAATCTTTCCTCATTCTCATTCATTCACCACACTCAAACAGGTCAACTGACAGTCATATTTATTTGGACAATTTACAAAATCAACTGTTTGATCGTGTCTAATCTCATTCTTAAAATTTCATTTCAGAGGGTTCAGCCTGTTATTTTCCAATCGAATATCAAGGAACTTTTCTGATTCAAACACAAGAATTGGTCACTTTGTCAGCTGCAATCACTCACTCAAATCAATCTTCGGTCACATATTCCGAAGTTGTAATCGAAGCGGATGCCATACAGCCATGGGGTCGTTGCCACAAACGAAGAGGCAACAACGTCATTCTCAAAGACAGTAATGGTGCCGGTCAAGACTGTCTTCGATGTTTTCATTTATCAATGAAAACACCGAATGTCATTGCTTTACACACTGATGGCTTGGAACGCTGTTACACCAACGAAGATGCTGCCCGTGCAACATGTCCTCTGGACAAGGACATCAATGGTCAACAGAAACGAAAATTCAAAGAAATTATTTTATTCCGTAAGTAATCAAAGTAACCAACATTCATTATTAGCAACCAGTATTCATTCAAATCAAAGATAAATTAGTTCATTTGCCAAAAGCACACACTGAGTAGTACACACTAAACAAACACTAATCTGCTTGTGCTCATTTCAATACTGGAATGGCATTCATTCATCGGAATTCAGTGATGGCTAAGTAAAACAAATTTGATAAGAAAAAATATCATTGATTTTTCCGACATCTCAGAGCTCGATCGGAGGCATCATCACTATTTTTAGTTTGAATGCAGCATAAATGCAGTTCACTCATTTGGAGTGGTGATAATCTAATAAAGTTGTTGCATCACTGCAATACTCGTAAATTATGATCATTCGTCCAGACAACATCATTTCAGCTTTCAGTTTAAATTGTTCACATTCCAAACTAACTAACCAATCTGACCACAAATTCAAACGCAGGCAAACATGTTCCCGGTGGTTTGCAGTCAATCGAACACGTATTTTGCCCATTTAATGGTCGTTTCCGATTTTCTTATGTTGGACACAGTTCTATCAACAATCAAGCAATGCGTTGTGATTTGGGCTATTCAGAAATGTCAAACTGTCCACATGGCAATGCCTTATATGTCAAATTTAGAAAATGCTCTTTTCAGACTATTGGTAAGTGTAATCTGAGCCTCTATCAAATGGCCAATCATCATCTGAACTGAACTTTTTTTTTCGTTCAACAGACATTCACTTTTTATGTTTGGGAGACTGGCCAGCAACCACCACCACCAGCAACAATAACAACGAACGTTATTTGGCTTTAATGGATTTACGAGAAGCACCGGAAGCTAATCGGCCAAAGTATCGTTGCGGAGTAAGTACAAAAATTAAACATTCACATAACACACCTGATCACATAACTGAAATCAGACTGGTCACAAGCATTTGCCCATCAAAGGAATGTTTGCTATCGATTTTTGATCGATTGTATGTGTGTGGCGGACAATTTGAAAAAGTTGGCTGCAAAAGCAAAAGACTGTCAAGCAAAATAATTATGAAAACACAGTCATACTGATTGTGATTGGCTGTGTGGGATGTGATTCAATGAATTCAATTGCCAGAGTGGTGAAGGCCACACAACAAATTATGTTCATACTAAACACAAAGATCAAATGTTCGAATGCCGCCAACAAGCAATTATTCCAAGAATGACTTGAATTGTTGCCATTTAGAAAAGCCATTCTTTTGGTTCCGCTTGTTTATGTAAAAGCAAATCGAACAGCACAAAACAATCATATTCGATTGTGTGTCTGCCAATCTTTCAATTCGATTCGATTGTTAAGTCACCTCCGCCCGGACCATTTTCTGGTCATTATTTTCATCATTCTATTCATTCAATTCAACAAACAAACTTCATTCAATCATTTAACATATTCTCTCTCTACTTTCTTTTCAGCTTTACAAAGAAGATCACATAACCGGACAAATCACCGTTTCATTGTCTTCGGATTCAACTTGTCAAACTCATCTCAATAATTCAACATCAGGCTACGAATCACTGGTTTTATCGCCTGGTACGTACCATATTCGAATCGAAGCATTTTGATTTGATGTGAAAACATTATTTTTTTGCTGCAGTGGCCAACAAACGAATTCCTGCCATGGTCGAATCTTCGAAATGTCGTTTTCCAGATTGGATGCAAGGACGTTGGCAGAGGACCAAAGTTGATAATCAACAATTTGTTTACAAAGATGCTCAAAATCAATTTCGTACAATTCGTTCTCGTTGTGTACAAAGACAAAGTGATTTAGCAAATGATCGTTTTATTGTTCATTCAATCACTCAATGGTTTGTATTCAAATCGATCAATCAATCAGTACACTAATTCAAACTTACATTGACAACAGTGGTGAACAATCATTCAGCTGCCTGTGGGTTAAACGCCGCTCGCCAAACATAATGGAATTTAAATTTTCAGACAAAAATAGTGCCATTTTCAATGAAAAACTATGCGATGAACGCAATTTCTTGACTAATCCATGGATCACTGAAGGAAGTATGTGCACATTTCAATCAATAATAATCATTCACTAACTAATTTCATTCATTCATCATTCGTAGAAGAGAAAATAGTGGCTCAATCTACACCATGTCCAATAACCGGTGATTACACTGGCGAAGTACCAGGAGCCAGCGGACTGTGCGCAAAAGTAGCATCCGATTGTAATAATCCGGACATAATGTTTTACAGTGTAAGCAGCTGCGAAAATCGTTCTCATGTTTATGAAGGTAAGTTTTTTTTTTTGGTTGAAAGTGAGCAAAGGTGATGATCTTTGAGAATGGAAGATTCCAAGGTTCTTCGATCATGTCATGCATGTCGAGCAAAATCTAATGTGGAATGATTCTCTGCTCAAGCGAATCATGTCTTTTGATTCATTAAGTTAGTCGTCAAAGACGATGATTCGATCCAAAAAAAAGCAGGCGATACACTTGACTGAACACCAGTTATTTAATCTGACAAACACTTGATTCACTTGAAACAATTGGTCAGGTCAATAAACCATTAGCTTTCCATAATCCAAATTCCTTTTCTTAATTTGAATACACACAGAAAGAAAAAATGTTTATATTTGACCAATCAATTGTCTTGTCAGATCAAAAAACTGATGCTATGTCTTCATTATCAAGGCTAAAAACAAGCGCCGCATCACTGACTAACAATCAAAAGTAATGATAACAATAACAATAAACATCTTAGAATGCATTCTCATCTAACCTAATAATAAAAGAAAACAACTAAACTAATCAATTGATAAGATCTCAAATCGTGTCGGCAACCTGTTGCGCTGTATAAAAAATGAAAAGTAAAAAAGAATCTAATCCAAACTCTAATCACATTTAGAACGTGAATATCGATGTCTTGGAAATTGGGAAGAGGATGGCATTCTTTATACATTCACACAACGAAGAGATATGCCTGGACATCAATGTTTTGTAAGTTGTCATTCATTTTTATTCGATTTGAAAAATTTAAATTATATCAACTCTCACACACCTCATTCATTCCCTCATCGATTCAAAAACAGGCTGGCAAAGTATATCGAAACGGTGATGAAGCATACATCAAAGAAGCTGGAGAAGATAGTTGCCTAAGGTAAGCATATGATGATCGTGCAATATTCTTTTTCCACATTTTTTTGCCATTTGACATTTCAAACACCACCACCACCACCACCCGAACACACACAGATTGATATATAATATATGTATGTTTTGAACGATAAACACAAACAGAGCAAAAATAATTTGTTTCTAGCACAAATGCTAGTCTCATTCAGCCATTAAATGAATTTTGTAGAACGAAAATGCCTCAATTCCTTGTGTGTGTGTGATGCGAATCGAGAGTGGTGAGATGACTGATGATCGATCTTTATAATGATGTGCTCTCGATCGACACCCACTTGTTCAAGATTAATGCTTTAATCACCCCAAAAACAATGGAAGAGTTTGTTTGATTCATTAGTGAAGATACTAATGATGATGAGAGCATCAACGAATGTTCTGATAATAAATCTACAGGGTTTGATGACTTGCTTAATCTGTCTGTCTGTCGATGCATGAGAATGACATAAACACAAAGCAAAGAGATAATCAAATTGCAATTTTTTAATCTCATCATTTCTTCATTTACAGAGGCGAAGACGAAGATCCGATCGTTTTCGGAATGAAAATCACTAAACAAGGTAAGGATATGATGACATTCATTGCTTGTGACATCTGTGCACTAATCAAATCCTGTTTATCATGTCTCCTTTTTAGCATCATGCCCACGACACATTCTTCCAAAGCCAATGATTCCGACCACATCGATACTGTCATCAGCTGTAAACACTCATCAACATTCATCTTCTTCTTCGGCTGATGTGCTCACTGCCCACTTCAATAAACCGCCATCGATCCATTCGACTGCTGCTGTTCAATCGTCGTCACCCATACAACCACAAATGCCGATCAACAAGTTGAATTACCCGCCAATCATTAAGCCATTATTCGACAAAACACTGCCACCGCCACCGATTCCTGCCGTGATATTAAGCCATCATCCATCTTTCAAACCGATTCATGTGGACCATCATAACCACCATCGTAACAATAATATTGATCCAACAATCACATCGCCACCGCCATCTCCCTTTTGGCAGTATGATTCAACTGACCTGCAACATCATTCATCAACAAATCAAAACAATCAGCCAACAAGCAGAACACATTACCGGCCAATCATCGAAACTGGCAGCCATAATCGACATTTACATCGAGAAATCAGTTCTTCATCGGCCTCATTAACCATCACTAATCTTTTGTTGCTGACAATGACCATCGTGATACGAATTTGGACCATTCGTTAGTCTGAATATATATTCGGATATCGATCACGACTAGTCATTGTTTGTTATGCACAACAAACAACAATTTTGTAAATAAAAATCAAATACATTCACACTGTGATTATTCAAATGGCCAGACCATGCACACAAACCATACATACCCACACATCAGAGCATATCTTTGTTTTTGTAAATTTAGTTGCCAATTTCGATTATTAATTTATTTTAACTGTAATTATTATTTTGTTCACTTAAATCAATCAATCGAATTAAACAATCGATAATCGTGAATCAAATCAATTTATCAATTATTAAATGACTATCAATTGCAATGATCATCATATGCGGGAAGAGAGCAGAAAATAAATCATAAACAAAACAAAACAAACAGCCATAGCAAGGTAACATGTCATCTTGGAACTAGAATTTTTTCGTATCATACGTGTCAATCGACTGCTTGTTGTGCGAAGGAATGCAAAATTACTGTCGAAATCATTGTCCTGCAAACATACAAATTACATGTGAAAATAATCAATCAAAAATGGAATAATCAAAACTTAGGGTAAAACTTGCCACTTCATCTAAAAGTCGATTATGTCGTTTGGTTTCGCTTTCAATGTCCACTGCAAACTGTGTTTCACATATCAAATGCAAAGTTTCAATCAATCAAATTGAATCAAATGCATCAAATAATCATTTTCTTACATTTTTAAGCAAAGCAACTTTTTGGGATAAATTTTCAACTCTTTCACGATTTTCATGGTCCAACAAATCTCCAACTCGATCTATGAACAAACGATCACCAATTGTCACTCACCAACACGAATTAAAAGGAGACTTACCATTCATTTTGATGTGGCCGATTCCACGATTTTTGTTCAAATTTCATAATAATAATTATAAATCGAATTTTAACAAAGAAAATAAACATAAACACAAACAAAGATGGCGTTCGTGATGTTGCATTCGATGATTAACAAAGAAATATGATCAAATAAACGTTAGATGGCGTTGCAACCAAATACCAGACCAAACGATTGGCTATTTTCGGTAATAAATTTTAATTTCAAATTTAAAATGATTCATTTAAAAAAAGATCACAACTGTAGGTCTTCGATGAAGAAATAATAAATGATGAATACAAAGATTTGATGTATTTATATAAACAATTTGAAAATTGATTAATTAATCAAATATCAAACATAATCTATTTGTACGTGCAATTGTTTGATGCCAACTTGTTGAAAGATTGTCTGTGTTTGATTGACAATTGCCGCAGCATTTCCAACATTTGATCGCATTTCTATTTTCAATGCGCCAACATATTGACCAGAACAAAGAGTCCAAAAATGTGCTTCATGAATGTTTGTTACACCTTCCAATTGAGTTATCTGAATTGTTCAGAGAAATCAATTAATCAAAAACAGTTAGAATTGATTGTTTGCAAATACATACTCTTCGATAGCAATTGGGCAACACTGAATCCAATTCCTGTGGTTGACGTTGCATTAGAATAGCTCCAGATTCTTTAAGCAAAGGATAAACACTGATCACAATCAAAAACGATATAAACATCGAACACAGTGGATCGGCAATCATCCAACCAAATTGTGACATTAAAAAGGCTGATATGATCACACCGACACTGCCAAGTGTATCGGCCACTATGTGCAAAAAGACACCTTTTAGAATTTGATTAGGAGCACCACCATGTGAATGGGAATGCGAATGAGAATGGGCACCATGACTATGATTATGATTCGTCGATGATGGATAAGGCGGCTGATGATTAGGTGCTGCATTATAACCGTTGACGGTCACAAAATTGTATGGATCACTGCTGACAGATTCAGTCATTTGCACATGTTCATTGTGGTCATGATGAGAGTGGTGGCCCCCATGCGAATGGCCATGATGTGCGCCACCATGCTGAAACACAAATATTCCAATCAAATTAACCAATAATCCCAGCACTGATATGACAAATAAACGCTCATGTTTCACTTCTGGTGGCTCAATCGCTCTTTCAATTGATTCGGTGAAAATGAAAAATGCAACAAACAATAAAAATAATCCATTCACAAAGCCAGCTAAAATTTCAGCTCGAACATATCTGTCATTGATGATTAAAAACAAATGATGAATAAATCAAATTCAAAGATTATCATCACAACAAAAAACAAACCCATAAGTGTATGCTTGATTAGCTCTCCATTTAGTGACAATTGATGCTATCAAACCGGCAACCAGCGCTGTGCAATCGAAAAACATGTGAAATGAATCTGATATTAGGCCCAAACTGTCGAAGGATTCATAAATAAAAATAAATAATCAACACAAAGACCAAAACAAACACAACACAAACCTGTTGGTCCACAAACCATAAAACAATTCAACGAAAGCAAATGAAAAATTTAAAAGTAAAAATAGCAATAAATTGCGTGAATTTCTGTCTGAAAATATTAATCTATGACAAAAAGAAATCGACAATCAAATTAGTAATAGTCAAACATTCGAATCAAAAACATACCTGAGCCATCCTTGGATTTTTTCTTTGATTCGATAAACGGTGAATGTTTTGAATCTGGTATCAGCCGATGAATAAATGGGCAACATTTGATTATTATTGTTTTGTGACTCAAATAACTAATCTAATCAACACTTTGCAATCATTAAGTCAACTATTTTTGAATGTGGATCTCACTGATTAATGATTAAAATGAATCAAAATCTTTTCATTTGTTTGGAGGTCATAGTTTTTTGTTGGAATGATTTGTTAAACAGCAATCAACATGGTCTAATTATATGAAAATGTTTATGATCAATATTGATTGAATGATGTTTGTTTGTTGTTAGTACAGTTGGCACTTTAACCTGTCTGTTCATAGACAACGGATTCAATGATTTCACCAATCATCAATTCGAATCAATTCAATATTTGATTCAATCATTTTGTCATTTGATTGATTCAATCTTTGTTTTTAAATGTTCTTCATTCTTCACAAGTTCAGTCCATCTTGGCTTATTTTCATTCATTTTTTACTCGAATGTCAGCAGCTTATTTCAGCAGTGTGATCAATGGTAAAATATTCATATGATAAATATTAAATTCAATTTTCTCAAATTAATAAATTTCATTTTTCAAAATAGAATCGAGTTGTGCTTAGATTTTCTCATTCATCGAATCGATTGCCGCAAATATTTTCTAAAAGTTATCAACACGTACAGCTATTAATCACTCGTTTGAATCATAATCGCCACAAATCGAAAAGAAACAAATTAATGAACACCAAGTCACCCACAAACAGTTCATCATCATCATCAACAGGGAATGTTGATCACTTTCCAAAGCCAGAATTATTTGTGCCTAAAAAAGTATTAGTTTTAGGGAAATTTTCTCGATTAGAATTTGAAAAACATCGAAATGCCCATCTAAGTGAACAAGAGCTGTCTGAACATGTGAGCCATTTAAATTCAATTATAAATCAATCAAATAATTTGATTTTTTTTAGCTCGAAAATCATGGTTCAGACTATAAATCATTACTGTATCATCATGGAATTCATGTGAAAAATCGTGAACATATTATCAAATGTTTACAAGACAGAAACATTGAATGTAAGGTGGTCAACAGATTTGGATACACTGAACAATTGATTGATTGGTCAGATATGATTGTAACATCTGGCGGTGATGGCACATATTTGTTGGCAGCCAATAAAATTCCTGATAATAGCAAACCTTTGATTGGTGTGAATAGTGATCCGACCAGATCAGTTGGACATTTATGTCTTGATAAACGATATTCTAATCATTTTGATCGAGCTTTGGACGCCATTCTTAGTGGAAAATTCGAATGGAATTTCCGACAGCGCATTCGAATCACGTTGGAAGGTGAAAGCGCATTGGATGATCCAGTCGAATTGCATGACCAACAATTAATGCAACGAGAATGCCGATTCTGGGACCTGGACACAACAAATCAGTGGCCTAAAAAAAAGCATAATGATCGCTCGGGACAAAGTGCCGACAGTCAGGGTCGACGACGTATTTTACCTCATCTGGCACTGAACGAAGTGTTTGTTGGTGAATCACTTTCATCACGTGTTTCATATTTCGAAATGGCGATCAATGACCGACCAGCATTCAAAATAAAAAGTTCGGGGACGACCATTTGCACTGGCACTGGTTCTACTTCATGGTTTTTCAACATAAACAAACTTACGCCTCAATGTGTGTCGAATCTGTTCAACATAATCAACCAGGAACGATTCGGTTCAGAAGCAGGTCCACTTGATGCGACTGATCAGCGACTAATACAGCGTATCACAGATCGTTTTAATAGTTCACTCATTTATTCGCCATCTCAATTATCGATGGCATATGTGATTCGAGACCCGGTCGTATTTGGCACTAATTTCTCAAATAACCCTAAAGATTTTGCCCAGAAAATAGTGATCAAATCTCGTATGACTGATGCTCACATTGTGATCGACGGTGGTTTATCATATGCATTCAATGATGGTTCTAAGGCATCGTTTGAAATGTTTGAACAGGATGCTTTGAGAGCAATCAAATTAAAGTGATCATTTTTGATTCGATTTAATTTTGCATTTTGTACATTTCAAGCATCTCATTTTCAATGTCATGCAATGTTCGTCCCACTACAATCAATGAATGTAATGGTGGCCCCATGTCCACTTGCAGCATTTGTTGCAGGCTTCCTGTACATATTTTCTGCTTTTCGCTACCGATTCTGGCCAACGCCACACATTTTGTGTCGGCCGTCAATTTAGTTGTCACTTGTTGTTGGCATCTTTCTTCAATCACCTTCAACAATTGATTGGCAGCTTCATTGACAGTCATGAATTTGGGAGGCAAATATTCCCGTTTACCACGCATCATGGCTTCGATCGATTGCTCTTTTACTTTGATATCTTTTGTTTTGATTAATTTCAAAGATTAGTAATTTGAACAAATTAATTAATAAAAACATACCTAATAAGCATAATGTGTGCAAACCATGTTCAATGTTGGCATCTATTTTGTCAACAAAACTTGTCGGCCGCCAATCATCACTCCACAATGGAATCGATACGACTTCACCAAAATGATACAATTGTAACCCACAACAGCCACATGCATTAATGATGGATGCATTATGAATTATTCGATGATCAATCTTCTTTTCTCTGGCTCGCAATATTAAATCAGCATGCGTCGTAGCCCTAAAATGATTCATTTGATGATTAATAATCATCAACAGTCATTGATACAAAACTTACCCTAAAGGATCGCCAACGACCAGGAAAGCAACATCTTCCACATCAGCATTGGCCAATATTTGATCCGAATTTTGTTCAACCGAATCTCGATCAGCTGCAATCACAGGTCGACCATAGAATTGTTCCAATTGTTCGATGCCATCACAATAAATGGAAGTATATGATTCAAGGTAAACTCTTTTAGCTTGCTTAATGATATTCAATCCTTTAACGGTGATATCTGTATGATCACCAAGGCCTAATCCAATCAAATAAAGCATGTTTGTCAAATTCAAACATAATCACGTGTTTTGATTTGCTGTTCATAAACCCAATGACACAATAAATGACAATTTTACCATAAAAATATCATTAATTCATTCAATTAATTTTGATTTAAATTAATCTCAAAGTAATTTGATGATTAATTCGAATTGAATTAACAAAAAGAAAAACAGTCGAATTAAGTAAAATCATCGGAATCGTTTTCGACAATTAACGGAAAGCGACACCCACACTGGCAAGAGCAAGAGACAGACAGCTGTAGAAATAAAAGGAGTGGCAATAGATGTGTGTGTGTATGTGGCGTCATAACAAACAAACAAAAAGCATTGACTGTGTTTTGGTTATGGCAAAGTGATTCGAAAACATTAAACAACAATCAGTTAATCACATAATTCGCATCAACTTTTTCCGTGCGTTTATTTTTCATTGTTTTTTGCATCATTGAACGCAACCTGTTCATTGGTTAAGAAAGAGTAAATCAATTATTATTGATGAATCAATCAATCATTTAATCATTTCAATCCTTTCATTGAGCCTTTGTTCGACGCCAATTTTGATTTAAATAAACACAAACGAAAATGCCGTTCCTAAGTAAATCAAAGAAAAGTCCTTCCGAACTAATCAAAAGTTTGCAAGAAGCCTTATTGGCGCTCGAAAAAGGAGACAAAAAAGCTGAAAAAGCACAAGAAGATATTTCCAAGAATTTACTGCTCATCAAAAATATGCTCTATGGAACTGGCGATGCCGAACCACAAACCGATGTCGGTGTGGCCCATGAGCTCTACAACACCAATCTTTTACTTTTGCTAATCAACAATTTGAGTCGCATTGAATTCGAAGCGAAAAAAGATGTGGCTCAAATATTCAACAACATCCTGAGGCGACAAATCGGTACCAGATCGCCGACTGTGGAATATATGTGTACCAAGTCAGACATTCTGTTCAAATTGATGCGGGGATATGAAAAACATGACATAGCATTGCATTGTGGTTCGATGCTGAGAGAATGTGCCCGTTACGAAGCATTGGCCAAAATTATGCTCGAATCGAATGATTTTTATAATTTCTTCGAATATGTTGAAGTGTCCACATTCGACATTGCATCAGATGCATTTTCAACGTTTAAAGAATTGCTTACCAGACACAAGACATTGTCGGCCGAATTTCTGGACAGCAATTACGATCGTTTCTTCAGTTGCTATGAGAAATTATTGAATTCAGAAAATTATGTGACCAAACGACAGTCATTAAAGTTATTGGGCGAATTATTGTTGGATCGTAATAACTTCAACATCATGACACGCTACATTAGCTCACAGGATAATCTAAAGCTCATGATGACTATGCTAAAAAATAGAAGCAGAAACATTCAATTTGAAGCTTTTCATGTATTCAAAGTGTTCGTTGCCAATCCTAACAAACCGAGACCTATTCTTGATATTCTTCTTCGTAACAAGGACAAACTGATCGACTTTTTAACCAAATTTCAAACCGATCGTTCCGATGATGAACAATTCAACGAAGAAAAAGCTTATCTCATCAAACAAATTCGAGATCTAAAGCCAATCGAAGAGCCTAATTGAACATTGTTTCGGGTTATTATTGTTGCTGCTGTGCATTGATTAAACCATTTTCTCACCAATTCATATCACATTATCATGACTTGATTTTAATTTTCATTCATTAATTCATTTCTATATTCACACACAAACAAATGACATTTTGCATGAATTGCAACTCTGTTGATTTATAATTGATTAATTAATGTTAATTTATGTTTTCTCATTACATTTTATTGCTATTCGGGCTACTAATTAAAAATTTGTGTACGACCTTTATGAATTTGCCATTTTGCACATGTTTTTTCTTTAATTTTTCAATTCATTTCAATTTTACATTTTGTCAACAATCAAATTGATCAATTTCAATTAAGCAATGAGCGATTCTAGCAGTGATGATGATCAACAACAATTCGATGATGAAGTGCTTAGCACCGATTCGGAAGAAGAGATTCTGGCTAGCGAATCTGAAGATGACGAAGAAGAAGAAGATGAACATTTGAGTCGGTTCAAAATCGAAATGAAAAAAGATGAAATGGCCAGTGATCTTGAAGATGACGATGATGATGCGATGCCAGATGTTAAGGCTTGGGGAAAAGATAAGAAATCTTATTATCACACTGATTACATCGACAAAGATTACCGAAGTCAAAAACAACGGGATCAAAATCTGGCCGAATTCGAAGAAGAAGAAGCTCTTCAAATTCAAAAACGATTATTAGAATCAATCACCGATCAAGACATTGGCGTTGATTCATTATTGAAAAGCATGCAATCTCAATCATCAGACATTGGAACCAAAGTCGATGATCAATCCAAGTCACAACAAATCGGTTTGATTGATGCATCACACAAAAAAGCAATCATTCAACAGCGATCACCAGAGGTGGAACTGCTATCCAAAGATTTTGAGCATTACTTACAAGAAATTCATCAAACACTTGATCCATTAGTTCGGCATCTTGAACAATCAATCGTTGGCGATACACTCGCGTTGAAAACATTAAAATTGCGATTATTATTACTGACCAATTATTGTGCAAACATTTCTCTTTATTTATCGATGCAATGCACTTCAAACAGACAAACATTCAAAAATCATCCAATCATTAAACGTTTGTTTACCTACAAAACATTAATTCAACAATCAGACGATTTGCTTCACAAAAATGATTCTTTTTCAAAACAAATCAAATTTGCTTTGGAATCTATTCGTAATCAACGACCGATTCGCTTCGTCAAACAGCCGATCACTGAAATAAGCAAACAACAAATAGTGGATATGAAAGAATCAAGTGAAGATGATGAACAACAAATCGATTCATTGCCTGATGATGACCAAACAACGGAATCACAAAAACGGGCCATTACATATGAAATGGAGAAAAACAAAGGTCTTACACCGAAACGAAAACGAGAACAACGAAATCCACGTGTCAAATATCGTAGGAAATATGAAAAAGCTGTCATTCGCCGTAAAGGACAAGTTCGGGAACCTCGAAAAGAAATTCAGAAATATGCTGGTGAAATGACTGGCATCAATGTTCGTTCGGTCAAAAGTGTCAAGTTTAAATGATTCTTTCTATTCTCTTAATTAAAATTAAAATAAATTTTTCATAATAAATTTTTGCAAATCAATCAAAAGATGGCATTAGCTATCAAACAAACAATGATCACGTGTCTTTTTTGATTTGTTTACATACATTTAGCCGAAATCGTCAACAAAAGCACAAACAAAAATGAATCAAACGGGATTTATTCCGAATGTGCCAGAAAACTATTGTTTTGCTGATGAAAATTTCTTAAGCGAAACTTTCAGCGTTGATGGATTTGTTCGTCGAATCAGTAAACGTATGCATTCATTGGAAACTTTGAAAGAACAGCTCAGTGGCTATCTTAAATTACTCAAACAATCAATGTATGATTTGATCAATCAAGATTACACTGAATTCGTCAATTTGTCTGCAAATTTAGTTGGTTTCGATAAATTAATTCAAAATATTAAAACACCTGTTTCGCGACTGAAGAATGAAACTGATCATAGCTGTACAATGATTGAACAAACAATCAATTCGATTACTGTCAAACAAAACAGACTGGACACCATAATCAAAACTGAGCGTAAACTTTCATTAATTCTCGAAATGATTGATTATATGGATCGGATTGAAGCAAACGCAACACAAATTGAAGCGCTATCTTCTCATTCTCATAATCTACGAACTAAACAATCGAATCTTTATGCGCCTTTGATCGAGAATGCCACACTAATGACTCGTTTAAATATGAATAAGAATTGTTTGAAATGTACTTCAAATAAATTTATAATAAATCTACAACAACGTTTACAAATGATCACCAAACAATTCGATTCACATCTTGAACGTGAACTACTGTATTTGTTGAATTATAATCAATCAAGTCTTGCAAATGACCAATTACTTTGTGAACAATTGAGCATCGCTCTTGAAGAAATAATATCATTATTTTTGATTGACAATGATCATGTTGAAAAATTCAAACAAATTATTCAAAATCAAATAGTAATGCCTCGTTATCAAGAAATAATTGATTCTTCTAATCATCAAGTGCAAACCGTGTACAATCAAACATTGCAATCGATACAAAATGAATGGTCGGTCTGGATTCATGTGTTGGTTAACAATCGACAATTTGATCTTATAATCGCAATCATTTGGGACCCATTCATCGAATCATTTCTAGTACGATCGCCAATTCTCTTGGATTTGTCTGATTTGAATTCATTTGAACGAATCTATTTGGCAACCAACAAATTTGTGGAGCAATTTCTGCAAATAACTAAACATTCCCATTATTCATATCGATTGGAGCAACAGTACAGTTTCAAACGATTAAAATCAAAATTCAAATTAAATGTCTATTTTCATATGAAACTTCGCAATTTATCGACACAATTGGAAAATAACTTGGATCAATTTGGCTTCACATTCAACCGAAACAGCCACAGTTTGTATCGTTTGAATGTCAGTCAAATGATTTATGATCAAGTACAGGAATGTTGGCCAAAATGTGATAATATGGGTCATTTGCTGGTGTATTGCTGGAAATTGACGCTCAAAGTTTTTGCCAGATTCACCAATTGGATTGCTGCCATAGACACTGCCAAAATCAACGACAATCAAGTAGATAACAAACGTTTGGATCGGCAAACATTAATCGCTTTGATATTTGATTCGTATAAATTTCTAGAAGAATCTAGCATACTGTTCACAAGTCACATTGAGCCACTTTGGTTTGATTATCATAAGAATTATTTGATTCATCGATTGACATCAAACAATGACAACTCGATCGAAAGAAATTCACTTAGACATTCATTTGATGAATTTGTAGTCAATTTTCAATCGAAAGCCATCAACAAATTAATGACTTTACTACGTAATCAAATTGTGAATGAATGTAAAGTTTGGCTGAACCAAGTGAATGATATTCCTCGATTGTATCGGCGAACCAACAAAGAAAAACCAAAAGAAGCTTCTTCATATGTCGATAAATGCATTGCTCAACTAATCGAATCTATGCAAATGTTAAACGATGGACACATCAAAAGTGAACAACTCTTTCATGACATTCTCAATGATTTAACTGTGCATTACAAACATTCCACACTGGAAGTATTAACTTCGGTTCAGAAGACCGAAGACAGTCTTAAGAAGTTGAAAAAACACAAAACACTTCAACACACAGCAGTCATCAACACTCGCATGTCGGATGATGATAAAATAAGACTACAAATTTACTTTGATGTCACTACATTCGCTCAACAAGTGAGTCTTCTATTCATTCATTTGAATTAATCGAAATTAATTCTTTCATTTTGCAGTTAAACCAAAAGCTGGCCATAGACATTGCTGCTTTCAAATCATACAAAGAATTATTAGCAATCATTGATTCATTGAAATTGTTAAAATAAACACAATTTATTGCTTTCATTTAATTCATAATGGTCCGAATCCTAATAGAATCTGCTCTCTGGGCTGTTCATTCGATGCGACTGTTGGAATGGGGCGACAATCTGGGTTGAATACGGAATATGCACTCAATTCACCGGGAGATTTACGACGTAAATTAATGGCAATAAATAACAGCATTGAAATCATTAGAAAAGGTGCGCCAAATCCGAAACGATTAGCTTGCCATTGGCCACAACCATAAAGCATGAGTAATAAACTCCAGAAAGCGATTCGTTGCCAAGATAATTGTCGCAATGAACTAAGAATGAGCCATCGAAATGAATCATCATCATCTTCGTCTGGCTCATCGATATGATTGCGTTGATCATAAAAGAACGGCAGATCATCTCTCATTTGATCGTCATCATCGAATGCGAAATTCTCAAACAAAACATTTGGGTCATTCAGCAGTGGGTCTATTTCTAACTGATCGCGTCGTTCATTATGTCGATTTCGCAATTGATGGTTGTTATTTGTGCCGAATCGAAACACTGCTGCCATTTGTTTGTTGTATTTAATTTTACTCACCCCTTTCTTCTTTTCTTTGCTAAATTCAATTTTATCTTCAGCTGCCAATTGTTTCGATTCTGCTTTATTTCGTAAATATTTTTCATGAAGCATTTGACGAACATTCTTGATCTGATTGTCATTCACCAATTGATTCATTGATGATTGAAACATCTCCAGACGTTGTTTTGCGGTCAATTTTTTTTCGTCACCGTTTTCAGTGTCCATGGTCATCATTCATTCGAAAGGATTGCGTCAATCAATTCAGCACATGATAATCTATGAGTGAATACCAAATGATTAGTAAACAAATAATACAGTGCCATCTCGCGGCATTTTGTGTGACTGACTTTAGAAAGTCGGCATTTTTGCAAAGGAAGAGTGAATGGCTTATGCCTACATATCTTAAATGTCACCGGATTCATTGTCGGTGCTCTATTTTTTTGTCGGTTGCTGTTTATCACTGAACAGCGACAAAAATCTTAAAAAATTGCTTTTGTCGAGTTATGATAAGTGTGTTCAATAAGCAATCGGAAAAATCAAAAGGCAATCGTTTTTTGGCTAAGAAGCAATCGATGTATAAAGGAATAGGCAAATTAACGTAACTGGCAATGTTTGAAAATCATGTAACGAATAACGCAATCTGATGGCAATGGACTTGGCCAATTGATAACGATAATAGCTTTGCAGGAAGGATGAAGCTAAGGTCTTCTCAAAAACAAAAAAAAATTGGCTTCTTGGCTAAATTGAATTATGATTAAAACAAAACTTATTTGCCAAAACTATCAATGGCCGGATGGACGATTGTTGTGTTTTATCTTATGAACAAAAAAAACAAATAAGTTTACAAAAAAGGCAGACTGCTTGTCGCTAATCAGTAAAAAACGCATTAATAAAAAAACAAACAGAAATAATCAATTGTTGCATTTACGTTAGAACACAATGGCTATTGTCATTTGAAACAATCGAAACATGAATTTGACGACGACAAACACAAATAATAATCAAACATTTTAGAATAACGATTGATTTGAATTGAAATTATTTATTCCGATGATCGAATACAATAGAGTAAATTTGTGTGTAAATATTAGCAATTAATAATTGTCTAAAATCATTCATAAATTAAGTGAAATAAATAAAGAATAATAAATTCATTCATTCATTTGTTAAGCCATTTGTTTTGTATGTTAAAAGATATGTTTGTCAATTATTTGGAAATATTGATCTGAGTCTGTAGTAATGCAGATCATCATTATTCATTTGTTCATTTTGTTGTGTTTGATTTAAATAAAAAAAAATTGGAATGCTTACATTTAATCAAATCAATTGATTATGTATGGATTGATACAATTAGTTGATGAGATAAGATGATAATAATAATAGTATAATATATCAATAATATCAATAATAATAATAATAATATTTGTTTCACTTATAACAAAACAAAGAAAAAGAAATTTGTCTATCAATCAATCATACGTAAATAACAAAATAGGTATATATTGGTGAATGTGAATTGGTGCAATTAAACAATGGGTTTTTTAATGTATGATGATAATCAATGGACTAATGAATGATGTTTAAAGTGTGTGTTTGTGTGCAAATATCAACAATTAAAGGGCGATTTGTTCTTTTTGACTTTATTTGACTTGATTCACTCATTTTTATTTATATTGAACATAATTGATCGTTTATTGGTCCACGTCATTGTTTGTAAGAGACTAGTCATTGTACACTCATCGCTTTGTCATTTCAATTTGTGCTTTGTCTGTGTGTGTGCGGTGCTCACTTTTGTCATTTTTATTTTGAATGATCAATGAAGGAATGTGTGGTTGGTGGTTGGTGTATGTGGAAGATAGATTATTTGATACATGATTCATTTATGGACTAGTTGTTTGTTTGGGAAGAGTAAAAGATGATTCTGGTCACTCTAATTGTTCCATGAAATTGGGATTCTTAAAATATTCGGGCACATTATCGTCTAATCTGGCGATGATTTTGTAAATGGCTTTCTTCCAAGATTGTTCCGTATCTTTGTTTTGTTGTAATGATTTAAAAAATTCTCGTAATGTTGTTTCGCTCACTGAACGGAAATTTTCAGGAATCTGTGGTCAGAGATACAAATACAAATAAAATTCATGAAATGAAAATTGAATGTCTCTCAATTGGACTGAAACAATACAAACTTACCGCAATGTGATTGCTTCGATTGTAATGAAGATTAAGTACACGCAGTAATTCACAATCATCGGTGACATGTAAATCTTCAGCACCTTTGGTGCCTTCGCTTAATGCTTGACGAGCATATTTTTCCATTTGAATGTAATAAAATTCGCTGTAGTAAACAACAACACAAAAAACAAACCAATTATTTATGAATTCATTCAACAAATTCAACAAACAATTCAATCTTATTTCATTTCCGCCATCTGATGCAGACATTTTTTCGACTTAAGACGTCGGGCAAATATTTTTCTTAATAAATAAAAACCGATAAATAGGCCAAACCGACATTCATAACAACAGCAGTTGCCAAGGCAAGGACAAAAGGCCAATACATTTTGCATAGTTTTAGTCGCGCGTCTTAGCTTGTCTTAACAATTTCATTTGATTAACTATTCATTCATTCATTCATTGAACATGCAACACACACATTTCGTCATTGAAACTGTGCAGAGAGAGAACAAATATTTTTTCATCATTTGCTGGCTGCCGGTTGCTGTCACCAGGAAATCTAAAAAAACATTCCAAACATAAGTCACCAGGTGCTCGAAGAAAAGATGCAGATGCTGCCAACAAATATCTTTGATGATTTTTACTAAAGATTATTAAAGCTGACCTTTTCACTTTCGACTTTGTCCCTATCAACAATGAATGGATGTATCATACCATTCAATGATTGAAACTAAGACATTTCAAAAGAAGAAAAAGAAAGAGAGAGAGAGAGAAGGCAATAACCCTTTATGTTCGATTTAGTCAGTCAACATGTAAATGACCTATTCACATTGAGTCGGGTAAAGTCGAGAAAAACGTTTGATGAGAGTTGTGATTGATGATACTTTGCATTATTTGACTGCACAAACATTCTTGTTCTAATTGCACAAATAATTCTTGGGAATTGAATAATGAATCTGCCCGAACCGAACCACATAATTGTCACTGACCGAAATAAGAAAGCTAGAAGAGCAGATGAAAAGAAGCATTTGACTATTTTGTGCTCGTGCAAAGTAAAGCAAACAGTCAAATAAAGTGAACACAATTTTTCAAATGAAATCAATTCATTCGAAAATCGAACAAAAGAAATTGGCCAAAGAATTGAATCGATGTCTGTGTGTGTCTGTATTCTTGTTGAACAAATGGCCAAACAAACAAAAAAAGCATCTCGGCTCTCACTTTCACATATTAAAATTCCCTTCTCTTTGCACACTCAACTGATGACTCACGAAAATGTTGAAAGCTCGCGCGCGCAAAAAATGTAGCATTGTGAATAGATGCTCATCAAGATAACGGTCTCTACCCGGTCGACTTGAATCAATTTTGGTATCGCCTCGCTTGTTGTTTGTGAATGAATAGATTGCGTGGGGCTTTTTCAACAAAAGAACACACTTTGATTGAAGCAAATAATAATCACTAGCGCGAGAAGGATATCCAGGCGTTCAGCAAAAAAAAACAGTAAAAAAAACCAGTCTCTACTTTGACTATCAAACATTTGACCTCGACCGCATTATTATTACTTTGGTACAAGTCATTATTCTTGTTTCTATTTTGTTTTTCATTCAACAAACAAAAACAACAAGGTCCTGGATCCAAAATTTAAAGTCTTTGCTTTTATTTTGCAAACACAATGCACACAAACTAATTTTTGAAAGAGAAAGCGGGCAATTCTCGCTGTCGCGCGATAAACACCTGGCTTGTTTTTTGGGTTTTTTGCATTGGTTTTATGTGTTGTGCATCAAACAAAGAATAGAAAATATGGCCAAGAATGAAATATTTCAAAAACTTACCGGAAATTCGAGAACCATTTGACTAATTGTGCAGTGTTGTTTTTGTTGAATTTAATGTCTGGAAAGAACATTTTCAGTATGGACGAACTCGGATATCTTACGTAGAAAAACATCAATTTGGCTTTCCTAAGATGCATTGGAGAAAGAGTACTGGTGTGCAAAGCAGTTAAGGAGAAATAATTCATTTTAGATTGGGAAAAGGATTTGGGATTTTTTTGGTTTTTTATTTTTGAAAAGGATATCATAGGCATCGATGGATCATACAGTGATTGCGTATCATTTGTTTCGGATCCGTCACCACCATTTTCACTGCCAGTTCCACTGCCACGACCATAAGAACTAAGAACGGCTCCAGGATAACCACCACTCATTGAATCAGGAGATGCTCGACTAGCCACAAACATACGAAGATGATGAGCAGTTGCGGCTGCTGCCACTGCATTCGCTACAGCATCGGTGCCACTTGAAGCTACTGCTCCATTCACTGATGAACCATTTGTGGTATTTGTTGCAGTAAGACTGTTTTTAAGCTGATCTACGTCTTCAGCGTTAAACAATGAATTGGCTAATCGAGAAGCGGCTGGCTGTTCACCAAATGAAAACGGGGTTGTTGCACCGGTGGCAGTAGTGATGGTGGTCGGGTCAAAGAATTCATTTGCATGTTGAAGACTAGCCAATGATCCGGGTAAAGAATTTGCTGTAGCTGCTGCTGTGGGAAAGTGAACTGAACCACCATTGGTCAACAGAGGTGGACTGACTGATAAAGTTTCACGAAGATGATCATCATTGTTGTGAGTGCGATTGATTCTGGTCGGTGTTCGAACTGGCAATCGAGAATCTGTGACTTTGTTGCGGCGTTTTTTGGCTGGTCCTACGACCAAAGAAATGGCTTCAGTTTGTTCGGCGGCCATAACCGGTGAAACCGCTGTAGCGGCTACTGGATAAGAGTTGGACGATGTTGAATTTGTATTGACCATAACAGGGGTATCACGTCCATACATACCACTGGCTTGTTTACCATAACCAAAGCCAGAGGCAGCAGCGTTCGGGGGATAAACAAATGATGAAGCTTTGCTTACCGGTGATACAGAGAATGGACTACCAGACGCATCACGACCATTTTTGTTGTTATTCACAGGCGATGAAGCTGTCGTTTTCATTTGACGTGAGTATTTTGCATCCAACATTTGTGCCAATAAATCGGTGGCTCCTGCTTTACTGCTGGTGTTTGTCTCTTTGACTGATGATCGTTGATTAGTGATTGTCGGTTGTGTCTGTTGCGGTCGTTGATGCTGCTGTTGAGCTTCTATTTGTGATCGAATTGAATTGGCAACGATTCTGCTCATAGACTGAATCACTTGTGAAGTGACTGCTTCGACAAATAAATCCATGTCATAAATTTTACAAATTTTATCCGATGATGCTGGCTGCTGCTGTTGCGGCTGTTGTTGTGGAAGATGTGCGGCCGCTGATGGTGACATTTGACCGAACGATTCACTGGCAGCGACGGCAGCTGCAGCAAATAAAGTTGCGGCGTCCGGTGCAATATTAATCATATCACAATCACTGTGGTTGCTCTGAGTGTTTACATTTGTATTGTTCATAATTACATTCGAAAGCGGACTAGAACGCTGATTATATGAAGTGGCGGTGTTTGCTGTTGTGCTGGGCGAACGGCCATTGGATTTGGATTGTTGTTGTTGTTGTTGAAACAATTGAAAGGCCGTATATTTTTGGAAAAGTTGTTGTTGAAATTTACTTAAATCACGTTCATAATCGGACATACGAGCTCGTTTGTTGTTATTAATAGTGGAATCATTATTAATGTTTGAACGTTGTTGTGCATCAATATTGTGAGAGGAAGTGGACGACGTCAGTGATAGATCCAATTCCTTATGGTTCAATTCAATATTTGACTTGGTTTCTTCGATCATCGATGATTGATGTTGTGACAATTGCGATCGTTGTTGTTGTTGCTGATCTTGCAGAACGACGCCACTTTCGTCATATCCTTCATCATCCTCTCCGACAACACCAACATTGCTCATGTCTTCGACCTCGATCGAATGTAATCGACGTTCGTCGTTGTTCGGTTCGTTGTCATCATCATCATCATTGTTATTGTTGTTATTACTGTTGACGAGTTCATCACCATCCTCATCCACATCGTCATCCTCATCATCTAAATCATCTTCAGTATCAATACTGCCATTACTACTATTCACCATTTTAGTCGATTGCTGTGGCTGATAAAGTTTGCGTTTTTTACAGCCATTGATTATGATTGTGGCTGTGGATGGTGCACCATTTATGCAGGATGATGTGGTCTTGTTGGTGTTTTCACTGTTTACATGGTCAAGATGACCATTACTGGCTGATGTGTCGTCTTCGTCATCCAAATCTGATTTCATGATTGATGTTGATAATCGATTGGTGCTGTTGTTGTTTGGTAACCTTTCCAAAAGCATATTTTCTTGCGAACAATCAACTGAGGAATGAATTTTTAGTGAAGTGTGTCGTTTGTCAACGTCCAAGTCGCGTTGGTTACTGCACAGCAAACTTGGTTTATTCGAATGATGATTTGAATTAAGCAAAGATGCACAACAAGAACGATCTAAATGGAACGAGATGTAAGCAATGAATGATTGCAAAGACGACAAACTCACCTAAAGAAATACTCTCCTCAGACGACGACGACGATGATGTTGCTGAGAAGGTCGATCCTAAGCTACTGCTTTGTTTGTTCACAGCACAATTTGGCTGATTTGAAGTGTTCAATGAATGTAACGGAGGTCGAGCATTATTCGCGTATTGCTCCTCCTTTGCTAGATTTCCGTCCCGTTCCATCTCAGCTGCTGTGACCACCACCACCACTTCGCCACGACAGTCGTCATCATTATTTGTTTGGCTTTCATTTATGCCACTACCTTCATTAAGACTTGTGGCTTTCATCTTAGGATCATCATCATCATTCTCAGTGCAGTCGGTTTGTTTACTTCTGTTAACTGGATCCTCTTCATGTAAACCAGCAATGATATCATTTGTACTGTTTTCGCCGCGCTCATCTTGCTCAATGTTTAACACATGATCTTTTGGACCAGCTGGATCGACTGGCTGTTTACATGATGCTTCTCCGAAACAAGAATCGCCAATATAATCAAATAGTAAGGATGATGATCTGTTGTCTGCTTCGGATGATTCAACATTGTTGAATCTGTTCTGTTGTTTGTTCGATTGCTCGCCCCCCAACATACAAGAACCGTTCCGAAACGGTGAACAGGATTTGTTGCTTGTCAGCTCACAATTTCTCGCATTCGATGTTTGCTTTGAACTTTTGTCTTCCGACGACTCCATTTCATTGTTTGCAACGGCAGCAGCGGCGGCGGCAGCTGCCGCAACTGCAGCACCACTCTCAAGAATATCTCTTAATAGCTGAGCATCGAAAACATTGTTTGCAGCAAACAAAGAATTTGTGGCTGCAGCTATTTCATTGGCTGATTGCAAATTATTCAAAAGATTTGTGGCTGCCATGGCCATATTGTTGCTATCGTTGCCATTATTGTGCGCATTAATCGATTGTAATTGATGCAAAAATGCAGCCGCTTGATGATAATTACTACCTGTACAATTCATTTGATCAGTGTTGATTGAAGATTGCTGTTCAATGTGATATTTGTTGTTGTTATTTGCACTAAATAAGCCCGATTTATTGACTGATGATTGTTGCTGCGCTGATTGCTGATTGATGAATGCAGTAGTCATCGGATTTTGATGACATAACTGCTGAAAAAATGATGCTTGATGATGGTCCATCATCACATCGCCTGCACCACCACCACATGATGATCGATGATAGAAGGGAGAATCTCGAAGAATATTCTTCGGAGGAGTCAGATATGGATTTTGAGATAGGTCAGGGATCGGTGAAGGATGATGATTGATTGCAATGGCCGCGTAAGGATTCGTATGTGGCTGATGATGATGATGATGATGAGCATTGCTACCACTGTTACTGTTTGTGCATGTTTGAATGTTGCCATTATTTGCATTCATTGATTCGATGCCTGGCATTTGTCGATGCTGATTGTGATGATGATGATTAGCAGTATTGGTGTTGGTGGTGGCTGATGAATATTTACTGCTGTAACCATGGTAACCACCACGAGATGAAAAATTAGCAATACTTGCATAGCTATTGCGTGGTTCACCAGCATCAACACGTTGTCGTGTTCGCTTCATTTTCACCGGTTTCGATACGAACGAAGATGACGACGATGATGATGCGGAAGACTGATGATGAGGCATATTATTACTGCTATTCAAATATGATAAACTGTTGCTGCTGCTACTGCTGTTGTTGTACTGTTGCACTGTTTGTTTAAGGACACTTTGGTTATTTGGACGGATCCAAGATGCAGATGCGTACAATGACGAACGATCGTTGCTTAATGAAGAGGAGCCAAAACAACAATGATCCAATGGATTCAATGCGCTTTCCCCTATCAAACGATTTAAATTATAATTAGCCGTTGTTGTTTAGAAATACACTGCCAAATGCGCCAAAAACCTGAATTGATGTATACATAGAAATAATCACCAATTGAATTAATTAATTCAAATAATTTTAATTAAAAACGGAACAACACTTTGGGCGTCAAATAAAAATCTTAAGACAAAGATGGTGATGATGAGTCGTCAAGGTTTTCTTCGGATGAATGGCTCGGTCACTTAAGCTCATGTCTAAGCCAAAAAGTTGCATGCAACAATGCGTAACACGTACGGCAAGAGATTGGGTGAGGCTTATTCAATGTTACAACAACGGAGAAAATTCATCGAAAAAAAAAGATGACAAAAGCTGAGAAATAAATAAATAAAAAACTCATTTCATTCTCTCTGTGTGTGTACGTTGAACCAGTTCCGGTCTTAACAGAAAAAAAATTTTCAGCTAATCAATTTATAATCAGCAGCAGGTCACACACAGTAGAAGAATCGGAAGTCAATTTTCAAAGTTTTAAAAATTAAACTCAAATTAGTTTACAAATCATCTGATATTATTCGTTCACTAATCCGTTTGAGGAATCCGAAAAAAATTTGAAAAAATAGAAATATTTGAAAAATTCAAAAAAAAATTAATATCCGGTCTCGAGGATTAGTTATATGATCAATTTAATTTCACAAATTTACAAAATCATTATTAAATTGACTTTGAATTTGGAACATATTTTTTTTTGGTTAAAATTCTCAGAAAAAATATATTTGTGGTTGTGCTGTGCTGTGCAATCATTTCAAATAATCAAGTCAAAGGGCACGTGGCTAACACTGACCTGAAGCTGAAAAGTAATGACTGGTCAGTTTCAGATCTTAATTATTCACCACCACAAAGGACAGGGACGGTGAGATCAATCAAGCAAATCGAATTGAGCACCTAGACAAATTCAAATCAAGTCAAATTCGTAGACATAAAGCAGACAAGTTATTCAAGTGAAAATATGTTTTATCGCTCATCATCTCGGGCATTCAGGATCCGGTGCTACTCATTAAGTCAAGGTGTGCGCGTGGGAACAACATATTGGCTTATGATTATCATCATGTGCTACAGTTAGCCCTGAATCTGATGCAAAGGCGCCGGAAACTTGCAAGATAATTTGCAATAACAAACAATGCTGGGAGGAGATCATTTAATTTGAGTTAAAAATCATTATTATTACAATCAAAAATGATGCTTTTCAATACTTTTGCATAATCAAATATTCTCATTTTGAATAATATGAACTAGTTTATGCCTTATGAGAAAAGATGTAAATCAAAAATGCCCAGCCCAATGTTTGTTTGTTTGTTATGTGAATATACAAACAAACTCAGTTGGTTCATGTGATAACGGTGGTTAATGATAATTATCAAAAATTGAGTGAATCTCTCTGGCAAAAAATTGCATAAAGTTGAATGCTCCCTGTTTCGCACTAATTATTATTATTCAAAACCGACTCATAACATTCAACTACCCTTCAACACATATCCGGCCAAAAAGGTTCAAGGCTTGATCGATTGATTGACAAAAAAAGTGTGATTTTTTACCTGAATGGTGAAAGTAATCACAAATAAGATATGCAAATATTGATTGATCACATAATTAGCTTTCATTAGTGTAATTCACCAATCTTAGTCTGCCGAATATTTAAACGTACGCGTTGGCGTATGTCAGACGCACGACGGCGACGGCCAAAAACAATTGGTCAGTAATTAAAAAAAGGAATCAGGCAAATTTTTGTTCAAATATTTACATAAGTCATATTTATGTGTTTGCACATTGATTGAAAACTTAATTTGCATTTTTGGGTGAATGTTTACTTAGCATCGAATGGTAATTACACAAATGAACATTCGAATAAGACATTCACACATTTATGTGACATATTCGGCCAGCGGATGCTCACAAGTCAATTTCCTTGGCCAAATCACTTTCTTACGTGAATTGGATTTGTTAGCAAACAAACTTATGACAGACCCAGTGACATAGCTAACTCATGCAACAACAAGTTGCTGTGACCTCGAAATGTGAAAGACATGTTTCTTAGTACTTTTCGATTGTTAACACACCTTAGTCTAACACTCGAAGAGAAAGAAAGCATTTCCTTGCAATCACACAAACACGTGCCACACTACACACAATCAAACATCCGTTCAATTCACTCTATCAATGACCTTGCCGACGATGGATCCGGTCCGCTAACTAGCCAGACATGTCAAAGGTCAGTCGCTTAAAGAGTTAGAAGATGATCCATTTTCTATGATGGTCAAATCTTAGCCCTTTGAATCAGCCATTCGATTCAATTGAGCAAAGCATTCATTTGCAAATAACCGATTGCTTTATCAAATATGAATAAATCTCAACAATCGGTTCAATACAAATGTGGATCATTCAAAATCTAATAATAATAAGCATTACAATAACATTGTACATCAAGGATACGGATGTATTCAAGCATCATCAGATTGTACACAATGACAGGATGCTTTGAAGAACAAAAAAAAACAATGATCATAATTAATATGTCACAATTTTCATGGCAAAAAAGCATCAACAAATGACATTCATTCAAACATCATTCAGCATATAATGGCCATCACTATAAATTGAATGGACAGTGGAAACTGGAAGACAGCGCGCATCTTCACATATCTCTTCATCCATCCCATCGGTATCGTCATTGTCGTCAATTGAATCAAATACTTAAACCTATAAGATTTCTCATTTTTTCAATTTTAAAGTTTTTTTAAAACAAAAATTCGTACAAACAAAGATTCTCTCAAATCATCATTGAACACATCAAAGCAACAAGTGGCACATTTGATTTGTTTGATTTCTGCCAAACAAAGAATTTTGTTAATGTTGTCTATGGACTTGGCAACACAGTCCAACTTTCAAAGGTCAAAGATTATAAAAACATTGGAGTTTGAAGATTTTTCTTATGAAAAATAAAAAAAAAAACTCACCACTTTGAAAATTGAAATTATTGTGAATGGCTTAATCGTTGTGAAGGCTAATATGAGAAATGTCAAATAAAAGTTTTGCTTGTTTGATACGAATAATGAGAATGGAATAATAATAATAATCAGTAAAATGGTAACACAAACAAAAATAGATTAATGTTTTGTTTAGATGAATTATTATTCGAACAAACGAAAATTAGGTTCATTCACTTTGATCGTCAAGTATTGCTGCTGCTGCTGGTCGATCATAATAATGAATAAAGCAATTCATGGAATGATGATAAGTTGAATATAAGCAGAGCATAAAGGCAATCAAAAATAAAATCTAGATAAAGGTTGAATGATGATGGTGGCCTAATCGATCATTAAAAGTTTTAGATGTTCGTATGAATGGATGGTGGCCAATCACCATTTAATTGAAGAAATGCTAAATGGACGATGTAATTGAGTAATGAGAGAATGAATGGAAAACAATTTATGATTGTGACACAGGATCGAGGCAACAAATGAATTCCATTTTCTCTTCCATTTATCAATGTGATGGAAACCATTTAGCCAACAAAAAAAAATACTAAAAAATGTAGTCGTATTGGCTTCGAATTATGATGCATATTCATCATTCATCCAAACAGGCCATCATCATCATCGCACAGATATGTCTGTTTGTTTGTGAGCTGCATTATTTGTCTCTCTCCTTCAAATTGATTGGCGCATGCATATGTAATGACTGCCAAATGCGATCTTTGTTTGATGATGATGTTTATGTTAGTTTTATCGATTTAATAAATGAATGAATGCCATTTCTAAGGTTCGGTAGTGGTTGATCGCTTAGTTCTTTCTATCCTCTCATAGCAGCCATAGCCAAACACACACAAATGGCGCCCATTCACTTAGTGTGTATAGAATGTTTGCACACAGTCATACATCATCATCTTGTCTAATGTATGCATACTGATATACAAACTCAGATAACAACAACTCATCTTTCCTGACAAACATTTCATCTTCCTATATTTCTTTATTTGTAATCATACATACAGCACACAACATACACAGCTAAACATACAGATGGTCGCCATCTTGTCGCCATCGTGTATATCTTGTCATCGGCGTAAGATGATCTTTCAAGAAAATGAAGAAAAAAAAGAGAAAAGAAGGCGCGTTCTTGCTTTTGAATGAGGCGTTTTTTCGCTGATTCATTGAATCATTTCTTTGAGAACCAAAAAAAAGATGTGCAAAGCAAAGAAATGCAAAAACAAAGCCAAAACAAGTAGGCTGGTCACAGTATCTCAGTGTATGATGATGGGAGCCATTCACATATTCTCAATCGAATCCTTAAGCTTATTTTTTTTTCTTCACGCTTCACTTGCCATCACAGAAGCATATACACTTTTGGAGCAAAGAAATATATCAAAGTCTAAATGTATTGAGAATGTGTGTGTGTCCGAAGACTGACTCAATTCAACTACAAGTACACAATCCTTCGGTGACAATTTTTTGTTTCTTTGTTCGCCCAGCGACAACAAACTAAGTTTCAGGCGTGGCAATCATTATCAAAAACGGAACTGAGGAAAGACAGAACGACAATCAGCAAAAAAAAAAACAAGAGAGAAAATGGCCGAACATAAAAGACATGATAAATATTGCCGATGGTGCTGCCTAATGCTTGTTTGACAAGTGAATGGCGCCCTAAAAAAAAAGAAAGCATCGAAATGATGAATAATCAGAACTTTATGCTTATTGCTCCAACGATGACCTAAAATATTGTTGAACCACACAAGCTCAATACGGAAGAATGGTCACATCATATTCGAAAACGATAATGCTCCATCATTTCTTGAGTAGCATTAGTCAATGATGATGATCTATGCAACAAAGCTATTTAATGATGACTTGGTTAGATCTGTGTGATTATGATGAGAATAAATGAATAATGGCCAATGGTAGTGAATAATGAAATGCATAAACAACAAAAAAAAATTAAACAAACAAAACAACTAAATGAATGAATGAATAAATGAATGGAAAAACTAATTTCATGCAAAACATTGATTGAATGCATGCCAATGCATTAATGAATTAAAACAAAATTCACATAACAGCCAAAACAATCTTAGCTAAGATCATCATCATCGTGACAAATAACAAAAACAATATTTGATTACCAAAAATTATTTTTTCCATAATTTTTTCCACACTAATCGAAACTTTATTAAGCGATGACGCCCGACTATTTTTCACCGCCGAATTCGACTTGTTACTGGCTAAAAGTCACACCTAAACCAGTAAATGAATTCATTTTTCAATTTATCTGGATCCAATTAATTTGTTGAAAATCACATTCTGCTTATCTCAAGTTCTAAGCAATAATTCACACTTTGAGACCAGATGCACACGAATATGCTTTAGACGTGTATCACACCAAGCCATCTTGCACGCGAGTAGTGAGTTTGCATTCATACAATCGGTCATCAAAAGAGTTGACCTTTTCCATGTTTCAACAAACAAAAAGAAACAGGTCAGACGACACACCGGGTTTTTTTCTTAACAAAAACGGATCATTCATTTTCGAAATGGTCATAGGTCAAACCGGTCATCATGGAATATTTGAATATGCTGACACGCGAATAACGGATCTATCGGTGCTTATCTATCGATCAATCGTTCGGCAAAAAACCGAAGAAGGGTTTCGAACAACTGGTCATTGGCCTAAATTTCTTTGGTCAAATTATTTATCGAAATGGAGAAAAACTTGGAAAAACCCGAACGGTAAATAAATAAATGATTTTACGGTAAGAAATAATTGAAAATTAGGTCACACAAATGAAAATTGAGTAAAGCTATTATTTCAAATTGTTTTCAGTCCACGTGCTCTGGCTCGTGGCAGGAACAAAGCACTGAGGAAAAAGCCAAGTGTTGCATTTTCTTGTGTGTCGATTTGTTTGTTTCGATTGAAACAATGCAATGAACGCACACATTTCCCTACACACGCGAGACAACAAGCAGCTGTTACCCTCAGCAGCTCAGCAATTCGAATATCTCGCTCCGATCTGAATGGATGCATGGTTGGATGCTGGCTACGAATGAAATTTGTGATTAGCCAAACACAACACAAATGATTAATCTTTTGCCAAGTGTCACTGCAAAAATATGGTGACATAAATCTTATGTTTGGTGTGGGTGATGTTTATGGCTTTTGATTTTTGGGCCAAGGATACGACCAAAAACTAAGCATCTGCATCATTAAACATACATCGCCCACGCTTAAGGTTTTCCCGGCCATACGGGCAGAAAACAAAGGACAGAAAAGTCCACTTGGAAAAAATTTCAACGGTCGGTCATCAATCAACTGGCAAACATCCATCGTCCTTGAATGATTACGTCTGGTTTCTTATTAATTGTCTTCAAGACACACACACATACACATACACATAAATAGACACAGACACAATTTTCATGTTTCAACCGTCATCGAGTTTGAGTGTGGATTGAAACCACCTGTGTGTGGTCATTCAAGTCACTGCAAAATCTCAAGATAATTACCATTTGATTCGAACTCTAAATTCAAACGGTTTTCTTTGCTCGTGGCCTTGAATCAGCAGCACAGGAGATGCTTTTTAGCAAACAATTTTCAATTTTAGACTTTAATTCATTCAAGAGTCTTATTTTCAATTCAAAGCATTTTCTCTTCAAATCCACTACCGAATTCAATGCTTGAAACCCTTCACTTTCAAGGCCAGAAGATGCTAAGAAAACGACATGGTTCAAGGACATGATGAATGACCTAAAAAAAATTTTAAAAAGAAACTGCTTACCTTTTCTCGAGAAAATTTAAAATTCAAAAAGAACACACTGATTTTGATTACACAAACACAATCACACAAATCAAATTGCACTGAGAAAATGAAGCAAAAATTTTCGATAAAGAATTGGAGAAAATCAAATAATCAAATTGAATGAATTAGATACAGTCATAGACATAGATAGGCATACACTGTGTATATGTGTTGCATTCAGATTAAGTTTTTTCGATGAAAACACACATCAACATATTTAATACATAAACATGTTCAAATGTACATATTTGCTTATCATCGATGAACGTGCTTGGCCAAGTGTTTTACTTTCAAAAATCGATTATCATCACACACAAAGATATGAAATGACAATTATTCTCTCATAACAAACTAACTAACTCATTCTCCTACTTATTCACATAAACATCAAATCAAATCGAATCAATGAGAAGAAATATTTGTTTGTTTGGTTAATTCAATTTTGAAAATTTGCACAAAATTCTGGCCGCAATCAAATCAAATCATTTTCATGTTGCCAGTAGTGAAGCTAAAATACAAATGTTAGAATAATGATGAAAGTGAAGAGTTGATTGTAGATGCATTAATCTCGCATATATTGCACAATTTTTGAGCATGACAATTATGCCATTTCTATGCAGTCGGCGTCAATCGATTTTTAGAAATGATTGACCTTAGATGTAAAAATATATAGCCACAACCACTAGCAATTCATCGATTCATTTATAAGAATTCATTTCTTTTCCCAAAAAAATTCTTTTCTCATTCTCAAATATGGATGTGTGCTCGCACCTGAGTATTCGACGATGGTAGCCTCAAGAAGAGTCGTCATTAAAGAAAATGGGAATAATTTGATTTAATAAAACTGAAACAATGGCATGCGTCAAATCAAACTAAGAGAGAAATGGTCATCATCATAACTAGTAATAACTGGTTTATTATGCAATTATATAGACAGATAAGAAGTTGCCAACATTCATAACTAATAAGATGTGCATAAATACAAAAAGGCATTGGCAGTAACCGACTCTATAATCAAATATCTCATATAATAATCAAATCTTAGTGTGACGCCTTACATCATTTTGACAAAAAAAAGCAGAAATGTTGCGCCCACCGGAATATTTCTTATTTTTTCGACTTAAGCTCCACCTAAGATATTCATTGGATGCCTTGAAGAAAGTGCATAATGAGACATCTAAAGTATGGACAATCAATCGATCGAATCATTTTTGAATGTCAACCTGACCTCCTTCGCATCACATATGTCATATGAATGAATGAATGGATGTAAGACAATCGAATGATAAATGTCACGCAGTTTGCGAAAAATGCAATCAAGCAAACAATTGAACACGTAAAGCATCTGTCATATGGTTCAGTCAAAGGACATCGAACACACACCGTTAGAAAATGGCCAGATGATTTCATGTTCACTGTTATACACACTATTTGTTTGCTGTGAGAGAAATAATTTCATTTTCATTAAAGAAAAAACAAATTAAGATGAACACATAAAGTTAGTGGCAATAATCATTAGCCATACAAACATAATTGGCAATCGGTCATTTTCTTAGAAGTGAATCAAATTAAATAAATAAAAATGCCTTAAACAAACAAATAAAACAAATGACCGAACCCAGACATGGATAATTAAAGCTTCATATTAAGCCACGCGACATGACCAATCGATCGATTGGCTATGAAAAGGTGGACAGAGGTCATTCACGAATGTATGCACGTGCGGCACACGATAAGCCACACACTCTCACTTACTCTTTCATTAATGAAATTCAATTCAGTGAATCAGTGAACCAATCAAACAATGAAAAAGTGTTCAATAAATCGAAATGAACATTGTTTAATGCAGTTCAATAGTTGCTTTGAATACTCATTTCATTTTAGTGAATTGAATTGAATCGATAACTGGACAACCACCTGCATGCTTGACACATACATGAACACATAGGCCTCTTAAAAACTGTACAATGCTTGGCACAAGTTGATACCAAAAGACCCTTTTTCAATTGACCACAACATCTGCGATGCTCAGACAAGCCATTATGTCATCAATGTCCAACAAGAGACCCTTTGATGCACACGCGAACCACACCTTTGACTCTTAGGGTGAACTTATAACCGTTCAAGAACCCGGAAAATAATGAAAAGAGATTCGGATTTTGTTTGAATCAAACAAATCTTTGATTTTACAACAGGCCAAGTTGTGTGCATCTGGAATTGGGTTTAAAAAGTAACGGTAACACACACAAACAAATACACACGAATACAATCTGCTGTTGTTGTTTGATCAATACGCGGCTATGACTCGTGACAATCTCGTGCCGAAACCATCTCTAAGTGAAAGTAGTTAATCAACAAGAAAAAAAGGTGAAAGTTTGGTTTCGGTTGGATTTTTCGTTTGGCCAAAAACAACAGCTGCTCTTAGACTTCACAGACAAAGATGTGTTTTGTTTGGCCGTTTGTTTGAAAACAGTTTTCACTAAATACATCTCTAAGGTCGTATTTGATCACTTAGGTCATCGATCGTCGTTTCTTTTAGACATGACCTTTTGCATTAACCATTTGATCACCTTTACAATTTTGAGCATTTTTTGGATAACTTCTAACAATCTGCTTTACTAGGAAGTTATTCACAAGGAAACCAATCAAAAGAAAGTGAAAAACTTTTCTTCTCAAAAAACTCAATCATCATTCGAAAACATTCTCAGAATTCAAACCTTAAGCTCAAAACCGCCAATGACCTTTGATTGTGAGGCATTTTGAACAAGCAGCAAAACATTCAAACATTTCAAGCGTTACACTATCGGGCGTCATTCATTCGAAATTGTCATCATAAAAAGACGCCAAATGACAATTGGATGCAATTTCGGGTTATGCCCATTCGAATAAAATGGACAACAATAATGTCATTATGTATGCATAAACAGTATTTTTATTGAAATAAGCACTAATCATAATTAAATGATGCTTAGATCATGTCAAACGTTTCTCAATACGATTGCTGCTCGGCCACCCAAAAAAAATCAATTATTGTTGATTTAGCTGTTTAAATATATTCAATCCATTCATTCATATTACTTCCTGTTCAATATCAATGATCATCAACAAATGCATTCAATTTATGCATCTCTTTGGCTGAGGTGAACACACAAATTCATGTTTAAATTAGATTCGCTCAAACGACAGCCATCTATCAACAATAGCCCTGAACTACCGAGTAACAGATCACACTCAAGGTGCGGCTAACAGAAAATTTTGGTTTGGGTCAATTGTGTTTGGATAGACAATCAACAAACAAACAATGAAATAAGTGAAGGTTGTCAACACATCTTTCAAAGACAATTAATGTGCAGCCACCGGTAACAAATAAGAAATTGAGAAGACCGGATTCAAATAAACAAAACAATATTTATGATTGATGCTTATTCATTTTCATATCGACCTTGATCATATTCAATTGAATTGGTCATTTGGCAATGACATTGTGTCCAACAAGATTTTCTAAACACGCAGCTGCCCGGACGGAGATGATGTCATACACGCGTTTCATAAGAAAAAGTGATTGTTTTCTTATTGAATTATGCAACAAAGTTATCACATCCAGAGTACCGACCCAGCAACCTAATGACCTATCGGGTTCCAAAACGCGTGCCTACCTTTGATCGACCTTGGAAAATGATAAATTTAAACAATAAACACAGCAATCAATACAAACTAACATCGGGCAAGACAAGACTATTGATCTAAGGTGAATAATGGAAATATTTTCCGATCAAATTCTAAAAATAAATAAAACAACTAAATCAAAATCGATTCGAGCTTTGCCCATTTAAGCGAAGGTCGTTTTTGATGAACAAAACAATTTTCAGCCAAATTGTATTTGAGGGGTGTTCAGGCCCTATCACACATAATGGCAGCTGAATGTAATAACAATAAAGGCGTTACATTTTCAAAGAAATAAGACTGGGTCATTTACCCAAAACTCAAAATACAATCCTAACAAGGTCAATGATTCTGGTGATCATACCACAAGGGCCAACAACACCAGCAACGGAAAATGGGATAAGATGGTCCACTGACCAACGGAAGGCTAAGTCCGCCGGATACAATTGGCTTATGATAATCAAATCACGATGCATCCAAAATGGATTCGGCAGATGATTATTATTAGATGTTTCAATGAATGAAATGAATCCAACGAAGAATATGATGATGTGATTTCAAGTTTTCAAAGTCATCTGCCACAATCAAAATTTCAATCAAAAAATATTGAAAAATGCAATTCGAAGCCTATGGGGTCGATGATATTCTCTCTGCATTCATTCATTCAATTCGTCATTCGATACTTTCGCTTTTATGGCAATCAAATCAACAGAAAATAAGCAGATGTTCAGCTAAGTACATTCAAAAATTCAATTCATTTGATGTGCTCACCTTAGTCAATTACATCTCACTTTAGCTTATGTGATACATCTTAACATCAGTTCAACATTCAACATTCACTTTTCACTTTGTCCTTGTGTGCGTCATACAAATGGCTTGGATTAACTGTTGTTTTTCATTTTCATTATGTTAAATGCACACGCGACCATTTTCGAAGTACAAATTGGATGTATGATCATGATACATTTGAGATAGTCAAACAATGTTTGACCATACACAATTAAATTCATTCATTAATAATGAACACAGCATAAAGGATTAAAGTTTGTCAATTTAGTGACCAAACATTGCTAGTTTGTTTGTTTTCACTCGACTTAAGCCGATGGCAGATGATCCATCAAACTGACAATTGTCAATTTAGGACCCTTTTTCGATTGTATCAATTTACTGAAATGAACATGAATGAATGAATGAATAAGAAAGTAAAAGCAAAATGAGCAATATTTCTCAAGTTTGCCAGCCTTGAACTCGTAAAAGGTTATTCAGGTGTTTATGGACATTTTTCAAGATTTCTTCACCTGAATTTGGCGATGACAATGGCACATACAAAAAGGCCATTCATCATACACAAATTAACAAAAGAGTTTTGTTGAATATTGATCACAACCAAATAATCGAACCTTTATTGGTTAAGGTTAATGGACTGACTATTCGACGAAAACACCGGTGTACAAACACATTTACAATTAATTCATTATTATAATGTCATTTGCCCATAACAGCAGCAGCAGCTTTCCCTTTCAATCAAGCAATCGATCTAATGATCTGACCTTTGCCATTTGGCACAAGCTGTCCACGCACGAAAAATAAACGTGATAATAAATACATGTTCATATTGACAACATATAAACTTGTAATGTGTGCAACAAACAAATTAACAACTGATTCAAACAAACTAATCAATTGAAAGTTAATTGTCAAATACATGTTATGACCATTGGTCAACAATTACAAGGGTTGAGTAATTGAAGAGTAATAAATTTTACATTCATTTTGATTGTAAAATGGATTATGTAAAATACACTCTTACAAATAAAAACTACAAAACACTTAAAATTAGTCAAAGGGTAGCCAAAGAACAGCTCATAAATCTTAACCTTTTCAGACAGCTGCATTTTTTAAATGTTGTGGTTTATTTGAATTCAATTTGGGTCATTTTCCGAAGCATTCAAAAGATTTTGATTTTGAAATTTCAAATAAAACAAAATGTCTCAAGTATGTATTCGACATATAACGGGATTTAGGCTTTACATTGTAAGTAAAAAAACCGGTGGTTGCTGCAACATAAATTGGGCCAAAAATGAGGACAAAAATTTTCACTCTTTGATCAAATATTTCACTGAAGAAAATATTTTCGGGTTTCTTAATTGTCCAAAGTGTGTGTGCATACACATTCGAATGACCCAAATAGATTCAAAATGGCTCGTGCTTTACGTGTGGCAAAACAAAATAAAACTCAGCTCGAAATGAATACCCGAAACTCTTGAACACCTGCATGTTCTAAATAGTATTGGCCTGCATTGCATCCTTTCAAATTTTTGCGAAATTTTAAATTTGAAAATTCAAAATTAAACGGCTTACAATCAACAAAAATGAAATGAAATCGCTTCTAAGAAATGAAAGAATGTTCACAGAATTGAATTTTCACATGGTTCACAGAATTGTGAATCTGTAAAGGGAATGATGATGGAAATAATAATTAATTCAAAATTCAAAATTTGAAATGAATGTTTTAATACGGACAATTGAAGAATTTGAATTTATTTATTTATTTGTGCATAAAACAAACAAATAAATAAACAAAATTTGAATTACGAAAACAAGCCAAAGTGAAGTGAATCGAGTGAAAAAAATTCCTAACAAAATTAAAATTTTTGTACGAAAAAAGGAATTGAATTTAAATGAAATGAAAGGCTTACGTGTCTGATGATGATGAAATTGAATGCAAATGAATGATTGTGCCTGATTCTCCCTACTTTTTTTGGTCAGATATGAATCGAATCAAACTAACAAAGAATCTTGAATATTTTTCAATTGGCTCTTTTTGTTTATTTACCCTTTTCTTTGACTAATTAATTCACCAGCACGAATAAATATTTTTGAGAATTCATTCATTCATTTTGGCGAATAGATTCAAGCACAGAAATAATTAGCCAACATTTCTACATTTCAAGTGTTTCGGTGGAAATATTCATTTTGAATCAAAAAAATAAAAATTTATGCAAACTTTTCGTGTTCGTCTTTCAAAATATGGCTGGCAATTGTCATGATTATTGTTTCAAAGTTGACTAAAAATAATCAAGAGACATTCATCTTGGGCCCCTGTTGAGCTCATCATAAGATTATCAAAAAAGTCATCTTTTTTGCACAACAGGTAAATGCAATGGATTCACAAGACAGACAGATTCACATGCTTAATTCAATTCCGCAAATGTGCGGTTTTGTATAAATGGCAATTTAGTTAGTAATCACCATTACTAATAACATGTTTGTAACATAATCGTGTTACACATATATCCACCAGTAACACAAACAGTATCACCCCAAAGACCCAATTCAGTTGTGGGTAGTGTGTGTGATACACATGGTGACAGTTATATAGCGGGAAATATTTGCCAGTCATTCATTGGGGAGAGAGATTCGCATAAAGATACATTCAATACATTCATTCTACATTCAAAATTCTTAGATTCAAAAATCTGGATTCGCTTCAAAAATGACCAACAATGAATCCTTATAATGTCCAGCGAATGATGAAGCCTTTTTAATTAAAAAATTTGAATAAATTTTTGTATAATTTTTCTCGCTTCAATGAAAAAGCAAAATAATTAAAAAAAACAGTTATGTCAGTCATGTCAAATATTAATTTTATAATAGTTGCTGACCAGATGACACACAGCAAGGGTCAAAAAAGTTTAAAGTGCAATCATGCATACACACACACCACTACAATATTAAATGATGAAAAATTCTACCAAAAAATCATTAAGAATCTTTGAGGCCAAAGACTTGAGTTTTAGCGATTAAATTAATAATAAAATGAATGAATTTGAATTCAATTTGAAAATTTTTAATTTATTTCTACTTAGAAGTTTTTACATATTTCTGCCACTCTACCACTATGAATCATTATGGCAACCACTGAAAAAAGTTCTTATCGAAAAAAACAATTCTTAGCCGGTTGTGCCTGGGATTTTTTACTTGGAGAGTGTTTAACCGACTAATAAATCATTCACTCAAAACCGAATGAGTATATGCAGATATGTTTGTCAATTGCTTCGTTGGTATTGTTGTTGTCGTAGTGATGGATTCTCTTAATGAAATCGATGATAAGTTATTATCTAATATATTTGGCTAATCATTTCGCACAAACACACACATACAAAAGGTCATGTGTGTGTGTGCGTTCGGGCTGTTTTGCTGCAATCGTTTCCTAGCATCCATCCATTTTCATTGATCTTAGTCGAAAAATAATCGAAAATGGAAATAAACAAAAAACAGCGCCCAAAACTAAAATGATTAATGAATCAATATTATGACATTCAAATGCAGCAAGCAAGCAAACATCCACAAGCAACAACAAAGCAGCTCTGTCTGTTTGCTTGTCAGATTAAATAATAATTATTATCATTTTCAAAGAAGGCTATTGTGTGTGTCATTCAAAGATATCTAAGAAGATCTTATCAGTCTGTCTTTGACATTGTGTTTGCATCAAAACGATTTTCGCTGCTGGTATATCGATCTGCTGCCATTGTTTCTCGTTCGAAAAGAGTAATCAAAGGATTCGAAAGAAAGCAATGAATATTCGAATCGAAAAAATGTCGCGAAAAAGAGTGAAGGATGAATGATAATAATAATTAAGTAATTCTTTGATTAGAATAATTACCATCAATTTTTTTGCCACTATTCATTCACAGAATTGGTTGCCTTTGTGCTGCAGCATTCCAATCTTGACAAAATGATTTTTGTCAGAATTCAGCAACAACAACAAATAAAACAAATAAGCAAACATTTGATTCATCGATGAATAAGAGAGAAACAATGCTGAATGCTACGAAAATTTTTTAATTATGATTCTAATTAATTTTGTTTTTTGAATGATCGACAAAAAGAGGAAACTTGCAATAGAATAGAATTGTTAGGAATATAGTTTGTAGCAAAATACTTTCGAATCACAGAATTCGGGTTCCAATTGGAGCGAGTTGATTGTTGCCAAAACAAGAGTGTGCATATATGTTCATCAATGTGGCTGCCCTGTCCAACTTTTGCTTAGGTGTCAAACAAACAACAAAAATTTGTTTGTTTAATGTGTGCTTGCATTTGCATGTTAAAACATACATACACATAGAATTGCTTTTGTTGCAAATAACAAATAAAAATAATAACAATGGACGAGGCAGGCAGCCAGCCAGTCAAACTAAACACAAAATGGGCCCAGTATTTTTCACCAACTCCAATTCCGCTATTGTCCGCTATTCTTATTATTCAATTATTTGCTTATATTTGTTTGTTTGTTATTCTTAGAACTTGAATTTAATTAATTTAAATTTTCAAAATTTATATATTTCTCTGCAAACACAACTCAACTTTGGACCGTCGTCTTTCATATCAATTTTCATCATCAAAAGCATCATCTTTCTATGAGTGTGTTTCACTCAATGTTTGGATGTTTGGTTAATTGCTTTTTGCATAAACTAATCCATCCATCATTTTTTAGAAGAAGAAGGGGGTTATACACATCAAAATCATTAAATGAATCTACGAAATCATTGAGTGAAGAATATGTCACACACTGCACAATGACAAAACATAGCTTTAGGTGACAATATTCGGAGATGTTTGTTTGTGTTGGTGGCAGTGAAATTAATTTTTGTTTTGTTTCAAATTGAAACAAAAAAGCTTAGATTCTAATTGGGACCGAATTTACGTTTGTTTTGTTTTTGTAGAAATAAAAATGTAAAACCACGAGAATCGAATTTTAGTCGGCCATTCTCTTTCAATTCTTTCGTTGTCATCAACATGCCGATCATCGTCGGAAAAGAAAAAACATTAGAAGAAAATATTCATGGATGCAAAGTAAACAGCAGAAGAGAGCTAAGCAAAAGCATTGATGGCTTTGTATGGCAGGCATTCATTTTATTATTATTTTTGATCCAACAAAGATAATTACACCGACCCTTCTTTTGCTGCATTTTATTGCATATTTCGCACACACACACAATAACAATCTTTGCATTCTTATTCCGTATAACAAACAACCAAAAAACACTGAACATTTGCTTTGTGTGTGTTTGTTTGGGTTCGATTCATTCATTTTTTCTTCATCATTTTCTTTTCTATTTTGCATCGACTGACATGTGCCAAAATCAATTCAAAATCATTCAATTCATTTTTTGGTAAATAAACAAACAAACAAACAGTTATTATTATTATTATTATGATTATGATTTAAATTATTATTATTTTCTTCATTATCACTGAGCTAAACTAAAAAACATGGCAGTCAAAGAAGAAAACCTTAAAAACAATACAAAGTCCAAAATGATGATTCGAATGATAATCATTTATTTTCACATTGATTCATTCACAGTTATTGACTGAAATGACAAAACACATAGGCCGGATGGATGAATGTTTATGGATTTTCGAATCATCATCACTGCAAGCCTTTCCAGCTTGACACTTATGTCATATTCTCTGTGCTGCTAATCATATCAAAACCAGTAAACAAACAAGAGCCCATATTCACTTTAATTATAATAATTAATGTGCCTCTATTCAAAGGTAATCATTGTCGATCATCATCTCTCATTCTTCATTCAAAAAATTGTCAAGAAAAGAATTTCAGAATGACGACAAGCAAAAACCATCATCATAGATAATACAAAATGGCCGCGTGTACTTGCTGCCAACTTTCCCTTGACAATTATTGCTATGCGGATTGATATTGAAAATCAATTGAAAATGATGAATGCATAAGCAAGGAACATTGCCAATAGCGACAAACGAACCCTAAAAACGGTCCGTTTTTCATTATTTTTTATTACAAAGTGGACTTGATACAGAATCAAAGAAGAAATAGGGAAAAATGATGAAAGAAAGATGCTGACAATTAATGCAATTTGAGTGCAGGGTTTGTTTGTTTGTTCGGATGCAGCAGTAAACAAAAGGCACAAGCCTTTAATTCCAGCTTTGCTGCTGCTGCGTGGATAAAAGCATTGGCCTGTCACTAACTAAACTGACAATTTAGCGCTTTATATTTTTGGTTTGTTTGTTTTTTATTCTTTCTTTTCCTTTGCAGGCAAATCATTTCTCCACTTGGTTGACATCTAATTTAAATTAGTTTTTATGCAAAACTTTTACTTATTTTGCTGATGAATGAACAAAGTCCATCCATTCATTCTCAGTTGGTCTTCCACTTTTTTTGCATAACAAACAAACCAGAACACACATAATACAACACATAAAGTAGTGCAGCATCAAAGACAAACAACCATTTCTCTACCCGATTAAAGAGATGACAGCCAGTCCAGATAATTATCGGGTATTAACCGTTCGTTCTTTCATTCATTTCTATGCGTTCATTGAGCCGTATATTTTAATTTACGATGGACATACATATACATTCGATGATGACACGCTTCTCTTTTCACTGACAGATTCGGGAGCCATTCTTTGGCTTATAAGATATGTCTTGCACAATTGTCAAGACCAATGCATCGATAATCAAGTCAATGATCATCTGCTGAATGGCTACCAGTATCGTACGAATCCTATTTTCGCAAACTTAATCATCAATCGAATGATTCAAACAAATCTAAGTAAAGTTAGGTGTCATAGCAATGTCACAATGCAAAAATGATTGTGACATTGTTCAGTGAAAAAAGAATAGAGACGCGTGTTCTCGAAAGGGTCGTTTAGAGGTCGTAAATGTGTTTAGTTTGTATTTGAATATTTGCGAATATCGGAGAGACAAAACATCGACCACAATCAGTGAGCCATATTTTCCGCCATTTCATCCATTCGGTCGATCAGCACTAAGAGATAGAATCAAACATAATCAATGCACTTTTTAGATTTCATAGTTTCACTCAGTTTTGGTCGTGCGCGTTCAAACAATCAAAGATGCTTATGTGTTTAAACCCTTTGCCTCCTACATAGACATTGTCTAATTTATTTTTGTTTGACTTAGATCTATAATGCACAAATAAATTAAGCTATATATTGACAAACAATACTGCCACAGTGCTCCGATCAACAATCAAAGGTAAATGGTTGCAATCACCATAATCAAATGGCGCCTGGTCATCAAAAAATAATGTCCAGGGATTTTGGAATTGGATGCACACTGCAATAGAATAAGATGGCTGAATTTTGATGTGCCCTTAATTAGAGCAGATACTAAGCCAAGAAATACAAGACACGACAAGAACATCGGTGGCTGAAATTAGTTTGGCACAAAAACAAAGCAGAACATTCACATTAATTTGAATTAGTATAACATCAAATCACCATTATTTAAATGGCAAAATTTTGCATAACATCAAACATCAAAGGCAATTAAAATTTCATTTATTTCATTTTTTGCCTTTTTTATGAATTAATATTGTGGCCACTTTCATTCATTTTCATTTTGCAAAGTTTATTTTTTAAATATTAAGCAGACCACATAACAGTGCCAGGGCCATTGCTTGTAATGCTGCAATGATTATTAATGAGAGCCCAATATGCAATGCTTTGCATTAATTTCATTTCATTTGCATTCACATTCACCAGCCATAATAATGGACCATTCGAATTACATTCAAACATTGAAACTCTTTCAAACATTTTTTTTGCTGTGATTCAATTCTTAATTAAACAATTAGCCATCACACAGAATATTCATTAAATTCATTTCCATCTGATCCGAATTGATTGTGGCCCAAAGCAAAATATTTATTACAAAATTACTTTCAGTCTCTACTCTATCTCTGCCTAAGATGCTCTCAACTTCAATCAAAAAGCAATCAAAAAGTGCACTTTAAGACAATCCGATTTTTTTTGCTGTGCTGAAACCTTGCGGCAAGATTTTTCATTGACGAAAAACTATGAGCGATGAAAATGGGCAATGAAATGTTGGCTGGCTGTCAGTTTGAATGAGAGTGATGACATATGGCATTCGTGGCATCCACAATTCACAAATCAAGCAGAAAATATTTATGTGTTTAATGAGACAGTTTTAATGTCTATGTTCAATCAAATAAATGTTTTCTTGTCTTTTTTTGCCAACCGATTAGTTTCTGGATGAGATAAGTTTGTATTGAAAGTGTGAAGATAGAAACACAGTTATGGCATTAACAACAACAAAATGGTAATACCTTTGCTATGATATGATAGACGATAGTTAATGGGTTTTCTAAGTAATTTATCGGTTATAAGAACACGTATTATTCCCATTAACTGTCATCAAACGGCACATACACAAACAACCAGAATCTGAGAATTTTTTTCATTTCGACGCGTTGCTTCTGGTTCTGGCTTATGTTCTGGCTAATGAATAATGTATGGCAAAACCGAAACAACGAGCCAAAAAATGATTCATGTATTTCAACACCCGAAACACATTCAAAGAAAAAGCACATTATATAAGATTCATTTGCGTGCATTTCTACATTATCAACACAGTTATCATTTTGGGTATGCAGCAACCCGAAATTGATCAGGACCGAACAGAAGCAAAAATGAAATGACCGATTTGTCAAATATTTGAGCCCAATAATAATGGCTAATTAATAACGATTAACTAATAACTTTTCATTCAGCCACAATCTATTTGGGCTTTCAATTGACTACTGCTGCTTTCATTGCTGCTCTCCAACAGCCAAATGATTGGAATTCCTGCAATAATCAAATCAAATAAAGTGGAAAATGTATGGATTGTCAAATGATCATTAAATTATCGAAAAATCGGTTTCGATTTACATTTCCATTTTAGAAAATTTCATTTTGTGAATGGGCCAAGAATTCGATTTGGCCAAAAAATATTTTAATCGTTCAATCGAATCAAAATGCTAAGATAATCACCATCTAAATCGACCAAACAGGAATTCACTAAGAAATTTGGCTAAATGAAATAATTCACTTTTACATTCCGCAAACATTGGCCATCTGTGCCATTGAGCATTGACAGAATTTTGGTTGTCATAGAATTTCAAAGGTAATTTTTTTCAATTCAATTCAAAGCAAATAATTCAAAGCCCAAAAGCATTCCTTTGCTGTGCAATGGTCGATAAGCATTTTGTCAATAAATACGTGAATTCATCAAACAATGCAGGTATTGTGTGTGTTGGTGTATTTGATGGCCACAAAACCATTCTCATTGAATGCAGTGAATTACACTTAATGGATTACAATGTCATTTTGGTGTGTGTGTTTGTCTTTGAATGCAGTTACAATGATCGCTTCAATTACTTTCTAAAAAAATGGTCTGAGAACCCACAAAAATTTCAACGGTCTGAGAATATAATCTCATAACGGTCAACCAAAGAGCTCATCAGCCCGTCACACATCACTTAGTCACACAGTAAAATTAAATCGTTTTACATTCTCCCCGATTCATTCAATGATCATAAAATTTGTTAGTCAAAACATTCAAAGAATTTCATAGATTCATCATCTAACATATAACTGTGCATATCTGACTGACTCAATGACTTGGTTCATTGCCATTAGGCCGAAGCCATTCAGGTAAATTACAACAATGATGTTTTAATGACTCGTGCTACGTGTGTCTAAAAGACATTATTATTACTGCACACACTTATTTCATTCAGTAACGGATATATCTGTTTTGTTTAAATTAAAATCATTAGGCAAATGCATAAAACAACGTTCATTTACTTACAGATTTATGCGTAATATTACGTCATTCATTTTAAGGCTTTATTTGAATATAATCAAAGCCGATGACGTAGTTTTTCAACGAAAAAAAACAGTGTTGCGGCACTGTACACAAGGTTGATGAATGGCGGCATTAGATGGCAACAAACTTGTAGCTAAGTATGACAGAAATAAGGGTAAATTCGAAATTGAATCAAATGTCATGTTGCCAATGCTGCATTCACTTAATGAAAAAAGATGAAAGCTTCGGTTTAATCATAATCATACATCCATCGCTCAGGTAAATTCACTGATTGTGCACCGTTCATTAATTTTCAAATGGTTCAAAGGCCTCTTGCACATCAAAGAAGGCTGACACACCTCGATGAACTTTGAAATTGATATGATCTAATCAATGGGAACGGTTCATCATTTTCATTTCATTTGATTGTGTGGAATGTATCAATTTCACAGAAAAAATACAAATAAAATTAACTCGACATTCTTTGTTGGGCGTTGAATAATCTCATTCATTAATCACAAATTGTTTTTCGAAATTCAATTGAAACCAGGCAACAAACAACAAAAATTTTAATAGAAAAAATATTCACCTACCTTTGTCGTTGTCTTCTTCAATCGGCACGTTTCCATGTCCCGTACAATTTCTGCTCATCATCAGTATAAGCGAATCCATTTTCAATCACAATAAATTTAAATAATTTTGATAAATCTTAATTTCAATTTTTTTTAATGATTTCTAAGATAATGATTGATGTTCAACATAAACACTAAACAAAGGAATGAAATCGAACAATGCAATGAAATTCGAACAATAGAAATGCGCCAGCCATCTTCACATTCCAAAGTATTAGTGGCCATCTAGTGGTCATAAAATTAACGAAAAGAGTCATCAATAAACAACGAATTTTGGTCGATAAATAATGATTTTAATTAATTCATAATCAATATTTAACAGAGAAATCGATATTCAAATCGATCGAAGAGATTCACTTTTAATGCAATCGGTCGTGATCATGCATTTATTGGCAGAGGACGCGGCTGCCATCAAAGAGTCATTGAGCAATTTGTGTAATCAAACAAATCAGACCCAATGAAGCAATTCAAAGATAATCAATTGGAAAATCATTTAAATCAATCTGAAAATGAGAATAATGATGAAGACAAATCCAAGACTGAAAATTATCACCAAACGGTTGTTCGATGCTTACTATGTAAGTTAATTGAAAATTGAAATGATCAAATTAAAGACTAATGGCAAAATATGTTTGATGATAAGGCCTTTATTTTGGCATATTATTGTTGGCATATATGACTACAATCGTTTTATCAAATATTGAATTATGTTTGATGATCATATTCTTATTGTTTGCTTCGGCCATCACTTTGATTTGTTATGCAGATAGTCATTGCTGTTCGAATATATCATGGCATTTGGTGATGACAACATTGGATAGCAATCAAATTGTTTTATGATTTAATAATAAATCAAATTATGGTTTACAATTGAATTGATTATTTTTGTTGTTGTTGTTTCAAATCTCTTAATTTACGTTGTCGATCACGTATTGATTTTTCTTTTTCAAATTCACGAAAATCTGTACGTGTTAGGAATGCTTGTTGTTGAAGGTATGATCCTTTTGAACGACGATATTGTTCCAATTCTTCTTCGAATTCATTCGTTTCTTTGTATTCATTCCAATCGCATAATGATTTTTTCAATGTACTCATTTTGGGCTTTTTAAGTTGAGTCAATAAATCAGATAGGCCAGCTTTTCGGCGTTTATTCGCTGTTGATTCTTTTGCAGAATTATCAGCGACTTTTGTTTCTTCTTTGACCAAAACTATTTCTCCAGCGAAATCATATTCTTTAGTTTTTGTAGTTTTACTATTCGACTCGAGCGATTCATCATGGACCAAGTCAGCTGATTTTTCAACTGTTGATGGTTTATCGCTACAAAATTCGTTCCATAATTTGTCCAATTTATTTTTATCAATCGTAACTTCAGTAGCTTTAGCTGTCTGATCAGTCGATTGTTCATTTAATTCTTCATCATCATCATTGTCATCATCGTCATCACTTGAATTTGACTCTAAATTAATGGAACGAATTAATGAGATAATATTCCAATTTATGTTCAAACAAATACCTTGATCTTTATCTTCTTTGTTCGGCGAATAATCTTCATCATCTTCTTCGTCATCATCGGAATGATCATCGTTCAATAAATGATTATTAGTCACTAATTTAGACATGTTTCAATCATTTAAAAATAATCAAAAATGAAATCAAAACAGAAAACATATGTAAGCACAGGTTAATGGCAGCCTGTACACAAACAATGTATTCGATTAGACTTGACTGAGCATGATCAATGCACATGTGCATTGATATTTGTTTGGGTAAACAAATATCAATGATAAGACGCAATTGTTTTCATGCTTCATGTAAACATATCAATCAATGGATGCTTATATTAATGTGATGATCATAAACAACAATCACTACAGCCCAATACACTCACATTTACAATAATATCTTAAATCACCAAGTGAATTTTATTGGAATTTAAAGATAATCTTGAAAGAAAATGGGAAACGCTAATACCAATCATTCAAAACATCGAATCGAAAGGCCATATTCGATCGATGTTTATAACAACAATTTGAGCGGTGGTGACCGACGTGAATCACCAAGGCCTTGTGATGATAATGTTAAAACATTTGATTTCAGCACAAAACGTCGTCCAGTACTTTGTTATCAAAATTCATGTGACTATGGTGGTGAAGATGCTTCGGATGATTATAAAAATTATATGGGTGAATCAAGTCAAGGCATAAATGCATTAAATGATCAAATGTTGCCCACTGTATTCAAATGGGATGGTGGAGGCAAAGATGTTTATATTACGGGTACATTTTCTGATTGGAAACCAGTTAAAATGGTTCAAAGTCAAGGTGACTTTGTGACCATCATCGATATACCTGAAGTAAGATGTTGGGTGATTAGTTGTACTGATTATATTAATGCAATTATGTTGATAGGGTGTCCATAAATATAAATTCCTGGTGGATGGAGTGGAAAAAATAGATAAAAATGCTAAAGTGAATGAGGAACGAGATAATAATATTTTAAATGTTGAAAAATCGGATTTCGAAGTATTCGAAGCACTGGCTATGGATTTGGCATCAAACAATAATAACAACAATAATTCAAATTCAACAAGTAATGCATTATCAGGTTCACCGCCAGGTTCATATTCACAAACAATTCCAACATTTTCAAATGATTCAAACAGTGGAAATCAAAGCGGTAGTGGTCCACCAATTTTGCCACCACATTTACTTCAAGTAATTCTCAATAATCCATCGGTGAATTTCGGTGAGCCAACCTTGCTGCCACAACCAAATCATGTCATGTTGAATCATTTGTATGCATTATCAATTAAGGTATATTTCATTCGGATTCGATTTTAATTCATTTTTTTGATTTCTAAATTTTCAATTATATCAATATATAGGATGGAGTCATGGTATTAAGTGCCATACATCGTTATCGGAAAAAATATGTGACCACAATGCTTTATAAGCCAATATAAAAATGCAGTTGGTTATAGTCATTCATTTTTTCTATTCAATTTACGTGATTTAATTAATTCAATTTCATCGGCGAACGTTCCTTCAGATTGTCTACAATTGAAACTATTTTTGGCCCATTTCATACGACAATTAAACCAATATCCATATGTCACCAATGCAAATGAGATCATTGAAATGTGTGTTGATTGTAGTATTCGGCCTTTTGATTAAATTCCAGTGGAATTTGTTTGAAATGATCAGAGTTAATAAACTTGTTAATTCAAATGTATTAATAAACTTACTTGTTGTCATAAATGATGCAATACCACAACCAATACCGGCATAAATACCAGTCAAAAATGAATCTTTAAAGCATGGAATTTTCGTTACATCTGTTCCAAATATGATGATCTGGTTTTGATTATCCAGTTGCTCATTTTGTAATCCTTCAATTATGTTATTATCATCAATGCTGCTGGCCATCGTTAAGATTGTGGATTGATGCTGATTTCAATCAGCTGAAGCGATTTATTCAAAATGTACGTTTTTCAATGATTAATCATAATCAAAATGGGCATAGTCTTCATGGTTTTAAAGTTGCATTCTTAATCAAATTCATTTGTTATCTTTACTTTTATTTATTATCTTGATTCAACAATCAATGTTTGAACTTATTATCACAGCAGTCAATGGATGGCGATCGATGAATGGCTAAATCACATTTGAAATATACGCATGTTTATCTTATGTTTACAGAAATGATAAATTTATATGAAATTGCGATTTGATTAATTCAAAGAGAGAAAACAAATAAACATTTTACAACTTAGAGATATGGGATTTGCCATCTTTGATTGATCGAATCAATTGATTGATTGATTGATCAATATGTTTGTTGTAATCCATCGAAATAAAAATTCATACTTCAAATATCATCAAATAATAATAATAATAATAACAATAATGATCATTGATTGTTTGCACAAATTCGATTTTTGATGAACAATCAATTTTTTTGTTTAATTAATTTAGTATCAATCAAATCGATATTTAATCGTTAATGCGTTCAATGTAAAAATTTTACCACAAGGAAGAGCGAACAATTAATACGAATCCAAAAAATTGTGAAAAATCAGTTTGAAATATTATAAATTGACCAATGATTTCTTGAATACCAAATTCTGTTTGAAGCATACTAAATGAAAAAAATGAATGATGACATGCTCGACAATGAATTACGTCAAATGTGGCAAACATGTCAAATTGAAACGAAAAATGAACCAAAGGTAATTCCGTAAATGATGTCGCTTTCATCAATTAATTAATTGCTTTCATTTCATTCAGCGAAAACGTAATCATTTGATTCGTTTACTTGATTTTTGTTTGACTTATTTTGATGGATTCATGATCGATGATCATTGGCGACAGTCATCCATAAGTAATAATAAACAACGAACAACCAATTATTGTATTGGCAATTGGCTTATTCATCAATTCATTATTGATTTATCCAATCATAATCATTCCAGTAATGATCATAATCGTCTGTTTGATAAGTATTTTCTTGAAGATGATCAATCGGTTGGCTTAAAGTTCCTACAATGCTTTCTACTATTTTCAGTGAATGATGGAGGCCATTGTATTTATAATTTAGAATTGGCCAAAATATTGACTCTAGTCTTGAATCATTTTCTTAGTGTTAAACACTCTGATAATTTGGGCAATCAATTTGATGATCAGCCACTGGAATTTGATTGGAATTCAATTAAAATTGAAACCAATTTCAGGGAAAATATCTACTTGAAAACATTCAAACATAACACAAATGAAATCGTATCACCGATCAAAATCAAATCTTGGTTTAAAAATATTTCTGCTCTGCATACTCGAAGAAAAAATTGGCATATTAAATCAGGTCACAATAATCAATCGTTGAAGCAGCCAAACGCATTCATTGATTATGATAGCAGCAGCAGCGCTGAAGAATCGCTTGAATGTCTTCCTGAATTCTTCAAAGATTCTTCGATTGATCGGAATGTAATCAAAAGATTTTCAATGGCTGAAATTGATAATGAAAAAACAAATAAAAATTATTTGATTCAAATAATTGAGCAGTTATTAATGATTATGGTACAATTCGAAAAGAATGGCTGTCGTACACATTTTTCATTGTTGAAACGATGTTCAAAGGGTCAAATATCGATGCATATAATCAGTGAATTGTCATACTTTTTTCAAGAGAAAATCGAGCAAAATTCAATCAGTCAACAGATAATAGGATTAAATCATTTACTATTGACAAGTTTATCAGTTATTTGTAAATATCAACCATCAATCGCTATCGATATATTGAATAAAATGGGATTGATCGATACTTGGATGAAATTTATAAATAATAAATCTGAATTTTTTCATGAAGAATCAATCGAAACAGCCAATTGTCTATTAAATTTGATTACAACCGTTTCTCAATCATTTACTTTCGATACCAAAAACAATGATCAGCAGCAAACAAATGTAGTACTTTCATTCATAATAAAAATGTTATGCATGGACACTAAAAATCAATACAAAAATATAGCCACCTTTCTAATGGATTGTTCATGGCAGAATTCAAATGATAAACGATTGCTGCGAATGATTGATTTGCTGAAACAATTACACATAGCCATACAATGTAATCATGCATTAGCTGTTCATAGGCGTATTTGTCGCCGTAAACGTCGCCACATTCGATGTAATTTAATTCCATTGATGGTTCATCATCATTTTCATGTCCAAACACAATCAACACGTGTCAATAATGAATGTCCATTCGGTCTATCATATTCATTACTGGTCAAAGTAATGCTCACATTAGCTAAACAAAGAGATGAAAGCATATTGTTTGATTATGTCAGCCAACAACTTGGTCAACTTATATCTTGTTGTTGTGCATTAAGGAAATATTGTAAACATCTGTTATTGATGGCCATCACCAGCACCACTGAACCATTATCATCATCTATTCGAAATTCAATTTTCAATGTGATTGAGTTGAATATTAAAATCGAAAGACATCCAATCGGTGATCAAAATGTTCAAACTTTTGATGAAGAATGTAATTTTTGTGCCTCTAATTGGATCAATGATCCACAATCATCACCTCAGCAATCATCTCCTTTGAACAGTGAGGGTTATGCCACCGATAATGCTTATTGTTGCGACCACCTTAATGATTCCATTGACCGTAAATGTTCACTTGAATCGAATAATTGTCTTATGAGTTCGCTATCAGATCATTATCAAGCACTATTGAAATCAGAATCAGTATCGATTCGCCAATCAGTTTATCGTCATTTATACAATTTATTTTCATTGGTTGATGGACATTGTCAACAATCGATCGTAAGTCATATCATTTTACCAATTATTATCACTGATGATGAACAATATCCATTCGATGTGAATTTATTCGTATTACGAATGCTTATCGCAGCTGCAGTATTGCCTTTGCCCATCAATAAACGACAAAAATCGATGCATCAAATACAAACTGGTCAACAATTACTACGAATGATGGTCAAATTGAAAGCATGGCCAGCAATCATTCGATTTATTCGATATTCTAATGATGATTCGAATGATAATCTTGCATATTTAGCAATTAATTTATTGAAGAATTTATTATTATGTGAGTTGATTGATAATAAATTGGATCAATCAAACTATCAAACAATACCAATCATTATCGATAATTTTCTACAGCACTTCGATGATTGTGTTCATCACAAAACAATTAAACACTCATTCAACAAGCAATCACGACTATCTTTTAGTGAATTCATTGAATTTTGCCGACATCAAAGTTTTGGCATTTACATTGATGATGATCAATCAGCCATCAATCATCGAATCGTACATTTAACTCAAATATTCACAAGTTTAGATCGTTTCTCATGGTTATTAAATAGCACAATTGAATCATATCCACAATTGGGTCAAATATTGAACAGTGAGCCATACGATCGATTCACAACTAAATTATGGTTTCATTCACGACAATTGATTGAGCAAATATTCGTAGAACTTAAATTATTTGCCGCACTCGAACAACAACATCAATCGAATGAAATGCATTGGAAATTTTGTCAACGATTACTGCGATCGATGGAATTATTTGCAACATTATTACAACGTTTAGAACGCCAAGATGTTACATTAGTTGAGTTGATCACAAATCAATTGGAAACTTTAATCGATACGAATCCAGTTGCTAAATCACCAACTATGATTTCGATGATTGGTCAGCTGTTACAAATGATAATTCGCATAAGTTTTGAATGTAAAATATCTGTCAATCGTTTGAATGTCAGCAGCAATAATAATTTTACTGATTTATTTGCCATTTTTGATCGTCAGCAGCAACATCGAACTTCATCATTTGATAGTGTCTTGAATGAAGCAGACGAAACTGATCTTGATTCGGAATATGGAAAAGATTGTTTCATTTTAAACTCAAAGAAATTGTCAGATGATGGTTATGATGGTGATATTGAATGTATGGCCAAATTACAAACAATTGATAATCAATCAAATTTGGTCAACAAACAAAGTTCATTACTTCATAACATTGATTTATGCCAAACAGTTTTAAGGATTTTAAGCGAATGGCTTAGTCGAAATTCCTCAGTATCAAAATATGTTGCAGTTTGTTTGAATCAAATATATGGCTATTGTAAGGCTAATCGAGATAATATTGCCATTATGGCTGAAGCCAATTTTAGTCAAATTTTGATGGAATATTTTCGTTTTATTTTATGTTCACCGAATGAAAATGAATGTAGAGCAGTGAAAAAATTGATATTTGATTTATTTATTGCATTAAATCGTAATCGTCTGACAAATGAATCCATTGATTTATGTATTGAATTATTATTAACCAACGGATCGCATAATGATCATGAATCAATTGTGAATGTCTTGAATCGAATTCTGTTTCCAAACAATCAGATCAATCAATTTTTGATTGGTCCACCGAAACAATGTTTACGTTTTCCGACCACCAAATTAATCGGATCAAATAATAGATCATCAATGAAGACTGAAACAGATTGGATTGATGAGATGATGAATGATGATCAATTTGTTGGTGATAATGATGATAATAATGCATTTAAATCATTTGCAATGGCCATTCCATTAAACAATTCAAACATTAAACATGAAGTGCCATTTCGATGTACATTGACATATTGGATTTATTTGGAAAAATGTGCATCACTAATCGATAAATCAAACACTGATCATAATAATAATAATAATCACAAACAGCAATTAACTTATGAACTGCTGCATATCTGTACATTTGTATTGGATTGTTGTGTTAATGTGGAAATATGGTTTGATTTTCTATACAATCGTTTCATATATCGACTGTCCAGAAAAAGTAATGGAAAAATATTTTGTTTGAATGAAAGCTTTATTGCCAGCCATCCTGATTCGCTTGGCTCATGGACTTTGATATGTGTTGATTTAGATGAAAAATGTGATAAACGTGCTCATTTCATACAGATTAAACATGTTGTGAATGGACAAAGAGAAAAAATATTGAAATGGTCATATCCAGCAACTTTGTTTTATCATGCACATCGCATTAATGAATCGATATCATCCAATTGTGCTCTACTTGTCGGTTCTGTTCAATCAAAGATAGTCAATTCACATTATAAATTATCGAATTTGATGCTTTTCAAGCAGCCGATCACATCATTTGCACGAATTGTATTGTTTTCATTGGGACCAGATTTCATACATTTTCATCATCTTAATCAAGATATTATTCAACGTGAACAATATTTTGCTTTGCCAAGACAATTAGCTAATGAAAACAATGTTGATATGCTTACTGTGTGCATGTCTATTTCTGATTATATGACCAATGCATCGCAATCAATTTTGGATAATTTAGTATTACTGTATCGAGCATCCAAACCGACCCTTTACTATTCATGGATGAATCATTCTGAATCCAATCGATCAATGAATCCATTTTTTCGAACTCTACTTTCACGTACCAATCAATCAATAATAATAAATAATCAGCAGTCAAATCATCGATCATTTAATCAAAATGAATCAAATATTCATCAGATCAGATTCAATGGAACATTAAATAATAATCTGACTAATTCTGATGGAAATAATCCAATGAAAATATTGGCCGATTGCGGCGGCGTATCAGTGTTATTATTCATACATTTATATTTGATTGAACATTCAGATAATTTACATTTATGGAATCAAACATTGGAATTGATATTGAATGCTTACAACAGCCATTATTACAATCGTTTAATGTTTGATAGTCATTATGAAGCATATTCATTGATTTCGAATGCATATGAACGAACCGATAAAATGGTCACCACTTCACTGCTCAAAACGTATGCCTTATTCACTTTAAATTGGCAAAATAATAATCCAGTCATAATTGTACCATCCAACATTAATTTGTTCATCGATTCTTGGCGTGTTTGGATTCGAAATTCGGCCACCAGTAAACTATTTTTCCATATTTTAATGTCATTGAGTGTACCATCGAATCCATTTCAATCATATAACTTGGCAATGCTTGAACGTACGAATGCATTCAACAAATTGTTGCATATGATTCAAGATATTCATATCAATTTCAATGATTCGAGCATCATATTCGATTCATCTGATCAATTGATTCGCTTAGTGCAATGTTTGATTGAAAATAGTTGCCATAAACAATCACATTTGTTGAAATCTGTATTTGAATGTCTGCTTTTATTACAAAACACTGAATGGCTTCATGTTAATCAAACAAAAGCATCATTTTATTATGTTTTTCCATCAACTTGGTTAACATCAAAAGATACCAGCTCAAATGATGATATAAACATGATTGAATTGAAGAATTTGAGCAAAAAACCAGTTCAAAGGCAATGGTCATTATCACAATTTGATTCCACAACAACCACTAATGTTGATGGTGATAATTCAAGCAATCAATTAGATGATGACGAATGGGAAATTGTTTCTGAATTGATTGATAATCATCATCAATCTCCTAATTCAAATAATGTTTATGATGCACAAAGACAAGAACTGTTCGCTGATCATGATTCAGTTAGCAATCAATCAATTACACGTGAATTGATTAGACTGTTGGATAAATACATCGACCAAATTGCAATTGGACCAGAGAATATTTCCTTATTAGATTTTATGATTGTACTCATCAATAATCCATCAGCACAAGTAAGACAACAAGCTTTGGACACTTTTTTCAAAATATTCAATCAATCATTTTCGAATGAACAATCAGAAGAAGAGCGATGTAAACTAAAAACACTTAGTTTACTGATGATTTCGAATCAAATTTATAATTATTATGCTGATGAATCCATTATGAATAGTTGTGTTGCATTTCTATTTTCCATAACAAATAAACGTCGTGTTGAGGAAATTTGTAATCATCCAGAAACAATCATGGAGTTGGAGCGAATGGTGGCCAAAGTTGCATTAGAAAATTATATTCCATTATTAGCGTTATTACCTAAATGTTTGCAGCCAATAAGTTTGTGTTATCGAATATTACATTTGATGCAACAAATAATTGAAAAAATGTCAATCAATCAGTTGAATACATTGAACAAACAATATGGTTTACCTCAATCATTGTCTAAATTGATTATCAATGTTAATACACAATTATCGATTCCATCGGAAGATATGAACAAATATAATGATGAACATTTAAATGAAGCCATTATTCGAATAATTGGCAAAATAAGTGTCAAATATAATCATTGCAATGATAAACATATTTATTCGGATTTTATCGAAGAATTATTCAATTATTTTGCTATGATTGAACGTAAAGTAACTGCTCATGTGGCCACCGTATTTCGTCATGTACAAGTGACAATATTTCAATCTTGTTTTGATGAATTGAGCAAAATGACTGCAGCATCGAATAACAATAAACATTCACCAATTAATCCAAAAATGATTGTCGAACGTATGAAAATAGTTGCACAAAAATCTGTCGATATGATTGTGTGTCGAAATGCAAGAATAGGTGTTGGTCAAAAAGAAAAATATTTCCAACGTGAATTACTTTATCATTTACTTGACATAATCGGTCAAATTGAATTGGAAAAATCGTCAACAAAAATAAATAAGCATCTATCAAATAATCGAGATTTATTCAAATCATTATTGATTCAATTACTTACATTTTTATTATCACATTTACAATCAATCGATGATCGAATATTTTGTTTGCATTTATTTTTCGAAAAAACTATTCATTTTGATCAAATCAAACAATTCATCGGCAGTAATAACCAAGAGCCATTCATTTATTTAATGAAAGAATTTCTTAATGATTTAACTGAATTTGGTGTGCAAGAATTGAATATTTTTAATTGGTCAGCATTTGTAAATAACAGCAATGATGATCATAATGAATCATTTGTATCAGTTAATCATATCAAAGATTCTGGTTGTAATCATCATGAACATCCATCTGCATTATTATTGAGTTATGTTTGTCGTAAATTCAGTCGTCAATTCGAATCAATCAACCGAAGCAGTGGGGATGATCAACATTTTAAAAAATCAATTTTGAATGATTGGCATGAACGTATTCATGAAGCACAAAATGAATATGAAACTAAATTGTTACGATCATCAAGCAGTATTTTTGTAAACATGTCAAATGTATTCGAAACAGTTTTGAAGCAAGCATCACAACTTAATGATCGAATCATTTTAGCTCAACAAAATGAGAAGAAAAAATATATAAAACGCTTGAAGGCACAACAATCAAATAATGAATTCAAACAAAAACGTATTATTCAATTGATTGGTCAATTATTACATGAAAAAAGTAAGTGTTTTATGCCAGATTATTATCCACAAAGTTGGGAGCTAAGTCCATTCGAAAGCCAAGGTCGTGTTCGAACCAAAATGGAACGATGTTTCCTCGAAATGGATGATCGATATGTTTTGGCTGAGGATGATCATCATCGAAAACGGCGATTAAGAACTAAACAGCTGTTTGCAACGTTTATGGATGATCCAATTCGTTTGTCGATGGACAATTCATCAATGACTGGCCAAAGTATTGTCTCATCTTGTAGCGAAGATGAAGCTTTACAGTTCACTTCGATGGCTCATGTGATACTTTATGATGATCAAATTGAAGGCGAAATTTTGGTGAAAAGAAATCGAATTAAATTTGTTGGTAATCACAATCAATCATCGAATGGCAATCAACAGCGATCATTGAACAATTTCAGCTCGAAACGTGCATATTTCCAGAATTTTTCAATTGATTTAGATCAAATTCAAGAGCTGATTAAATGTCGATATGAATTGCAGAATAAAGCCATTGAAATCGTATTGATATCTGGTCTGACATATTTGATTGCTTTCGAATCGAATATGGCCAGAGATGAATGTTACCAACATCTAATGCAAAATCGTGATCTTCTCACTAATCTCAGTGAACCGATTAGTTTAGTTTCATTCACACAAATGTGGCGCGAAAGGCGTCTGTCAAATTTCGATTATTTAATGCAACTGAATCGATTAAGTGGCCGAACTTTCAACGATTTAATGCAATATCCAGTGTTTCCATTTGTACTGTCTGATTATTCATCTGATATTTTGAATCTGATCGATCATCAATCATATCGTGATTTATCCAAACCAATTGCTGTCCAGAAAAAGGAACGAGAAAAATATTATATTGACCAATTCAATTATATCAAAGCCGAATGCAGTCTTATCGAACAGCAAAATCAGAACGATCCGGATTCGATGCCTTTGCCTGGAGTCACATCTGCTCCTTACCATTATGGTGCCCATTATAGCAACAGTGGTATTGTTTTGTATTATTTAGTGAGATTACCACCATACACACAAATGTTTCTTCATTATCAAGATGGCAATTTTGATTTACCTGATCGAAGCTTTCATTCGATTCAAACCACTTGGCGATTGGCCACTGAAGATTCGACTAATGGCTTCAAAGAAATGATTCCTGAATTTTTTTATTTACCCGAGTTTCTATTGAATAATGAACATTTCGATTTAGGAATACGTCAAAATGGTGAACGCGTTAATCATGTGCGATTACCACCTTGGTGTCGAGGCAGTGCTAGACTCTTTACATTAATCAATAGACAAGCGCTTGAATCAAATCATGTTACCCGCCATCTGAATCATTGGTTTGATTTGATATTTGGCTATAAACAAAATGGTCGCGCTGCAATCGAAGCAATCAATGTATTTCATCCAGCAACTCATTTCACAGCTGATTTGTCTAAAATTGAAGATCAAGTTAAAAGGCATGCACTTAAAACAATGATTAAAACATATGGTCAAATGCCCACTCAGCTGTTTCAGCTGCCACATCCAACTGTTCACTCAGATGCAGTTTCACTGCCAGTAGAAGATTATCCTCAAACAAGTTCAGCAATGGGCGAAGTTATCGGTTTGAAATGGGGATCATATGTTGGTTCACCAATATTTCAGAAGCCAGTGATTTGTTTCCATAAACGTTTCGCATATCGCATTCATCGATTGGAAGCTTTACCAACCAATGACTTATTACTTTTGCCACCAAATTCTTCTCCATTAGTTTCCTATAATCAGTCACGAAATCAATTTATAAACACGAGTTATATCATTTTCTATGCTTTGTGTTCATGGTCACCACATCATTCAAATATTTGGCTTCGTAATCAGCAACACAAACGATTATTTGATGCAGAAAATTCTTTTCTTGACGAGGTTTGTCATTATTGATTATGATCAATAACATCTTATTGATCTTGATTGCTATCATTTATTATTTAGATTTGTATCTGTCAATCCATTCCTGATTATGATTGGATTCTGGTTGGTTATCGTTCAGGCATCATAATTGCTTTTCCATTGAAATTCGATAAACAATTCGTAAGAATCAATTATTATTCATTGATTTGTTCATGAATTCATTCAATTTAAATTTGACAGGACATTCAGCGAATACGTTTGAAAGATCGACCATCATTTTTCATTGGTCATCGATCATTAATAACATCAATAACCATAAATCGTAATTTCAATGTTGCTCTATCGACTGATTCAAATGGATTATGTATTGTTTGGGATATGAATAAACAGCAATATTTGCGAACCATTTTAGAAGCTGATCCTCAAGTATCGGGTGTGATGACATGCATCAGTGATACTTTAGGTGATTTAGCCGTCGTAACTTATTGTGGCAGTGATCAATCACGAACCAGTCAATTACATGTGTTCACATTAAATGGACAGCCCATAGCTGATATTCGTACTAATCAATCTGAGCCATACATTACAGCTATTTGCTATTCTTCATGTCCAGAAGGAATTTCAATCAATGCCATTGTCACTGGCTTTTCCGATGGTTCCATCAAACTTTGGAGTTCATGGGATTTAACATTAATTCGAAATATTCATCCTGAGTTTAACATATCAACAAATAGTCCAATTATTAGGTAAGTCATTCATAAGACTACATTCTTACCTTGAAGACTAATTGAATTTATCTTCAATCAAATATAGCATTTGTTATTCATATAAATGTGACTTTCTTTATTTGCTTAATCGTAATAATTGTCTAATTGTACTTAAAAATGGTGAATCAGCTGTGATTCAATCAATGAGCTTACCAACATCTTCATTCACATCTAATTCATCTTCAACATTAACAAGTGATAATTTTCGTATTTTGAATTTGTCAAATTTAAATTGGCCAACAATTGATTAATTCAATGATTCAATAATAAATCATTTGTATTTAAAATATGATCATATTTTGTATACACATTCACTTAATAAATTGACATTTTTTTGTAAATTTGAAAATTGTTTAAATAGAAATTGCGAGCGAAAAAAACAGTCATGCGTGGTTCGAAGATTGCCCTTAAATTGTGCTGCTTTTTGTTATTTTGTTTTGTTTTGGTAGATGGTTGTAGCAGTAAATGCACTCATTATGACTGAATTCTTCATCTGAATTTGATTGAATTAATCATAAATAATCATCGTGTTTATTAAGAATACATTCGCAATCAAATTAGACATTTCTCTTCAAGATTCAATTAACTTCAATCGGTAATTATATTTCTAACACAATTATGTTGTATTTGAATCATTAATCAATTTTTGTTTTCATGCCTTATGATTAGAATAATAAATGTCAGACAAAAATAACAGTGATCACCAAGCGCTTGATGATAATCGAATCATTGAGCAATCATCTGTGACAGATCATTCGCAGAAAGAGTTGATCGCTGCTGAAACCAAGATATGTGGTGATTCATGTCAGAATGATGGTCAGCAATCATCACAAGCCACTTCTGTCATACAGCGAAGTGAATCAGTGATAAAATCGCCTTCATCATCAAAATCAGCACCGACACCTGTCATACAGGTGGTGGTCGATACAGCAAGTGGCCATTCTCAGGCTAACAATGAACAAAGTGTTGGTGACCATCAGCAAATCAAAAAAAGTTCTCCATCGATTTGTTCACCATCAAACGGAGCCAATTTATTGATGAATTCAAACATTTCACTTAATAATCCATTTTTACGCGCATCAAGTTTTCATACGAATTCCTCCTCATCATCAACAGCTTTGAATGCGGCTTGTAATGACGATGCTTCGGATTCATCATCGAATGAATCACAAATAATATTTGCTCCTCCTAAATTGATCCCCACACCACTCAGTCCACCAAATACGACCAGTTCTTTTTTGAAGCCATCTATTCTGAAATTATCAAGCTCGTTCTCATCAGGTGAGTATTTACCGATTTGAATCAATGAAAAGATGTTAATTTTGATTCCATTCTCCAAAATAGAAATTGAAAAGCCTTCAGAAACGATATCGGCCAGTAAAACATTCATATCGCTGAATAAAGAAGATATTGGTAAAATCAAAACGCCTGCCTTTATCAAATTGACATCAGCATCGCCATTGATTGGTACATCAAATGGTGGCAACACAAATAATTCGGTTGCATCATCGAGTAGTGATGATAAAACTAAAGAAAGCAAATCATCGCAAACATTTTTATTTGGTCAAAAAGTGGAAGATCGTGTGGTGATTGATCAATCTGATTCGGCTTCAAATAATCATTCAGCATCTTCATGTATTTTATCAGCTGCATCAGGCATATCGGCTACTGTATCATCATCGACAACATGCTCATCATCGGATCGTCCTCATTTGATATCGTTTAGTGATGTTTCCAATGGTGGCGAATCAGCCATTCAATCATTAACAAAAAGCGTTAACGCAGACAAAAACAGTGCCGATTCTTCCACTTCATTCGCATCATCTTCAAACTCATCAAGAAATGGCGAAAATAATGCCGACTCTATTTTCAAACGAAAATATGAGGTGATCACAGGCGAAGAAGGTAATTTCTGTTCGATTTTCAATAAGAATTATTTATAAACAATTCATTTGTAGATGAGCATAATGTGCTCAGTATTTATGGCCGATTATATGCTTGGGACACTGAAAAGGCTTCATGGGTTGAAAAAGGACGTGGTTCACTTCATCTAAATGATGTAATGAAAGATGACAAACTCTGTTCACGCTTAGGTATTGTTTCATATTGAACTAAAACTATTTTTAACTCTTTTTTTGTTGATGAAAAATAGTTATGAGAACAGCGGGAGCTTACCGATTAATATTGAATGCATTGATTGTTGCCGGAATGACATTTGAATTGGCAAATGAAAATTGTTTGCGTTTCACTTACATCGATGGTATCTACATGATTAAAGTTAGTTCTCATAAAAGATAATCAATTTGATTACTTTGATTGATCATATTTTTAATTATCTCTTTTTGTTTCAACTTTATTTAGGGCCAACCAAAGGAAATTGATCAATTACATTCAGCCATTGAACATCGATTACGAGACATATCAAAAAGAAGCCGATCAAATGAATGAATGCCGAGAAGAAGGCGAATGGAATATTAGTGAAAATTATCAAATTTGTATTTTTAGCCATTTTTATATATGTTTGTACCGAACTTTAATCATAAATAAAATGTTTGATGCTGAACAAACCAAATTATTAAACATTTGATTCATTTCGATTTTGTTTGTTTATTCTATGCCAGTTTCGAAATTTTCCAAAATTTTTAATAAATTAAAGACCATTGTCTTTGGAAATTTTCAAAAAATTGAAAAAATCAGAAATAGTGTTTGTATATGTTATTTATTTCAAATTTAAGAAAAGATGTTTTCTTTTTACAATCAAGAGTTTGAATGATGATGAAAAAACAATTTAAAAAATAATAAATGATGAAAAAAAAATTGATTAATTAAAAAACCATTACTAGATGGCACCACATCTAGTTACATATATTTTTGAAAAATACATTAAAATTAAAGACCAAATTTTGGAATTTTTTTTTTGAAAAAAATCAGGAAATTTTTGACGTAGTAATACGTCAGCGGCATTCATTAATTATGATAATTCTGACGTATTACTACGTCACAAGCGTTTCAATTACAATTGTTGAAAAAAGCCGGCAGAAAATCTGTATTTTAGCAAAACATAGCCGGCATACTTTGAAAGCAAGCGATAAAGTGACGTAAAACTACGTTAAAAAATGAATTTAGATTGCACGTCAAAACGTATTAGTACGTCATCGGCTTTCAATTTAGAATAAAAAATTAGCGAAAAACTACTCAGTCAATTTCATAGTAACTTATTACTATACAATGCCGGGGAAGCATAACTCCAAAATTTTTGAAAAATCAAAGGCTATAACCTTAGAGAAATTTTCACAAAAACAAAGGGCTATAGAGAGGCAATTTTTTCAAATAAAGCAAAGGCTATCCATTGCCATCTTTTTTCAAAAAACCAAAGGCTATAGACTGGTAACTTTCATCAAAAAAATGAGGCTATACGTTGGCAGTATTTTCAAAGAATGCAAAAGCTAGAGACTGACAATTTAAAAAAAAAAGCAGTCTATATATGGCTGACTATTTAGCCGGCTCTATACAGTGGGTAATGAAGGATCAGCATATAATGTGATCATGAAGCCGAGTCATACGATCACCATTATGTTTGATCTTGAGGCCAGTTAACACGTTGGCTGCCCAACGCATTTTTCGTGAAGGCCCGTTCACACCCAGATGGATATCTCGAGATGCGCTGATAGTATCTTTATGAAAATAGCGTCAATGAATAGCGCAGACTTGAAAATGTTCATTTATCTATTTTTCTTAGAAAGGGTTATTTTCGGCTACTCTTTGGAAGGATAAAAATTATAAATTCTAATTTTGTTCTATTTTTCATACTTATTCAATTATTATTTAGTGATTTTCGTTAGAAAACTTCATCAGGATTTTTACCTAAGATAATTTCAAGATTTTATCACGTGACATCTCGGTAGTCACCGGTGTCTCCCATAGCAGCCAACGTGTTAAGACGGTTCTATGCCTTGAGAAACTTTAGATCACCGTTATGCTTTATCCTGGCAGTATAATTCAATACCCGTGCAAGGATTAAATGCATTGAATATCTTATGTAACTATGGAAAGCATGAAGAAACTATTTAACTCAAGCTATAAATGCTTGAGAAACGTCAGATTACGCCAAACCTGTAATTTATGAGTACATAATCATGGTGCCTTAATGATCTTATTTACAATATAAACAATACTTACCTTATGGTTTTGCGAACGATGCAGACGGCTATGTTGAGTCAAACTGAGATGGATCTACGAGAATGATTGAGAGTATGTGAAATGTTATCACTGATAGATTGAAAACAAGCAAAAAACAAATATGATGATTGAATTGCAATGATGATAAATGAAAATATTATGAAAATCATATTGATTATAACAATTAATAAACAACAATAATGATCAATTAAGATGCTCATAATAACAATGTTTATGATGAATTGATGAAAATAAGTCTGAAATGTCATGCTGACAGTAGTTATGATCATAAAGGCAGTTTGTATTAGAGAAAATCACTATTTGCTTGAATATGATAATGAATGTATTAGCATTGATGTTTAGCAAATGACTAATTATTGTTTTGCAATTAAAATAGTTAGAGTCAAGTTTAATTTTCAATGTAGATTGTGATTTATCTGAGACACGTCTTGCCG